>CAMZMU010000074.1:152430503-152797645 GCA_947311845.1 Poa pratensis
GGGAGAAGGATGCCAGTCCGCGTCACTGGAATTCAAATTTCAAAAGTTGAAACACCTCGCTCGCTCTCCTCTCTTGTCGACGGACGGACCTCGCGGCTCGCGTGGCTCCCAGGTGGCCACCACCAGTCCGTCAATTAGTCATCGTTCCAGGCGTTAATTTACCTCCAAACCCCTACCTGCCCCGCGCCTCCGACGCGTCCAGCGCGTTCAAAACGCCCATGTACCACGGGGCGAGGGCAGTCGTCATTTCGCCATGTGGCTCACCTTCCCCAGCCCACTGTTGTGTCCCCCCCTCGCTTGTCGTATTAAAGGCTGTCATCAGTCCACTGCCCTTCACCACGATCGGGGTCAGGGCCGTCAACAGCGAGCGCTCTCTCTCTCTCCGCCAGCCCCTCCCATTCATTCCTCCGGTCGGGGGAGGACGCTCCTCGCCGCTCGACGCTCCTCTCCGGTAACCTCCTCCGCCCGCCCCTCGCCTTGCTCTGCTTGTGTTTTTTTTAGTTCCATTTGGTGTTATTCCGCGATCTAGCTAGCTAGGCGTGGCCTCTTCCATTTGCTGCAGCAGAGGATGCGAGAGGCGGCAGATTGATCTCCGTTTCTTCCTTGGGGGAGATTGTCTCGGTCCAGCAAATTTCGTTCCGATTTTTGTGCCGCTATATCTCTGAGGGATTGGTTAGATTGCGCGCCTGATCTGCAGGTTTCTCCTCTTTGTTCGTTCGTTCGTTCGTTCGTTGGGGCGCGGGGCCTTTGGAGACGGCGATGCGTGCCGTGTTTTCCTGTTGGTTCTTGTCTCTGGCATGCGTCGTGTACGCGTACCCTCGCTTAGCGTTCACTACATGTCACATCAATCAAATTAAGGAAATGGCGCCATAATTTTTGATTTTCTTCCTAGATTTGCGTTCCACACGAAGCCAAACGAGGCAAAATATGACTTTGTTTACGGCCTTAACCAGCAGTCGTCCATTTAACATCGCCTCCCGATTAGGTTGACCGTGATTAAATAGTTGGTTGGTTCTGCTTTTCGGTATTTTCGCAATTCGTTCATACAGGACTTTTTTTCAGGTTACTGAATGTCACTGTCAAGAGAGCCTCTCTCTCTCTACCAAGGGGGCATAATCAAGCGTAGCAGTTGTGTCTCTGTTGTAGTCAAATTGCCTAAACAGTCCGTTGAACCTCTAGTGCCTTCCTAGCAGAAATCATTTTTCGCAATTCGTGTATGCACGACTTTCTTCAGGTTATTCAAATGTCACTATCAATAGAGCCTCTCTCTTTACCAAGTGGGTAGAATCAAGCGTATCAATCCTGTTCTGTGCTGTTCTGTTCTGTGTATGTAGCTAAACTGCTCGAATAGTCCGGTGCACCTCATTGAGTGCCTTCCTAGCAGAGGTCAGCCTGATTAAGTGCATATATTGGGCATCTAAGCAAGACTTCGTTGGTGCCAGCTCGGTTCTAGCACATGCATGTGCTCAGTGACAACTGCTACTGAACGGACCTTAAATAGTTTCTGATTCACGATCTTACTGATATGATCCCATTTTATGACCATTAATTTTTATTTTGTTAGATTGGAATTTTTTAGCTCCATACATATGATTACATCCTTGAATTCGCGCGTTGTTTGGGTCCATTATGAGCGGGTCTTGCAATTATTTGTAAGAACACTTCATGTGCAAGCCTAGCTATGTTCATTAATTATTATTGCCATATGCACATGCATGGAAAAATTGCTAGCAAGAGATGAAGGTATTATACAATTCCATGAAATTGGCAATACTTGAAAAATGTAGTCGACCGTAGAATTTAACAGTTATGTGGTCGTATTGTTGGTGCCTCTCTCAACCCATGCCTGCATGTGTCACCTAGGTGTTAGCCAGGCCACGTCTCGTGGGGATCTGGAACAATTATTGTTTTCACTAAACATGGGTGGCTCAATTATTGGGTTGGATAGAAGTTGAACTTGACAACATCTCATCTGCAATTGCAAATTGCAGCTTGAACCTGGCCTTTCAGTCTATGTGGGGGCAGGACAAATGTGATGTCCTTGCTTGTGACTGAGTTTATTCTTGTGCTTACTGAATATGCTTCTGCTCTGACCTAACAAGGACAATTAGTTGCGACATCTTTGCGCTGTGTTGTGTGATAACCAAGTCCGGCCATGATTGTTCCATGAATTAGTTCCCAACCAACAGTGTACCTACGATATTTGATCAATTCACTGTAATAGCTTTTCATGATTCGCTAATATACGAATGAATTTCATAGGCTGCATCTTCTTGGTAGTTAGTCAATGTTCTGGTCCTGCATTATGGAGGTGCCATGCCTAGTCGTTTTCCTCATCCTCTTGAATGGTGTGAAGCAATTTTTTGTACATAGGCAGCACAAAACCTACTTTGGCTATCACACTTTTAAGTTCTTTTACAAAGTTACTTTATTGCTGGTTAAGTTCACACTTCATACCGTTTGGTTTCCAAATTTTGTGCATTTTTTATATTATTCTTTCCACTACACGTCTTATGGGTATACTTAGGGGGTTTCTTCTTTACTTTATCACAAATACTTACAATGATATTCTAGTACTCTAGTTATATGCTGACCTTGGAGTCTTCTTTTATGTTTTCCCTATTTCCACATATTAATATTTGTTTTTCAATTGCACTCTTGCAGATTACACTTTATCATAAGAGTCATCAACTTGGTTAGTTTGTTATGCTTGGTATCCTCATTTTTCCTTCATCTCATGATTAGGTCTACCTTAACGAAAGATCTCTTATTTCGTGAGAATGAAGCGCATGCAGAGAATGCCAACAAGGAAGGCCCATTCATGGTGGTGGGACAGTCATATCAGTCCCAAAAACAACAATGGCTAGCTGATAATCTAGAAGGTAACGGTATCGTCTTGTTTCTTCAATCGTTTATGTACGAGAAACTTTTGTTATTGCCAGGAGTAGCTACTTGTGGACCATGTTTATGTGTTTTTCTGACGTTTCATTCCGCAATCTATTTACGCTCGCAACCTTTTTCTGAACAAACAGAGATGGATAAGCAAGTTAAAGATATGCTGAAGCATTGAGGATGGAGATTCCTTTGCAAGAAGGCTGAGATGTATTACCAACGGCGTCCTTTGCTTGTCACTCATGTTGAGAATTTCTATCGCATGTATCGTGCTCTTGTGAGCGTTATGACAATGTGACGGGGAATTACGAAAGAACATGCCATCAACCCTTGAATCACAGGGCTCAGGTATATCTGAATCTGACTCTGAGGCACAGTCAACCTCCCTATCTCCCCAGTCCAGCTTCGAAAAAAAGAGCTCAAAGCAGAAGAAGAAAAAGGGGAGTGATGGATCATCATCTTCCTCTTCTTCTGAATCTGATTCTGAAAATGATGAGCGAAACAGAAAAATGGCAATGGGTTTTCTCATGCACTGAGCGGACGAATTCATGAGCTGGAAGATGAGCTTAAGGAAGCAAATGAAAAACTTGAGGACTTGAAGAAAAGACTGTTCGTTGCCAATGTGAAAACCTTGAGGAGAAGTTACTGGTTTCACAATCAGAAATTAACAGCCTGCAGAAGGATCTTGAAGAAAAGGTCCGTTCTTTGGAGAGTATCAAAGAAATGAGCAATGAAAGGGAGGATTTTGAAGCCGCAGCTCTGGAAAATAAGAACAAGATCAGTGAATTGGAAGGAGAAATGGCCTCAGCAGCTAGCATTATGAGGCCCAACTTTCATACGTGACCTTGAAATTGAGAAGTGCAAGCGGGAGCTTGAGCAAGTATCTGAGAGGTATTCCATGATAAATCTACTCTAGAGACTGAAATCAGAAAGCTCCACGAAGCGTCGAGAACTATGAACAAGACTTGGCGAATGTGTCGCAAGAGAAATTGCAGCTAGAGGCCCAGGTTATGGAGCTTGAACAAACATGTCACAGCCTAGATGATTCATCGGCTGAGATCGTGAGGCTACAAAAGTAATCAAGGATCTGCAAGCAAGGTTGGAAAATGATTCAAACGAGAAGCGAGTGCTTGAGGAACGTGTTATCGAGTTTGAGCAAGTTCACAGGGAGTTGGAGGATTCGAGGGCTGAAACCTGGAGCTACAAACTACAATCAGTAAACTGAAAGCTGACCTGGAAGGAGCACTTGAAGAGAAACAGTGTTGGAGGGTCGTGTCAAGGATCTGGATGCTGAGATCCTACAACTGTCAGAAGCTAATGCTTCTCTTGAAGACAAGTTGACATCCGCAGAGGCGCAGCTTAAGCAACTTCATGCGAAAAGGGAGAAGCATCTGCTGAGAGTGAGAAGCTGATCTCTGAACTGAATCAAGATATTGCCAATCTTAAGACACAGCTGGAGCTACTGTCTTCAGAGAAAGCTGCAGTTGATAGCAAGGTGTCTAGTTTGCTGGGTGATCTCACGACTCGTGATGGAAAGATGAAGGAGATGGGTAGCCACTTGGATCAGCTGCACCTGGAGCATGTCAAGCTGATTGCAGAGGCAGACGCCGCACGGAAGTCCGTGTCGGACCTGAGCGCACGGGTCCGTGAGCTGGAGGAAGAGGTTGAGAAGCAGAAGCTTATGGTCTTCGACAGCGCGGAGGGGAAGCGGGAGGCGATCAGGCAGCTGTGCTTCTCACTCGAGCACTACCGCGACGGGTATCAGCAGCTGCGGCAAGTTCTGCAGGGCCACAGGAGGCCAATGGTGATGGCAACGTGATCAGCCAGCAACTCGCTGGATCTTTCTATCAGGATGCCTAATGTCAATCTGTCAATGTAATGTAAACATCCCTTTCCCTTTATTCATGTAGCTTCGTTCTCCTCTTTACTAGTCTCTGTAAAGCTTTGTGCTCTGTAGTTACTTCAGCTACTGGTACCCCATGATGTGTGTGATGTAATATGTTATGGATAATTATGGCATTCCTTTTTCAATCAATCTGTCTGTTGCTGCTGTGATTCTGTGTAGATGATTGCTGTGGTTGCTCTTTCAAATGATGATGAACTGATGTATTGTAAACCTGTGACATGAGTCATTGTTTTTAGCCATTTGAGGCTCATATGATCTGACATGAATTTGCTGTATATCAATTCATTTGCCTTTCCTGTCAATGGGATCTCCTTGTGCTGTTATGAACTTGCCCTTCTTCTTTTGTTGTGCCAGAAGTTGGAAATTCGTGTTTAAAGAGAAGCAAGACTCGGTGGAACTGAAAAGTCTCACTGTTCAGAGATTACGGCAGAAATAATGGAGGCTGCGGCCGTGCCCTGTCTGCTGTCTCGGTCTCTCGCTCTCTCTGACTAGTCCATGCCTTGAGCTGACCTTGCTTTTCTCCATGATTTGGTCTCAACAGATTTAGATAGTGTAATTCTTGGAAGTTTTGGAGATGACTGCATTCTTGAAAGCTGCAATAAAAGTTAAATACTTTAACTCTTTTGCCGAAACACGGCACAAAATCATACTGTATTTGCAAAATGCAAAACAAGGAGACAGCACATCTATTAAAAATACAAGGAGATGTGTGGAGGGCTTGGACCATTAGTAACCTGATTTTTTTTAATGCCCTAGGGATCAGGAATTCAAGAACCATCACATGGCCAAGCGTCAGTTTTCATGGTCTGCACTTTACTCAGCTAAATTTTTTTGCCCATTTAATTGGCTAACTCTCCCTTCTTGATGCCTGTTTAAGCCCGCTTTTACGCTGTTCCTGGCAGTTCATTCTTTCTTGGAGTTGCACCTGTCAGCCGTCCGATCCAGTGATCCAACGGTAAAGCTCTTCTCCTTTTCCTTGACCTGTTCATCCTTCCTACCTATGCTATATAAGTCAGAGCTCAGAAGAACTTGCAACTGGGTTCTTGACACTTTTTCTCAGTTCAGAAGTGTAGTATTTACTTTCAAATTTGCAAGCCCTTTTTCCTTCAGTTTATCTGTCAAGAAGAAACTTTGGGTGCAGGCAAAGTTTGGATGGTAACAACGATCAGCAACCTCTTGTCGGTTTTGTTCCTAGCCTTTTACCCCTTCCTTTTTCTTCTTCTGCTCATGCATTTTATTCATTTCTACGGCAAGAATTCAATTGCATGGCTCCCATCTCCTGCAGCCGTGCTATCTTTGACCGCATGCAGCACATGGCCGATGACACCATGTGCCGAGGGAATTACAAAACACTACCACAATTGGGGCAGGAATAACGAGTCAGTACCGATTCTGGTAATTTTTTCAAAAATCTACCAACATTGGGGTAACAACAACAAATTGGACTGATAGCCCGATTTAAACGCTCTGTCGAGGCGGGCCACTGTCAGGGTTGACGGTCGTTAGGTGCTGCCGTTTGGACATTTTTTTTTTTTTTTTTCGTTTGGACATTGTTCACTGGTAAAAGAAAAATAGCCACATAAACAGAGTCTCGACCTGCCACCGCGTCGGATCCCCACTGCTACACCATGCCGCCGGCCGATGCGCCGCCGCATCCTCGATCGGCCTAGCGCCGTTGTTCCCCGCTGCTAGCTAGCTCATCTCCTTCCTCTGCGTCCACGCCGCCGGCGCTGCGGGCGAGCGCAGCGAGGTGCGGGCGAGTCCCGGCCATGGCGCGGGCGCGGAGAGCCGCGGCCGGCGCTGCGGGCTAGCGCGGCCAGGCGGGGGCGCGGGCAGCCTCAGTCGGCGCGGGCGAGTCCCGCCATGGCGCGGGCGCGGCGAGCCACGGCTATGGTGCGGGCGAGCCGCGGCGAGGCACGGGCGCCGGCTAGCGCGGCCGGGCGCGGCGCACAGCCAGGCACGGGCTAGCCCTTGCCATGGCGCCGCTGCTGGCGCAGAGCACGGGCGAACCACGGCGAGCCGCGGGCGCAGGCGAGCTCCGCCTGGGCTGATGCGCCGCCGCATCCTCGATCGGCCTAGCGCCGTTGTTCCCCGGCGAGCACGCGCGGGCCCGCTGGACGAAGACGACCTCGCGGTCAGCGGATCCCCGACGATTGTGTCGAGGCGAGCACGCGTCGGGCGCGCTAGACGAAGACGGCGACGCCGCTCCCCATCGGCTGCCTCGTGGCAATCAGGCGCGAGGGCGACGGGGATGTGTACGAGTACGGAGGGCCTTCGTGGCCGACTCGCCCGAGGACATGGAGCTCGACGACGTGGGCGGTGAGGCATACGACACAGATGACAAGGAGCTCGTCGGCGCAGAGGATGCTAGGCCGGCCTCGACGGCGGCGCCGCCGCTCCCCATTGACCAGCTCCCACCCGCCCAGGCGACCCAGCAGCGGAACTTCCAGGAAGAGGTGGGGAAGCGTCGGGAAGCGCCGGACGTGTCGTAGGCTGCGACGTGGTCGTCCCGGACGGCGAGCTCCCGCACGCCAGATCCGCTTGGTCCTGCTGGCCGCGGCGGCAGTATGCGACAAGCCTGTCTGTAGCGAAGACGAGGAAGCACACCTGCTGTGACTGAAGTGGAGCACGATGCGGTGGTTACCGACACGGCGTGACCGTGGACTAGAGGCATCTGACCTGAGAGGAGAGGTGGAAGACAGTAAGACGTGGGGCTGACAGGTGGGCTCCACACACATCTCAATTTTACCGCACCCGTAGAGTCAAACCTGGGTAGCCCCAGACGGCAACAACTAACATCCGTCAACCCTGACAGTGGCCCCACCTCGACAGAGCGTTTAAATCGGGCTATCAGTCTAATTTGTTGTTGTTACCCCAGTGTTGGTAGATTTTTGAAAAAATTACCAGAATCGGTACTGACTCGTTATTCCTGCCCCAATTGTGGTAGTTTTTTGTAATTCCCTCCCATGTGCCATATATTTATTTCTTGTCTAGTTCTGTCCCAACCCTGTGCTAGCTTCCATCTCTCTCTTCCCCATATTTTTCTCTTTTTGAAATGATTTTCAAATCTCTTCTGAATCGCTGAGAACACTGACTGTACCTACACCACGAGTGTGAACAAAAAGATTCAAACTCTCTCTCTATCCCTGTGCTCCCTGCTCTGCTGTATTATAAGCAGCAGTAGATCTTGGATTATTCAGGTAGCAGTAGCAGTAATACACGTAGTAGCAGAAGTAGGTGGGCGGTGGTACTTACTACTTGGTCAGTTGGTCATCATCTTCTGCCACCCTCTCGTGCCCTGTGCGTCTTCCAAGGCTCTTCCACGCGTTCGCTTCAAGCATTGACCGAAGCATAAATCCAGCTACTTGCTGCTCTTGACCTGTTCTTGATTTCCCTCCCCTGCCTGTCCGTCTGTGTAGTGCTTTTGGGCGCTCAGATTTGGTCAGCAAGCATGAAGCCATGAACGGGGCTGGCACCTCTGGTGTAGGATCCTGACATGCGAGCCGGACTTCGTTTTCCTCAGGTGAGATTGTGTTCTTGATGCCTCCTGCTTATGTGGAATCTGTTTCAGTTTCTTGAAAAGCCAATGTTCAGTTGCTGTTTTTGGAGAGACGGTTGTTCAACAAGATCTTGCAGCGTTTCTCCAGGATGATGTTATCTTTTTGATCTGGTCCTGGCTATATGTCTGGCCACCCCAGTTTTCTCTCTTAATGCGACTGTACTATTGTCCACACGCTTGTTTCTGCATGGAACAGTAGGAAGAATCATTGCTTTTCTGTTGGTAAAAGACTATCCTTTGATACTACAGTAAGAAAATATGTTGCTCATGTCTTGTTGTTGCACATGTAACTCAATCTGACCCATTAACCTGATGATCTGACCAGATATACGGTTCTTCTCATTCATTTCTTCTAGTTCATCAAAGGTGAGATTTAGGCATTTGTTTCTAGGACACGGTAGATTTAATTCCGGTGAAGCATTAAAAGATGTAATCAGTTTTACACCAATATACTACTAGATACCTTCTGGAAGAGTGAATGCTGAATGCACTAATCTCTCCATCAGATTACCTTGAATGAGTGGCTGCTGGCACTGTTGCCATTTACCTACATACATACTTTTTTTGATTGGTTGATGTTGAGTTACTTTATACGGTGTAGTCTATTCATTTCGCAGTACTATACTTCAGCCTGATGTTTTATGATCTGCATAGTTATCAAATATCAATACAGCATTATTTCTTCGCTTGAAGAAATACATAGTTTCTTTCTAACAATCCACATTTTCCCTTTTCATTTAGTGCTTGAATCTGCATAACTTCTAGCTCTCGTTGAAGATTCGTGGAAAATGAAGCCGCCTTTGGAAAGGAACCCAAGCAAGAAGCGCCATTCATGGTGGTGGGATAGTCACATTAGCCCCAAGAACTCGAAATGGCTTGCGGAAAATCTTGAAGGTAAGCTGAGATTATACCTGGATAAAATCCTCTATGATTTTGTTAGTACTTGCTAGTATAAGTATACCGCCAAAGTATCAATGCATGTGTAAGTACAGTACCATTTTCTGATTGTATGTTGTACTGATATGAGCATACTGCTCATATGCTTTTGATGTACATATGGGAAATATGACTGGGAATTGGTAGTTGGGTAAATAGAGTACTTCGGTAGTTTTTATGGTAATTGCTGTTCTTTTAGGTTTAGGCGTGTCATCCTTATGTGACTGTTCATTGTGCATTTCTTTTTAGTTTTAATATGATTAATAGATAAGATTGCTGATGCTTCCATAGTCATGTGAGAGAACTGTTGTACATATTTGACTTAAGCACAAATTGGTAGTGAGGTAAAAGAAAAAAGTGCTATTACTTTTCTTGACAATTACTGCTCTTCATTTATTACTCATTTTACTGGATGGGCAGATGACTGTTCATCGTGCATTTCTTGCTAGTTTTAGAAACATTAATACTAGCAAATAAGATTACCGATGCTTCCATAGTCAAGTGAGGGACATTCTGTACATATTTTATTTTAGCACAAATTGGCAGTGAGGTAAAAGAAAAAAAGTGTTGATACTTACCTTAACAATTACTGTTTTTTAAGGAAAACCTTTTGATGTTCTTGCCTTCTAGTTCTTCATATATTACTCATTTTATTACTGGATGGGCAGACGGTTGTAATCCAATTGTTTGAGGTGTTGTCCTTTCTTATTTTATGCCTTGTCTAATCTTCCTCTCAACTGAAACATGCAGAAATGGATAAGGTGAAGGAAATGGTGCAGCTCATCGAGGAGGATGGCGACTCCTTTGCAAAGAAAGCACAGATGTATTACCAGAGGCGTCCCGTGCTCATCACCCACGTCGAGAACTTCTACCGGATGTACCGCGCTTTAGCCGAGTGCTACGACAATGTAACCGGTGAACTCCGCAAGAACATCCCTTCCAGGATGCAGTCGCAGGGATCTTAAGCGGTTCAGAGTGCGGTTCAGAGCTGGTGAGGTCGCCGTCGCCCTCACCATCTCCCGAGCTGCAGAGATCCTGGACAAGGGAGCAGAGTCCTAGAGCTGCCGGTTTCGACTTCTTTCTGAGCAACAAGAGCAACGACTCGCCGTCGTCAAGGAAGGATCCTGAGTCGGCTTCGCAGTCAGAGTCCGATGTCAAGTCTGAAGATGGCGAGGATGATGGCATTGCCTACTCATTGCACCAGAAAGTTATTGAGCTTGAGGACGATCTCAGTGCTGTGAACCGGAAATTGCTTGACGCAAACAAAAAGCTCGAGATCTTCGAGATGAGGAGTCTGCAGTGCCATTGTGATTATAATGCAAATAGAAACGGACCCGATCATGCTACAGAAGTTAGAGACGTTGAGGGAGATCTCACGTTGACGAGGGAGAAGATAGAATCTTCACAGGAGGAGATCAGCAATCTCCAAAGGAAGCTCGAAAATGCCGCGATTTTGTCAGAGGAGCGCTCTAGACTGCTGGAACAAAACAATGATCTAGAAGCTGAAATCGTCAATCTGAAGGAAGAAATGGCTTCAGCTAGACGGCATTTCGACGACAAACTATTCGAGAGCGACGCCGAGATCAGCAAGTACAGGCAAGAGCTCGCTGCTGCGTCTGAGAAGCTGCTGGAAGAGAGGTCCACCAACAGCGCAGAGGTTGGTAAGCTGCAAGAAACGATCCAGAGCACCGGGTGCAGGTTAGAGGAAGTCTCTGAAGAGAAAGCTCTAGTGGAGGAGGAGGTGAAGCAGCTGGAGGAGGCGAACGCCGAAGCCGAAAAGCACAGGCTGGAGCTCATCCATAACGCCGAGACGCTATCAGAGGACAAGTTCAGACATGAAGCCGAGATCCTGACGCTGCGGCAGAGCATCGAGGATCTGAAACCAGAATTCGAGAGGATCGCTGAAGAGAAAGCTCTAGTGGTGGAGCAGGTGAAGCAGCTGGAGGAGGCGAGTGCCGAAGACGAAAAGCACAGGCAGGAGCTCGTGCATGCTGCTGAAATGCTATCAGAGGACAAGTTCAGACACGAAGCCGAGATCCTGACGCTGCGGCAGAGCATCGAGGATCTGAAACCAGAGTTCCAGAGGATCACTGAAGAGAGATCGTTGCTGAAGTCGTGGTTCGCGGATCTGGAGCGCGTTGTGGAGGGGGAAGGAGCGTAGTGTTCACGGAATAAGCCGGTTTTGTCAGAAAGATCAATAGCTAGGATTTAGCAAACAAGTAATGCTATATTTTTTTTGTCTGAAATGTAACGTCACGCAAAACTGAGAAATCCTACCATGCCTTTGGATATTTGTTGGCTTGTGAGGTGATTGGTGCTGGTGATGTATGTGCTGATGCTATTTGAGACATTTGCTCTGAATATGCATTCCTAATGTCCCTGATGATGCATTTGCAAGTTCAGTCCCAACATGAAGAGTTGTCCTTATTGTTCCTTGTAAACTTTCGAGAAGTATGGCAAAATTTGAATTTACGCTTGTGCCACTGAGTTACTCTTTATTCTATTCTTATTAAAATTTTGGCTCCCCAGTTACATGATCCCTTTAAAAAAAATTATAAACTACATAAAAAGTAGTAACTTATTAAAAAGAGGAATGCGATTGTTACATTTGGAGAGGTTTGTTGCACGTGCACACTAACTAGTTTCACAAACATGTAAAATCTCAATTTGAAATAATTTATAATTTGAACTACATAAAAATGAAAAATGTGGCTCCGTGTATGTACAATTACAAATATCCAAATTGTACAAGAGTTTATCGGTTTTGTGTAGCCCTAGTCCATAATACAAAAACAAATTATATTGGGATTTTTGCATGATTGTAGGATACAGATGCATCATTGACTACATCCATAATTTTTTCAGATTTTTCTGAAACTTTTAAATATAGATTTTCAATATTTTTGAAATAAATGGATCAGGATCGAGAGGCAAAGTAACTTTTCGGATCAATACTCCGAGGGTATATTTGTCATTTTTTCGGTATGACGCTGCACTGCCCAGCGTCAGATAGCAAACGAAGCGACAAACGCTAGACAAGAGCTCGTCTTCTTCCTGTATCCAGCCCCAGAAACAGCGAAGGGAAAAGCGGATCCCCCTCGCCGCCGCCGCCCACGGCGACGCCGCAGAACCCCTCTGCGCCGTCGGTAAGCTCCGCCCCTCCTTCTCTGTCCCTGGAGTCCCCTCGCGGCTTGCGCTCTTCTCATGCGAGGCGTTGGCGAGGGAGATTTGGGGGATAGGCAAAGTCCGATTGCGAGCTCTGCCTGTCGCATTCGCTGCTGTGCCGCGCTAGTGAGCGGCGAACTGAGAGCCACTTGGATTCTCGTCGCCTCGCCCTGCTGATCACTCCTATCATAGCATAGCATAGCGTAGCACCGCAGTGAGAGTGTTAAGTTGGGGAAAGCAAGCTAGGGTTTCAGTGTTTTTTTTCGATGTAAGGAGTCTCAGTTCATATTGCAAATGAAACCAGGGTGAAACAATCAGTCTCAAGGTTTTTCAATGTTGTTCTGTCACTCAAACGCAGCTTCAGGAAACCAGAGCAGGGACACACACCCCAAACTCTGCCTGGGCCGTACTGCTAAACACTACGAATTTCAACTAGAGCAGAGAAAGTACCTCCTACAGGAATGACCAAAAGAACTATCTAACTCACACCCACTACCCTTGTTTTATGCATACAGACTTCCTTATTTTTAACTCAAGCATACAAGCTGGACAAGCGAGCGACACACACGCCTAGATAAACAGGAACTTTTTAGAAGGTAAGGCCAAAATCACATTGCAGTCTGCTGACTACAGGGTTCCAGCCGTGCCTCCTCCCGAATATCTCGTGTGCCACTTTCGCCAACAGCTCAGCTCCCCGTCGAAGAACTTCTTGCAGGACGCTTTTCTGCAATTTCGACCATTCATGTAAAAAAAGACAAGCCAAAAGAACAATATCAGACGGGTCTCTAGGCTAAATTCTTTGAAAATACGACTTATTTCGTGTTTTCCACAGAGCCCAACATATCGAAAAAAAGGGTTTCGGTGTTTGGCAAAGTGTTGCACGAATCCTTTGTGGGGATTTCTCTAGCTAGCATGGCACCTCTCCTGGTGCTTTTGCTATCCGACTTCTCCATTTTTTTCTGTCATGCTCACTAGCATGCCTATGCACCATATTCTTGGTTTTAGATTACTAATAAAGCTAGATTTGGGACATTCTCTGAATTTGGTGCATTAATGTTTGGCAGGAGCGATGGACAAATTCGTGCGAGTTTACAGTGGTGGGGAGCTGGTGAAGGGTCCAAATGGGGTGGAGTTTGGGGACCTCTCCGAGGAGAACATATGGTTCAACACAGCGCCCACATACCGCGAGCTGATCGACAAAGTGTACGAGAAGCTCGGGCTGGAACCGGCGACGCACGATGTCCGTGTGCAGGGAAGGACCAATGTTGGCGGGGGTGCTCATCGGCACTTCATCATGGTGCCTATCAATGATGATATGTCCTGGAGTAACTATGTCAAAGCGGTTTTCAATGGCACCGACTGGAATATCCTGAGGTTTATGTTCAGGCAGAGAAGCGCTTGTCTGCAGAGACGGTTTCTTCTTCAGAGCTTGCGTTGATGGATAGTGAACCGCCGATGTGCAACGTCAGGATGTGCCACCACCAGATCCAGCACAGGGTGCTTCTCTTTTCACTCATCCGATGGTGAACGCCTATGCACCAGCCATGCATCCCCGGCATGCTCGACTACGGAAACCAAGAACGAACACCAGGACATATGTCGCAATGGCGATGCAGAGGTTCAGTTTGGGCAATATCACTCTGGAGCGTCGGAGCCGTCGATGCCACCATCTATCCTTTAATTGGGTTGTATGATGCGGATCACCGTGCTCGTGCTTTAGTGTCAGGCAAGGTAGATAAACTAGAAATTATATCATTTATATGCAGACAATTGTGGTGTGATAATAGACCACTGATTTGTGTTTCCATGATTTGGCACAGAATCTGACTGAGCTCAACCCTCGTAACCGCGATCCTCTCCGGTTTGACAAACGGTATGAGTGTTACCTTAGAACAGCTGGGTTGATGGGGCTGGCGAACATTAGTAGGGCTGGACTGCCCTCCATTGATCGTGCACTCGTCTCTGCGCTAGTTGATCGGTGGAGACCCGAGACCCACACCTTTCACATGCCTTGTGGGGAGCTCACAATCACACTACAGGATGTTGCCATGATTCTTGGACTGCCTATCAGTGGTCGTGCTGTCACTTTAAACCAAACAGAGTCGTACAGTGAAGTGTATCTACGCTACCTTGGGAAAGCGCCTCCAGCAGATAAGGCCCGTAATGCGTTGAAGGTTGCATGGGTCAGAGCTGAGTTTAATAACTGCCCTGAAGACGCTGATGAGGAGACGTAAAGCAGCATGCAAGGGCATACATCCTTAGCCTGGTTGGTGGTCTGTTGTTTCCGGATGCCTCTGGTGATAGGTACAACGCCTATCCCTTTCAGCTGATAGCTGATCTTGAGAATATTGGTTCATACAGTTGGGGTTCCGCTACTCTGGCATATCTCTATAGGGCAATGTGCGATGCTTGCAGGAGGCAATCTGACCAAGGTAATCTGACTGGTTGCCTTTTGCTCCTTCAGCTTTGGTCATGGGAGCGTTTCCCAATCGGCAGGCCAGATATGGTAAAGCTAAAATACCCAAACGTGGAGGAGCTAGAGGATGAAAGGATAGACCCGCAGTTGGTCTCAGATGGGTTGTGGGCGTGTGCACATATCGATCAGCTCCAGCACGTTGCTATGAGCACTTCACAAATGAGTTTGACTTATTAACGGATGACCAGGTTGTATGGAGCCCATATAGGGAGGAGCGGGTGAAGAAACTACAGCTTGCACCTATATGTACCCAGGATTCTCATTTGTGGCTGACCCAAGCACCTCTAGTTTTTTTCTTTATGGTGGAGGTTTACACACCTGAGAGAGTGATGCGCCAATTCGGTCTCCATCAGGAGTGCCCACCACCATTTAGGGACACAAGTGTGGAACTGCATTGGTATGCTCAGAGATATCTTTACTGAATATTCACATCTTCCTTGTTGGCTGCATGACTCTGTTCTATTCGAGGAAGTTATAGATCATGTACCAGTGGCTGGCCATGAAAAAAAATTCTGATGATTTTGCAGGTGTCGTCGTGGAAGGGTTCATAATGATTGGGCAGAGAAGCACAAGACTTTTGTGATATGTGGGAAACGAAGGAGCAGCACGTTATCAAGGAAGAACGACCATATGATCATGCCAAGTACATGGATTATTTGCGGTGGTACAGACGGTCGACACGTATCCGCCTCTGCACACCGAGGATAAGTAATGGCCATGAGGATGGGGCATCTGGGCAAAGTGCAACAGCTGATGCTGAAGATCCTCTGCGTGCTTCTCGGCTTCGGTATACCCCCCGGGCTCATTTGATCCACGCAGTGGTAAGATATTCTACTTGTAAGATTTTGTTCACAATGCACTATTATCAAGTCCAGATATTCAGATTATGTTCTTTTGCAAATAATCATGCATATTTCTAATGCTTACACGTTTCGCCCAGACTGACAAGCTCACTATCCTGGCGAAGGAGGCAAATTCTCAAAAGGCCTGCTCCAGAGGCGAATGTAATGCTTTCATTGAGCGAGTCGCTAGAACATGTGTAGAACTTGTTGGTGAACTTGGCGGATCTTCCCTTTGCGACATTGTTGCTACGGTTCCGCGCTCATCGACAACAGCAACAGTTGCAGCTGAACCTGAGGTGGAGCAGCAGAGGGATAAGGAGGACGGGATAAATGATTCCATGGTGCCTGATCAGGAGACGGAGTCTGGCCCCGAATCTGAGAGGCGGACTCGAAGCCAGGCCGGCCAGACCCAAGTCGATAGCACAGTCCATTCACGGTCACCGCCAGGCAAGAAGAAGAGAGCAGACCAGGTCCAAAATGAAAACTGCTCGGTGAGTGATTTAGAATTATACTTTTGCTGCTCATGTTGGATCCTTCTATTTTATCATGTTCCTCTGCTTACTGCTCTTATTTGCAAATTACAGGGCATGTATGTTTTTTGCATAAGAAGCTGCGGGCTGAAGGATTGACACGATGGTTAGCAAGTTTAATATAGTTCATGGCTCTGACAAGTCTAACTCTGGCGGCTCCAGAAGCGACATATTGTAATGAAGAAACAGTCTCAGATGACATATGAGCTGCATTGCAGGTCCACCACTCCATGATTCCCCAGAAAAGGGGCAATGTGATTGCTTCCATCAGGCTGAAAAGATGGGCGGTAGCTGTTACCTCATGTTCTGGCTTCTCTGTTTTTTGGTATCCGCGGAGTGCTCGGCCGCGCCTTGAGGGAGTGACGCTTTATGTTAGTCCATGAAACCATATGTTGTAGTGCTGAATTTACATGGTAATCTATGTTTCTCCTGAGCCATGGCTGCAATTTGCAAATCATCTACTGATCGTCGAGTATCTTTTCCCCCTACTGGCTGTGGCTCTTCCTGCTTCTCCATTGTATTGTACTCTATTTGTATGGTGTGTTCTTTTGTTAGATTTGTTCCATTACATTGTCATCAGACATAGATCATACCATTCTTTACATGTTCTACTCTCCAAAGTAAAAGATGTGATAAAATTGAATCGAGTAATGGCGATGAACTGAATTCGGCGAAGCTTATGCCGATATGATTCACGGTAAACTTTTCGACCTCCGCCTATAAAAGCCACGAATTTAGAGGATCATTGATTCAAAGGATTTTCAAAGAAATTGCATAGGATTTTCACCCATAAGATTTTTTTTCTATAGATTCCATTTGATTCAAATGATTGAATTCTCCAAAATTCTTATTGATCGCTTTCATACACAGCAAGCCTATAGGTTTTTTAGCAAGAGGTGAGAGCTCTTGCAAAAATAATACTATGTATCTATGACAACTATGACATGCACTCAATTCTTATGCAGATTCTTCGTTTTTCCTGCCGTGCAATCAAACAACACCTACTACTAATTTATATGTTTTTGTCTCATGTAATATTTTAAGTGTTGACATTACATTCCTGCAATATTACTATTCCTTTTTTTTTGGAGAATTTTTTTTTGAGGTTTTGGAGAAAATATTACTATTCCTGTTGTTCTTGTGTTTTTCGGGTGCCCCTATGCATCGCCCCTTGCGAGTCGAAGAACGGACTCGCCTGCACGAGCGCCGCGCTGGCTCCCTACATGGGCCTGCCTTCTGGCCAAGCATCCGCACGGAGTTGAGCCCACGAGCAACTACCACACGCCCCCAGGGAATCGATGGGACCACGTGCATGGCCATGCACGGGTGCGTTTACTCGCCCCTAAAAAAAAACAACGTGCACTCGCTTCTCCCTACTTGTCCTTTTTTTATATATATTTCTGGATTCGAAATTATATTTATAAAATCTACAAAAATGAATATTTTTGAATGTGCATCGCCCCTTGTTCCATTGAAAATTAACCATTTTCAAAAAAGAATATTTTTCAAAATCGGAACCGTTTTTTAAATCAGAACCATTTTAATAAAACGGAACCATTTAAAAAAGGAACCATTGTAAAAAAGGAACCATTTTCAAAAACTGGAACCATTTTTTTAAAATCGAAACCATTTTCAAAAAAGCAGATTTTTTTATAGGAACCATTTTCTAAAAAGGAACCATTTTGAAAAAAGGAAACAATTTTGTCATTCGGAACCATTTTCAAAAATCGGAACCATTTTTATGGTTTGGAACCATTTAAAAAATGAACCATTTTTTTTGGTTCGGAACCATTTTCAAAAAAGAACCACTTTTTTTTCATTTGGAACCATTTTTCGGTTCGGAACCATTTTCAAAAAGGAACCAGTTTTATATTCGGAACCATTTTCAAAAAAGGAACCAATTTTTTCATTCGGAACCATTTTAAAAAGGAACCATTTTCAAAAATCGGAACCATTTTTTCGGTACGGAACCATTTTTTCATTCAAAACCATTTTTTCGTTCGAAACCATTTAAAAAAAAACCATTTTAAAAAAGGAACCATTTTAAAAAATCGGAACCATTTTAAAAAATGAACCATTTTTTTCATTCGGAACTATTTTCTAAAATCGAAACCATTTTTTCGGTTCAGAATTTTTTTTGTTCGAAACCATTTTCAAAAAGGAAACTTTTTTTTTAAAAGAACCATTTTAGAAAATCAGAACCATTTTTTAAAAATAATTATTTTCCAAAATATGAACCATATCAAAATAAGCGGAAATTAAAACATAAAAAAGGAAAAGGAAAAAGTGAAACAAAAAATAAAACCGAAAAAGAAAACAGAAAAATAAACCAAAAAGAAAACATAAAAACAAAACAGGAAAAGAAAACAAAAAAAATGGAAAAAGAAAAAGGAAACGGAAAAATAAAACAGAAAAAGAAAACAAAAAATAAAAATAAAACTCACCTAACCAAGAACGGAAACTAGAAAAATAGGAAAAGAACGGAAACAAAAAAACAACCGAAAAACAAAAGGAAGAAAAACAAAAACGTTAGAAACTACAGAAGGCGGAGAGGTGTAGTTAGAGCTCGCAGAAGGGGATATATAAGGTTTGCGGTGTTTTTCCTACCATCTGAATCAAAGAGCCCTATATTGATCCGGCCCTTTTCGGGTGGGCGTGGGCCAGAGATGCTCTGACAGTTGTAAACTCTTTATTTTTTCTGAGCTGGGAAGCCAAGCTTCAGTTCAGTGTTCCTCGCCGCCGCCGCCGCCGCCGCCTCCTCCTCCCCCACGCGATGCCCTCGCCCGGCAGCCGCGTGGCCACGTACTTCCGCCGCGCGCGCCAAATCGACGCGCTGCGCCTCCGCCTCCGGTCCCCTTCCTCCTCCTCCTCCCCGCCGCCGCCGCCACCCGACGACCCTGTGGTCGCGCTCCACGGCATCCGCGCCGCGCCCACGCCGGCGTCGGCTCTCGCCTTCTTCCGCTCTCTCCCCTCCCCCACACCGCTCCCGCTCTTCCAGGCGCTGGCCTCCCGCCTCGCCAACCCCGCGTCCCTCCCGGACCTCCACTCCCTCCTCGCCTTCTTCCCCATCCCCACTCCCCCGCTCCAGCGCCTCCACCTCCTCGCCGCCGCCGGGGACCACTCGGCCGCCCTTACCGCCTTTGCCTCCTTCCGGTCCGACCCGCCCCGCCCCGCCGAGGCGCACAACGTCTTCATCCACCTCCACGCCCGCGCCGGGGACCACGCCGCCGCCGTCGACGCGTTCGGCGCCATGGTCCGCGAGGGCGCGCTCCCCAACGGCCGCACCTACACCGTCCTCATCGGCCACCTCGCGTCGGCGGGGTTCCTCGACCAGGCGCTCGAGCTGTTCCGGATCCTGCCGTCGCTGCGCGCGCCGCGTTCCACCCGGCTGTACAACGTGCTCGCCGAGGCGCTCGCGGAGGCCGGCAGGTTCGACCAGCTCCGTGGCTGCTCCACGAGATGGCGGCCGTCGACGGCGTCATGCCCGGGCCGCAGACGCGGAAGGCCATCGCCGCCATGAGGGAAGCCGGCCACACGGAGGGCACGGAGAACTTCGTCGACGAGCTCTCGCCGGACGCTAGGATCCCGTACGCCGTCGGCGAGGGAGACAGCGACGAGGAGGATGGTGATACGGGCCGGTGCGGCTCCTCCAGCTCGACGCAGCTCAGGCCATGGCTGGACCCGATGGAGCTCGCGAGGGCGCTGGAGGGCTGGCACCCGGAGGAAGTGTCGGACCTGGAGGCGTCCGGGATCGTCTGGACGCCGCGGCTGGTGTGCAAGCTCGTGCGCTCGTTCAAAAAGCCGGCGACGGCGTGGGAGTTCTTTCGCTGGGTGGCGTGCCGCCCCGGGTTCGCGCACGACCCCCAGACGGTGGCGAGGATGGCCGTCATCCTCGCCCGCGCCGGCCGCGTCGAGCTGCTGGAGCGCCTGCTCGCCAAGGTGCGCGCCGACGGTATCCTCCTCGCGTTCCCCACCGTGCGGATCATCGTCGATTCCTACGGCCTCTCCAAGGAGGCCGACGCGGCGGTGCGGGTGTTCCGGGAAGCCGAATCCATCTGCGGGCCCGTGTCGCCGCCCAACCTGGCGCTGCTCTGCTCGTCGCTGCTGAGGACGATGGCGAAATGCCGGCGGGGCCAGGACGCCATGGAGCTCCTGAGGAGATGATGGCGACGCGGGGCGTGGTCCCGGACCTGCAGACCTTCTCGGGGCTGATGGAGCACCTGGCCAGCGCCGGCGACCTCAAAGGCGTGCACAGGCTGTTCGGCATGGTGCGGCAGTGCGAGCTGGTGCCCGACGGGCACATGTACGCCGTGCTGATCAGGGCCTACTGCAAGCAGGAGCGCGCGGCGCTGGCGGTGAAACTGCTTGACGAAATGCGCGGCGCCCGAATCGTCCCGGACTCCCCCACCGTGACGCTGCTGGTGAAGAGCCTGTGGCGGGAGGGGAAGCTCCGGGAGGCGGCGCTGGTCCAGGAGAGGTGCGAGGACATGATGGCGGCATGCGGCGGCAAACTCCCCGGGGCTAGCCCGGGCCACGTGTGGACGGCGAGCGCCGCGGACCTGAACAAGGTGTACAGCATCTACTCCGGTTGCTTCGCGAAGCCGCTTGGTGAAGAGAACTTGACGGCGGATCGAGCCGTCGGTTGATGCTCCACTTGAGAATTCAGACGTATCAGTTGATCCAAAGAGCACGGCAGTTTGAGTGTCACTGAAGCGCAACTGTAGATGAAGCATGGCCAAGCGACGATGACGATTAGTTCTTGGGTGAAATAAATTGCCATGGGAGACCAATGCTAGCTTCTGCTCAAGTGTCGCAGGATTTCGTGTAGTGCTCTGGCCGGCTATGGAGTCTGGACAGTCCTACTTTTTTCAGTTCATAGGATGTTCTCCATGAAAATGAAGAAAACAATTCGGGCCTGGCGCTTTCTCAGCTAAGAAACACGGATCTGCGCTGCGCTGCGCTGACCAACCATGCCCGATTCATATCCTCACAAATGATTCATATTGCTAGTTACAAATGCAAATTCGAATTTTTAGGGGAAGACTCTCCCACCGGACGCGCGTCCTTTTGCCGACCCAAACGGACAAAATAACGTGCGCCCATTTGGGTCACCCTGTTGGAGTCATCCTCAGGGGTATGGTGTTCCCGGGCGCGGAGTGCAGCTCGTGTCCTTCTTTCGTAGACTTGGTCAGTCCTTCACCGTGTTCTTTGACCATGGGGACTGTGCTGATTGCGTTCCACGCTTAGTGGGCCCGTGGGAACCCATTGTACCACGAGTGCGACAACAAGTGGGCCTCATATGAGGAAAAACGTCCCCATGTCGTCCACTCAGGCAACACCGGTGGCACAACAGAAGCCCAAACCCGCCCCTTCTACTCTCGCTCCTCCCCCGCCGTCGTTGGTGGGTCCACCGGGCAAAGCATGTGCAGTGGAGGCGGCGGGGGAGGGGCTTGTGCCTGTCGCATCTCGTACGCTCGTCGGCATCGACGCAGTTGGGCACGATGGCCCGCAGCAGAGCTGCTCCCTGCCATTCTCGCTCACTACTATGGCATGGATCCAACCAGCTTCTCCCCATCTAGCTGTGCTCCTCCGTCATTGCTCTCTCGCTGCTCCTCCCACGCAACCTCTCCAATAATCTCCTTCGCACCTTCCCCAAATCCAGATCATGGAAGACCCTATCATGGATGGAGATGCGTACAAAGCCCTTCATATCATCGAACTACATGAATGCGGATGGCTATGGGAACAGGGATGGGGTCGCCGGAGGTGGCCTCGACAGAGCTCTGGCGTGTCGGGTTTGCCGCCGAGTTCGATCCGACGAAGTAATTGCTAAAACACAATCTTAGTTTTTGTGGATATTTCGAAACTTTTAAATAATAAAACCCATGCGCGTTTTGCTGCGAATACTCGAGGAAGATGTCGTAACGATACAAACACTCGAGGAAGATGTCGTTACGATTCTAGCGACCAGTGGGATTTGCTGCAACTAGTGCAAATTTGCTGCGTACACATACTTTTATTTTTGTTGCATTGAGACTTTCGAAAGGTTGCATTACTTTTCTACAGGTTTGGATCCACAGCAAAAAAAATACTGCGATGATATAGCAAAAGTACAAAAATAATTCAAATCCTATGAATCAAACAACAAGCATAGGAAAAATTCCAAAGGATTTGAATCCTAAAATCTTCTTCTTTTTGGACAACGATGCGAGTGCAAAGGCATTCCCACCCCCGTCACGTTGCGGTGCCACCTTCCCACTTCTCTTCCTCGCGCTGCCGCTGCTCCCGCTCCAAACCCTCCGCCGCCTCCCCGCTCGCCCTCCATCGCCGTGTCCTCTCCCTCTCCCACCGCCTCCGCCGCCTCCCTCTCCTCCGCCTTCGCGCCCTACGCGGCACTCCCTCTCCGCGCCCTACGCGGCCCTCCCTATCCGAGCCGCTCGGGAGGTAGCCGGATCGTCCCCCCGCGATGCTGCAATGGACGGGAGGCTCGAGGAGGCAGGTGTACGCGGTGAGTTCTCGGACCCTCTCCTTCCGGCACCCCATGGCCCCGTTTACGGCGCGCTCCACTAGCGATTAATTTCAATTTTTTGCAATATGCGGGTCATTTCTGTTCGAATCGATTAGGGTTGTGTCAGTGCCGCAGCATCGCAACGGGGTTGCTGGCTGGAATCTAAATTTCCGAATAGTCGTAGCATGTACTAGCAGTGTGTATTTCGTAACGAGGAGCTAACCTAACGTTTGGTTATTTCTCTGGGAATCTGACGGCTTTGTGTTCGGCGTGTTCGTCCTATGAAATGAGCAGTCCAGGAAATCAACGCAGAGCAGGTAACCTCGTTAAGCTCACCGACTTCATGTTGTAAGGGTGTGCGTTGATTCACTCATGCTTACTGTTCTTATGTCGGTGGGGCTGATTTAATGAACCAAACTGATGTGCAGACAGAGGCAGTACTTTGAACAGAAGAAGAGGCAGCAGCAGCAGAGCTCGGAGTAGAGAACCAGGATGACGCGGATGGCGCGGGCGGTCAGGCTTATGGTGACCAGGCGCCTCGGTCGCTTGATGTTATAAGCCTCAACAATTTGGCAGCGGCTTCAGCCAGTCACCGCAACACCTCCGGAAGTGAGTTCCTGTACATGTTGTGTGCAGCCTTAGTAACGAACTTGCTGCACATGATTTTTGTTCTGTGGTTAATCAATCATGCTTCTCTTCTAGCACAATGTTGGAGAATCAGTTCGAGTAGGCTGAGTAATGCCACTCTAGTCAGATAGAGACTTTCAAGTATATGAGCCCAACAAACAGTGGATCTGGTTTCCTTCATGAATAGAAGCTAGAACAGCATGCCAGTGTAGCTACTCATAAGAACTAGTCAGAGGTTCCTTGGGTACACAGATGATTTCGCAATGCAATTTTTGTGCCTTATTTTGTTCTGCATTGTTGAATTGCACGCACCGAACCACATGGTGCTCTCTGGGAGCACTCTTCCATGATTAGTGCTGCATGCTTCATCATGAACCTGAATGACTGCCATACTTTTAGCCTCTCAATGTTTCTTAGTATGATAGGTTTACTCTCTTATCTCAGATGCAGAGAGTGCTGCTCCACATGTGGACCGTGCAATTTTTAATGCTTCTCCAATGGAGGCGCTAAAGAAGATCACTTCTGCATACAATACCAATCCGAAGGAAACAAGTAAGAGTACAGCCATCTGTATATCAGATGAGGGAGTTCATTATGCTTATCTTATTTTTTTGTACAACATGTTGATATATTGACAAGGTCAATTGCATCCACAAATCTTAGATTGTAGTTTTATATGTTCCTCTCTTGAATATGTAGCTGTCAAATGAAGAATGAGATATGCTATTAATTTCTGATCCGTGCAATATGTAATTTTTTGGATAAATTTGAGTTCATTCTAAATTAGTTTGCTTCTATGTTGCAGGTTCACAGCCTAGTCAGTATCTCCATGCGGTATGAATAAATGATGAGAGCCTGCTTGATTGGTCTAGTCTTTTTGAGATGTCAGTCTTGTACCTTTGCAGACTATCCTCACCTGTTGGTCATCAAGATGTTACGGCTGCTGTTAACCCTCATGAAGATCCTCCTGGTTGCAAAATATCCCCATCCAAAAACTATGGTGCCAAGAAGCGATATCAAAATGTGGATCCCTACAGTGGTGGTGATATTTCCTTCACTACTTTCAGTCAATTATTTCCAATGGACCTAGTGACTGATCATGGTTCAGCTTTGTGCACTGAAACTATCTGAAAGGAAATCATTAATGACATTTATAGCCCTAATTAAATGCTTAGCTAGGATAGGTAATAATTTATTTCATAGAACAAATGGTAAAAGATGTAGTTTGCATCTTTCGGTCTGTCAACATGGAACATTCACTTATAAACATACCATTCCTTACATTGATTCACTTTTTGTGTATTACTATATTGTTGAAAGCTTTTATTTAACTATGTTTTTTTCTTTGCAGAAATGTCACTTATCGATTTGGTCAAATATGAGGGACCAAGAAGTAAATCTACCGCCCAACCTGTCCGTGAATCGCATGTTTCATTTTCTGTTAAAGGTGCATTTTCAAGAACATTTAGTGCATAACCATATTTTTATGCCGGAACATCTTAATTTGGTCAAAGTGCGTATTGCTTATAACATGTAAAGAATGTTGTCATGCAGTTTTTTTAAATGGTTGTCCGTCAAAATATGCATCAAAATGCATGTCATTTGTTTTAGAAGGAGGATGTTGATATGACAGACATCCTCCATAAAAAAGAGAACTGGCAAAACAAACAAGAAAGAGGAAGCAAAGTCGAAAAGAGAAAGAAGAACCAAAACCTAGAAGCCTGCCTAGCGCTCCATCAAACAATGCAACACTCTGCATCCGCCAGATCTTCCACATCTTCAGGATGATCAGGGAACATGGCCCTTTTAGCTTGCCATCTCTGAAGCGTTGTGCCTGCTGAGAAGTGATTGCCTGAATGCCATATCTGGACACGACTTGCTAGAATAGAGTAGCAGATATGGGCAGTTTCTTTGAAACTGTGTCACAAAGGGGCACCGGGTGCCACCACCGCTGTTTGAAACCTTGTCAACGGCCTGGGCACTCCACCCCCTGTCCTCCCGACTAACGGGTGGCTCCCAGCTAAAAAGGATGGCTAAAAGAAGTTGCCTGTGGGAACAGCTGTTTCACACCTGTAGTTCACTCTATAGTTGCACCTCAAAGTTTGGACTAGTGTATATTTCATTATTGCTGCATTATATGTATTTTTCATGGAAATTTGCACCTAAAACCATATTTTATTGACATTTGTTTCTTATGCTGTACCAAATATTAATAGAATTGTATGTATTCTCCACAAATACTTTCACCAAATAACATTTGTGTGTATAGTTTTATTATCATGTTTACTGCTTTAGTTATCACAAGTAGAATTGCTACGGCTTAGAGATCATTAATGTATTTCACCATGAAATTTATTAAGACCGTTGTGGTGCATGTGTGACTTTTGACTTACTATCCTTGATGAATCCTGCTCCATTTCCCTCTCTTCTAACATTATATACTAAAATGGTTCAGTAGACGTAACTGTGTTTCTGCTTTCAGGCCTTGGCGATGTCAAGATGGAAACACCTCCCCACTCAGCAAGATCCACAAAAAGGTTTTCTCGCATTGAATGACTCTTTCAGTCATGGTTTTTAAGGCGTCCGTAAGGCGACGCTTAGGCGACGCCTAGGCGTCAAGGCGCCCCCCCCTCCACCTTAGAAAAACGACCGCCTTAGGCGCCTAGGCGCTAAGGCCTCCCCCCCCCCCCCCCCCCCCCCTCCGCCTTAGGACGCCTTACCGCCTTAAAAACCATGCTTTCAGTTATAAAGTTAATTCGTTGTAAAGAAGTTTAAATAATAGCCATTTTTCAGTTTTACAGAAAATGGTAGTATGAACTCTTCTCTGTATCTATCAAATAGTAGCCAGTAACTTCGAAAAAAGCAGATTGTTATTTCTAAAAAAATAAAGCACCAGTGGGTAATGCAGCAATTGATACAATTATTATGAAATTAAATACCACAAGGATTGCCGAAACTGAAGTTCATCAGTAAGCGCTATGTAAACTTGGCCTCGAGACCTTGAAAACTAATTATCGATCCAGTTAAGCAAAAGGAAGCTCCTTGCCTGACACACACAAAATCTTGCTGACCTTTTCACACAGGCTCAATGCTACACCCACTAACTATCTTGTGATTACTTTGGTTCTGCAGGATTTTGCCTTTGCCGCCAAAGGCCATGAGGTACACGCAAAATAAAGCAAGACGGTCTATGCCTTTGATGCCACCAAGGGATTGGTGAGAATCTCAGCTGCCTCATCCTTTCTTTGGGTCATGTCAAAATGTTATATAATATAGGCACAGAAAAAACATAAAGGCATGTATTAAGTCTAGAGAAAGGTAGAAAACATGATCTTGAAAATGAAGGTGGGTTGGGTACTCATGGGGAGCTAGTGGCTCTATTGCATCTATAATTTCTTACAGTTTTCTTGCCTCACTTCTGTATTGAATTCTATGAGGAAAGGATACCCTTATACAGCGATATGATTTATGTTTTTCATTTAATAACTTGACAAAGTAACACTAGATTATTTATCCTTCCCTAACTAGTAATTATATCTTGAATTCAAAGTAAACTTGCAAAATTTTCTGTCCTATCATTTCAACAGGATTCTTTAATGAATGGTATCAGCATGATGAAAGAGCGAACTGCTTCACACAAAATGGGTAGTATTGTAGACGAGTCAAGCTATGAAAGGAGGAAACACTGTTATTTTTCACATTCATTTGAGAACTATAGTGATAACCACTATCCTGAGATGAGGACATGTTTTGTAAACCTCAAGCTCAAGAAGGTTGGCAATGTAAGTTCTGCTGCATCATATTATACTGAGTCTGACCACTTGTAGTCTAAGAATATAATATGCTCTATCTTTCTACCGTGGACAGCAAAGCTTGGTAGAACAGATGATAATCTACCTGATGTAAATTCTAATAGACCGTGGAAGATAGATTCATTCAATTCTGATGATCAGTTTCTTACTCCAAGAGTGGATGGATTTGATACATTTGACTACGGTTTGAAAGAACAAAGGTACTTCTCCACTTATATTGAGGTATGAAAAATAAGTTCTAAGGGGCTATGAATAATTCATTTTAACATTGCAGAACCTCAACAAGACCTAGCACAAGATTTCAGACTTCAGGTTAGAATTGTCCGTGTTTGTGTTATCCTTATTTTGATGCGCTAGCCAGAATTCTTTAGTGTTCCTGTGTACTTTCCCAGTTGATTTCAAGCTAGCATGAATAGAGTACTCAAGAAACATTGTAATGTACATTGATAGTTCTGCGCTTTTATGAAATGTGATGTCTGAAATTTATGGTATACTCGCTTTGTTTTTCCTAACTCCTTTTTTTTACCTTGGGTCTGCCTAGTAGGATGCTTGCAGTTGCCATACTTCTGTGACTAATTAGTGCAATCCACCATTTTTGTTACGAGCCTAAGTGTTTTCTTAATTTCATTTTTTTCAGGAAATCCATCAGGGCATGACATCTTTTCTGATCAATCATTATTGGATGAGGACGATGATATGTTACGCTTTGACTGGGAAAGGTAAGCACAACAAAGCCTCCTGGATATTATATTCACACAACAATCTGACGTGTTAACATTTTCGCAGGCAACCACCTTTAAGAAAACACCCAACTCAAACAGCAATTTTGGTCCTTATGCTTGGTCTTCTGAAATGGTAGATGATTCAGAGAGAAGGAAGAGTCCATTGAGGTATTAGCTAATTAACTTTGGCTGACTTGTTTGATTGGGTTCTTCGTTTGTGAATGCTTGTATCATATGTCATGCAAAATTATGAGAATTGTCTTTCTGATCCTTCCAAATTATTCTCTGCAGTGAAGAATCATGCTCATCTGCTGCAGGTCAGTGATTTTTGTCATTAAATTCTGTTATTTTCTCCAGCAAAGACTCTTCACATTGATGATTGATGTGTTGTATAGATTAGATGTTGCGCATGCATTTTACTGAGTTTCTTCCTCCTTTTGGTTCAATTTCGTAGCAATGAAAGACAGAACGAGCAAGCCAACACTGTCTGCAAAACTCGAAGGGGATAACATGGATGAGAAGGATGACTTCCATACATGCTTGGATACGTTGATATTCCCAAGATGGATGCACATCTTGATGGAATTTCACTATTCAGGGATCAAGAAGAATACCATAAAAGAACAACAGATAAGAAGAATTTGAATCAGATTATTGGCCAGACAAGGTAATGGAGCAACAGAGAACTCGAGAACCAAGCTGCCGTTTATCACTTGAGGAGAAATTTGCTGACTGGGGTTCTTCTACCTCCCATCTGAAGAGCAGCAGTGGACCAAATAACCCATCGAGTTGCACTCCAATGCGTGAGGATAAACCTTTCAATTCCATTCCAGATATGGGTGAACATCAAACTGTGGGGTCAAGTGAAAGGAGACCTGCTTCAAAAGTCCATCCTGTTTTTCACAGACCTGACAGTGCTGTTTTAGATGATGACATTCACCTGCAGAATCCTGTTTCAGATATATTTGGCGACAAAATGAGTTTTCAGACCCATTCGGTGACATGGGCCTTCGGGGCGACATTGATATGTGTACTTTCTTGGGACAGAAGGTAGACAAAAAGAAAGAAGACAATTTTGACTATTTCAAGAACCCAAATGCAGACATATTTCATCCTGCTAGTTCTGTAAGCCAAACTGTGTTTGGCCAACGCAGGGCATGCTCTCAGCAGTCTGGCAAGGATTCACGGAGGCAAGGGTTTGACCTGGTATTGAGTTTCAGGAGTCCAGACAAAATTCATTCTGGGAGGATGGCCATGTTAGTAATGGCACTTTTCAGGGAGATGTTGACCTGAGTAGTCTGTTGGCAAGAAAAAGTGGCGACAAGAATAGAGACGGAATTGAGAAGTTCGAGAAGCGAGAAACAAAGATGTCGAGACAAACATCTCAGCGTTCTGCAGATTGCAGAACTGAGATAATTGAAGCTGAAACATGTTCTGATGGCTCAGAAGTGACCAATTATCCTGGAGTGCAGAAGGAAACATCATCAGAGTCAGCACAACTTCCTGCAAACTTGAGTCTTCAGGAAACCTCAAGAGGAATGTTCCAAATGCATGCTCAGGTTGATTGTGTAAGAAAGGAAACAATGTAAGTACTAGGTAGTGCGCCCCTCAGATATCTTCCTTCTGAATTTCTATCCATTTTTATAGATTTACATGGATGCTCATTTCACTCTCCACTGACAGAGAAATTCCTGGTGTTGACTTTAAAGCTCCATTGCATCTGAAAAACAAGATTCGTGATGCTGGAGATCATACTAGAAGCATTTCAGTGTTCCAGTCTCCTTCCATTGCAGGTCGGTTGCCCATTTCACCATGGCTCTTGCTTAACCCTGTAGCCCCAATTTTCTTTAACCAAAAAGTATCTCCTCATCCGTGTGTCATTATATTCTGTGATCTCTAGAGAAGGTGGGGATTGAAAGGAAGGTAATAACAGGCGTGTCACCACACAACAGTGATGTTCACTATGAGGTTATGCTTGAACGTCGTGTTCTCCAACGGCTTTGTGTTCAGAAGATATTGGTAGATACACCAACGAAGGGCAAGCTAGATAAGGTAGGATCAACTTAGCTTGGTTGTCGTATTCAATCATGCTGTCTCTTTTCCCCTCCAAAAACACCGCTTGAATGGTTTGCATACGGCTGTTAGCGGGAAACTGTTCTTGGAGGTCTCGTGTTCATACGCAACTTTACTTGATGCATCATCCCTGTAGTAATGCTTTATCAGATTTGATTTTACGCGTACCATCCACTGCCCGCTCTCAGCAGTTGGTTAGCTTCTGAATTTTTATACGCTTTTGACTCAGGTTGCGGGCCTCAGGATGGCGGAGGATGGATCTTTGCTTCGCAGAAGTGTCTAAACTCTAAACAGCTAAAATAAGGTAGTAACAGTGTAACACAATGTCTTGTAAGATGTGGTGTTCAAGTGCTGTTTTTGTGATTCATAAAATCAGAACCCCACGATGCCGTGAAGCCGTGCTTCAGCCTGTGACCTCTGATTATTAACGGATGATAAATCAGGGGGTTTTACCTGTTAAGAGCTGTCCAACGTCTAACTAGTCGTGTGCTCACTCCGTTCCAATTTAATTGACTTGCTATCCACCACATGTGTAGATTAATTGTATATGCTTTTCTGGGTGAACCTGACCTGACTCTTGATTATGTTTTCTGTCCTGTAAGATAAAAAGGATCACTTGCTCTGTTGTGTTGCTAGTTGTGAACTTTATCATAAATCTGACGTACTAATTGCCGTTCCAATTTACACATGTGCCATGTGGTGCATAGCAAGTCAATTAAATTGGAACTGAGGGAGTACTTGTATATGCTTTTCTGGGTGAACGTGACCTGACTCTTGATTATGTTTCTGTCCCGTAAGATAAAAAGGATCACTTGCTCTGTTGTGTTGCTAGTTGTGAACTTTATCATAAATCTGACGTACTGATTGCAAAATTTTGCTACGTATCAAAATATAAGACTCTCTAGCTAGCTTGTATGCACATGTATCTAGACATGTTTTAGTGCAAGAGTCATGTGAACCTTGCACTAAAACATGTCACATACATGTGTGTACAAGCTAGTTAGAGAGTCTTATATTTTGATACGGAGGGAGTATATGCTATAAGGGTTGCCAATTGTACCAGGCATGTCATGTCCGAACTCCAATAAACACAGCGTGAAAAAGAAATTTCAACATTCACAATAATGTTTGCAATTTTTGAAGACATTGGACAACGAAGAGACTAATCCGACTCTGTCCCCAGAACAGTACTCTAAAAAAAAACTGCTTCGATTAATTTGAACATAAATTAGCCAAATTATATTGGCTATCCTTTAACCTGAGTTATCTATCTCAGTAGCCAATATTTCTACTTGTTGAAGACTGAAGAGCCACTCAAAGTTTTACTTCAAGAACCAAGAACTTGTTGAGTTTCAAGCTAACCTTGGAGAGCCATTCAAGCATAACCTCTTTGAAGGCCCCAAGAAGTTGACAAATTTCTTCATCAAGAAGCATCTCCCTCCATGAGGCGCAGCTCGCTCTCGGTACCATAAATCCCGCCTGCAAGAAACAAAGAAACGCAGATGTTTCCGTCAGAACCAAATTTTACCGAATAATGCCCTCGATTGGTGTAGCAATACATGTTCCGGGAGGCGAAGCGCATCATCATCGTCGTCGCGGCTGCTTCAGCGCTCGATTCTTCTGCAAGAACGTAGACAAGAATCCAAGACCGTGACATGATTTACGCCGGTATCTTCTAGCCAGCCAGACATAGGACTACTACTAGGTACTCCATGGCGTTTCAGACTCCATAGTTTTATATGATTTTCCAGGATATATTAGCTGCACACAAAACGAGCTGTTAATCCAAAGGAATTTGATTTGTTAACCTCAAAACAGATTATGGTATACAACTATACATATATTAGTTAATGCCTTAGTTAGGAGTAATTGGGATTAGTATTCGGCCGACCATTAGGCAAGTATTTTTTAGCAAACTGCGTATCCCTTTTAATTTATTATTTTAGGGTAATCCCTTTTAGTTTTTTTTTGGATGGACGCAATACAACTGCAAGCCTGTAAATCGATCGCAATCGACATCTTGTTCAGCTTGGTTGATCGACATCATCCGCCCAATCCATCCGCCGGATGCCGCACACGTCAAGTACATAACTTACTTTTTTTTGAATTTTACCATATATATTAAACTAGCAAATAGTACATTACATCGATTACAAAAACAATTTTAAAAGAGACGAGCAAATCTATGAGATTTTCAAGCCCTTTCTTCTTCCATGACACAATCTTGTACTTTTCTGAAGGCAGCCGTAGAACAACGCCGAATACACCAAACCACAGACCTGTGAATACCAACGAAGGTTCTCCCCTTTTAATTTTGAGCCGCAATGCCAAGACTTTGTGCACGCACGCAGCCATTAAATGAATCAAGCAACATCGGCAAGAGCACCACCACGGGTATTCCAGGGACAAATAACCGAACCACTTTGTCGACGTCGTTGGGAGCCGAGAGAACGAATCACCATTGCCGAAGACGTAGTAGCCGGGATATATATTGCGAGGACAATCCTCCTCGCGACAACCATAAGAAACAATCCAAGATTGATCTGGCGAAACAAGATCTGAAGAACCATACCTAGACAATCTTAATCTTCCAAAGCCACCATTGACGTCGGGAAGGAGATCACGCCGTCGAACGAAGCGTGGAAGATCATTTATTGCAGACGAAGCCATCTCCATTGACGAAGAAGATAACAACCAAACCAAGCTCTAACATTAAGGACCTTTGTATAGCGCCCTGCGCAGGTCCGAGGTCCCCACCCCTCCTAGTGCCAGAGCGGCAACTAGAGGAGGCGAGGACCCGTCAATTCTTAGACGAAGGCGACGATGAAGATGCAGATGGCGCCGGCGGCGACGGCTAGGGTTGAAACCCTAGGCCGCCGCCTCTCTTTCTTTCTTTTCCGCTTGCGGTCTGTTCTGACTGTGTTCGTGATTTTTGATTACATAACTTACTAATATTTCGTAGACCCGTTGTAAATTATCACATACTACCTCGTCTCCTTGTGTTAAGTTGCATGAGGCAAAGTTTGATGGAGGATTAAATTTATCTGTTTTAGAAAACAAATCTAGGAGACAAATTTTTGGGAGTACAAAATAGTATATAATGAGAATAACCTGCTGCCAAAAATTCACAATTGATGAGATTTTCGTTAAGCCTAGTGATACTATAGCTACATTCATACAAAGGGATGTAGGTTCTTTCAAAAGCAAAGCCTATATTAACATAATTTAAGCGATTGATTGATCGATACCATTTTTTTGCAAGGTGATCGATACCATGTTTAGAGCTTGTTATATATTGTGTGACATTTCTTGGAAGATTTCTTCTTCACCCCCGGCCAATCGAACATTACAGCCAAGCGTAGGGGTGTCAGGCGGAGGGGAGAAGGGAGGCATTGACAGCTTGACTTTTGCTGGTAAAAGCAATTCTTTTGCACTTCAACCCCTCATCTCTCATGGGTTCTAGACATTCAGCAGTTCACATGCACAAGATCCTTCCTTTCACCGGCACCTTATCTAGGGCTGGCCCATAGGCCGAGCAAAAAGGGCGACCGCCTAGAGTCCCGAGAAGGGTCCAAAATGGTAAATTTGTATAGTAATCACAATGTTATCATCCATTACACCCAATAAAATATTTAATGCCCCTCGGTAAAAAATGTATTTTTTTGGAATACCATGATTTATAAAAATATTAAAGTTTAACATATTTAAGGTGTTTGGCTCTATAAAATATTACATGTGTGAAACCATGGTATCCTTTTAACTGTTATCTTTTGAAGTATTGGAAAATATGGCCCAACCTTTCTTTTTTCTAAAACTAAGGAAGGAGAACAAAATGAAGTATTGCTTACCAAGACACTGAAATAGCATGATATTGATATAACCAGGGACGGAGGAAGGGGGGACGAGCAGGGGCTTAGCCACCCCCAACAATCAGATTTTCTTCACAAATCACCTAATACTCATGCTCATATTAGCAGCTTTAAGCCATTTTCGCCCCCTCCAACAAGAGTCTGCCCCCTCCAAACCTGAGGGCTGGCTCCGTCCCTGGATATAACTTGGTGTTGCGAAAAAAATGAGATTCCAAATAGAGCTTAAATCACAAATGACTTTTTTTTTACAACAACGCACAATTTTGACTATATTTTTCACAAGCCAAAATACAACGATGCCATATATACAACTCAACCCATACACTTAGGAAGTATTTACATGTTTAATTCCGAGCAATATATTTTTACGACATAAACTTGTTGGGTACTTGTATACACCAGATGATAACAATCACATTGCATAAAATCATATAAACAATAAAAATTACATATGCAAACATATTAGAATTCACACCATTTTATATTCATTGTTGATTAAGCGGTGTTATTTCAACATCAAGTACCGCTGCTTGTCAGAGGAGGACGCTACTTCACTCATTCAGCCATTTACTATTGAAGAGATAGACAAGGTGGTGAAACATGCACGGTTTGTTAAAATTTTGATTTCCTAGATAATTTTGACCAGAAAAAAGAAATATAAAATAAGGTCATTGGTTCAGTTCATACTCTAGAAGTTTGAAAAAATAGACTTAGTTAATCATGCACTAGAAACCAGTAGTGAGATATATGTTAAATCATATTCTTTGAAGATATTTACCATAAATACATATAAATTATGAATTGAAGAAAAAATAGTTCTATAACAATTTTTGTTACAAGATGCAGTTTACTATCTTTCACTGATATTCCGAACAATCGCAAAAAAATACACCAACTAATATTTAGTAAAATTGCAAGTTATATGGTTATATTATGCCAAAAAAATAGAAAATAATATTTCCAATAGTGTAACATGCTAAAAATAAGATATAGATGAGTTTAAAAGTTTAGTAAAATTGCAATTTTTATTATGTCCTTGGCTCGCGATTAGATACTCAACACATGCTTCCTTGGCACCATTTTAATATGCGGCTGAGTAGGATCCTCAGATGGTTAGCGATTGAAGAACTCGACCGACAGCCACAAAACGGTTTCGATTTTGATACATACATGACACAGTATGGGTGCAAGGTCGATGCCCTTATAGGCTTGATGTAAGATTTTTTATTGTATCGGGGATTACATGCCTAGAAATGCACCGAATGTCTTCCTAAGAGATGGAGTGAGGGCATATTCAAACTCAAAGGAATGGCTTGGCGGGCAGATGACAAGGATCTTAAGTTTTCAGTTTCACAATATGGATTTTTTAAACACCATAGCTAGTGGCGGCTCGGTAAGGTGTGGGTTCCCAGTTGGTCAGAGTTCAAGAATTTAGGACTAGATATAATATACGAGTTTAGTCCGGCTCACATAGCGAGCCAGCCAATTGGTTCCCAAAAGGTCCAGTTTATTGGTACATGCAGTGATGTGGGGAGAGAATTCCTTGTTTTCTTGAACTCGAGGAAACGGGTTGGGAAGGATGGTATAGGTAAAGTCTACTTCGATCATATTTACAATGGTGTATACACTTTGCAGTGTCGTGCTCCACCACCACGTCCTCCCTCGAACGACCCAGACTTGACAGTCGTTGTCCCAGATGACAATGATGATACGTTGGGATCATCTGGTGCTTCCCCATATGACAACAACACGCCGAGCTTCTCCGGTGATAACAACAACATGCCGAGCTTCTCCGGTGCCGTAGATGGCAGCAACACGCCGAGCTTATTTGCTGACCCAGGTGGCACAACGCCGCGTGGTCTATTTCTCCCACCAAAAGCTTGTCTTGGGTTGGTTTTTATTGACAATGAAATGACTGGGTGAATTTTATCTTCTGGAAATCGATTTGTCAAGATGTATTTGATTGGTTATGGTTGTAGTTTCTAATAGAGTTTAACTAGATTTCATTTACAAGTTGGAAAATTTAAAAGATATGATGATGATCTAGTCTCTTCTTCTTGTGCCATTAAAATAGATGTTTGGGTTCCAACTACAATACTGGTATTGACATAACATTTTCTTGTATGCTTTTCCTATTTTATGTATGAATGAACTCACACTTGCATATGCATCATTTTCAATTCCAGCTATTGGTTGAGGTCATCCAAACTAGGATATGTGCATCTATTGTAAAGATTGAAAGGATGTCAAACTATTCAAAGCAACCCTTCGTCCTTCCCCTGAATTTCTCTTTTGTGTTACTAGAAAGAGCATGAACTGTGGTACTTACGGTAATATGTTACACAACTGACGAAGATTGTTTTCACGATCCACAATAACTCACTTCCGAGAGAACCAAAGAGAGTTTATTTCTTCGACATGCGGCACGGGTTAACAAGAATGAATCAAAGACGATGAGATTCCTCAGACTTTATTCCACCCCAACAAAGTTGATGCGTACACTGCTGGCCATGTTGTTGCAGATGAGATATTTGAAGATCCGGATCCGTGGAGCGACTCCGGTGAAGATGTATGTTGATTTGTTCCATATTGTGTACGTTTAACATGCTTTTTTAGTTACATATCTGCCCCCTCCCTCTTTTACAGGAGACCAGTAGGGAGCGTAGGATAAGACGCAAGTTCGATGTTCCCCAGAAACCTTTTTGTCTACCCTGCATGTGATATACCCAAGCCCACAATGTGAAGGCTAAAGAAAGTGAAGAGGGGGCGCCAGAGAAGGAACACGCCAATGTTCTTTGCAATGCACTATCTGTTTGTAACGACATGCATATTCTGGCAATACCACACCTTTTAAGTTAATTTCCCAGCCAGCACACAAAATCGGCTTGGCCCGGACACTTGGGATGCCGCTGTGGGCGATTTTTTGTCTGAACCCACAATGGCAGAAAATTGGGCCGATTGCTACTCGGCCGATATAGCCGTGGAGGGCCAACAAACGGGACATACATAGAGTGGGTGGGTAGGTTGAAAGGGAGACGTTGGACATCGACTAGTCAATCTAGAAGAAGTATCCTCTTTTCCAAAGCTCGTCAACTGGGCCCGTGTCGGCGGGCTGGCTTGTTAGCATGCGTGCTCAGCCCCTCAGGGGTCTGGCTCGACATGTGGCTAAACGTGTTATGTCTGGTTCACGGCAGCCTGGGCCTCGAGGCCAGACCCGCGTGCCGGCACGGCACGGCCCGTTTAGGAAACCAGAGTCTATAGATAACCACGGCCTCCTAGGCCGTAGCCCGCTCGATTCCTCGAACTCGAACCTCTGCCTTCCTCTCTCCCTCCCTGATCCTAACATCCGCGCGCGATCGCTGACCCCGCAGCTGCGCCTCCACGTCTCCGGCCCTCTCCGCCATCGGAGAAGAGCGATCCAATCCCCTCCCAACCCTCGAGGAAAACTGAACTGAAACCCTAATCCCCATGCCTCCAACCCCCTTCGGCCTCCTCGAGCCAATCCCCTCCCAACCCTCGAGGAAAACTGAACTGAAACCCTAATCCCCATGCCTCCAGCCCCTTCGGCCTCCTCGAGCCAATCTCCATCGCCGGCGGCCATGAAAAGCGGGACTGGGACAAGATGCCAGTGCACATCATGTTTCCCGTCGATAGCGAGAGGGCGGTCCTCGTTGTTGCACAACCTCTGCCGGCTGGCCGGTCCCGAGGGTGTGCAGCGTAGTCGAAGGAGACGGAGTCGCGAACAACACACGTACGGAAAAGTAGATGACACAGGGTGTAGGCAAGGATCTCTTTATTTTTTTGTTTCTGTAACCAGTACGTACAATGATTGCCTTGCTTATATAGAGGAAAAGGGATAAAAGGATAAGAACCCACTTAACCCTAAAGCGTGGGGAAGCCCACCAATGTGGGCTCCTGCACGCACACGTTTAGGCCCAAGTTTCCTAACACTCGTGTCCATCGATGAGCGCGGGAACTACTACACGATGAGCGATCCTTGCGCGCGGGTGCAGCCTGTGATCATGGACGACGGACCAAGCATGGCCACTACAGCCTTCGGCAAAGGGCTACTGCTATTCGTCGACCTTGCCGACGATGGGTTCTACACTTCTACCAGTTCCACAGCAACACAACCCTTTTTCCTCCTGCCGTGCGGTTCAGAAGCATCCATCAAATCGTCAAGGCGGTCTGTGCTGGCTTGGGCCGCCCCTGCCCACATTGGTATGCAGCCGTATCTCTTGCTTATCGAGAGTGTAGCAACGATTAGTTATTGGAATTGCTAGTTCGAAAATCTCAGAAGCTTCACTAGTCATTACATTTGCATCGTGTGATCCGTGAGTTGCAACTTGATTTTTTCTAGTTACACATGTGTGGAAACTCACTGACCATTAGATTTACAATATGTGAGGTGCAAGTGGGTTCAGCCTGGGAATGGGGTGAAAACTGCCCCGAATCCGCCCCACACCGGATTACTTAGACGTTAATCCCCACCCCACCCCACTCCATTAAATTAGTATATCAACCCGCACTACACCGCACCATGAAGTTCTGACACCCGCACCCGCACCAGACCACATGGTCCATGCGGGTTGAACCCGCGGGTTAAGACCATGGGTTCGCCGAAACGCTGACGCCTGCGCAGAACGGGGAAAATTAAGTCTGAATGTTGAAGCATATCGCTTTGACCGTTCCGGACGTTCCAGCAGTTCCGGCCGTCAGCGCTATCATTGGCGCAGTCCATCCTCTAGCAGTTCCGGCCGTCGGCGCCATCGACAGCGCAGCTCATCCTCCTGCAGTTCCGGCCGTCGGCGCCATCGTCGCAGCAGCCCGCGGCCACGACGACACGGAGGAGACGGATGGAGTTTTGGATCTTGGAGTCAGCACACGGATGGAGCGAGGCGCTCGACGCTCTCGAGGGCGAGCTCTAGGTCGGCCAGAACGACGTGCTCCCGCCCTGCCGCCGTCGACGTCGTGGGGGATAGGCACTAGGCACACTTCTCCGGGAGCGCCCGCCGGACAGCACCGTGTCGATCGGGCCGCTCGAGCCGTCGTTGCTGCGGGGAGGCGACGCGTGCATTCTCGACAGCGTGCAGCGCGGCGGCGCGGGGCTCCAAGCGCTCCCGCGTGTGCAGGTCACGGATTGAGGGGGTCGGCGGTGGCGGCGACATCATTGCGGCGGCGGCCATGCGGAAGAAAAGGGAATCAGAGGCTAGAGACCGTCTGGCCCCGAATGTCTGGTGTGGGTTCAAACCGTGGGTTCAGCCCATTGACGGTTGTTTTTTCTGAGCCCAAACCACACCGCGCCAGGCCGCAATCCCACTAAACCCGCACCGCTCCAGCCCAATATGCTATAGCAACCGTTTCAGCCCAAACCGCTTGCGGCCACAGCACAAACTGCACCAAATAGTCCATTTCAACCCGCACCGTTCCCAGGCTGAAAGTGGGTTGGAATTGAAATTTTGAGTTGCAACTAATTTGTTTTTTTCAGTGCGTGGATTGCAACTCACTAACCATTAGATTTGTATCGCGACTTGTGTGTGTGTGTGCCCATTAGTTAGTAAAGAAGGATTGTTTATTCATCTCCTTACACTACAGGAATCTGGCGAGACGCCGATGGCTGGCAACCGTCGGCGTAGACCAGAAGGCCGTCGGCGTAGCCAAAGCCCAACGGTGGCCGTCGGCGTACCCACCTGGCCGTCGGCGTACGTGGTGGTGGGACCCACAAGACGGCATCCCGCCGTTCCGTCAGCTCCCCATACACCGACGGCATTGCCGTCGGCCTCTGCATGCCACGTGTATTTCGAAATTTCCACAAGACTTTTTTTTGAACTTTTTTTAATTCTTTGTATTTGTATTTCGAAATTTCCCACATAGTCACATACTTAATCCTTAATTGCACACTTAATCATAGGTCAAACTACTTACCCTGGTCAAACTTCCCATTCGGTCACGCATCCTCCTGCCCGAGCACGCTTAACTTTTGAGTTCCTTCCAAACTAGCTTCCAAATGAGAAATTAGAACTTACTGATATTAGTACCCTATCAATCATATTAACCCCTCGGTTATGATGTTACACTTTTCATTGTTTAAATTTTAAAATTTTGTTTCACTAAAGTAACAATAATTATGTAATAGTATATTTCAAATAAAATGAATTTTACTTTATTTTTTCCTTTTTACATTTAATATGGAATAATTCATATCTTTAAATCCGTAAATCAAAATTTGACAAATAAAATGTCTAAATCGATTATAAAAATGAGAGGAATTCAAATATGCCATCCATATCATCTTTTGCATCACAGAAATATTGATAGTTTTAGAAAATTTGACCACTTTCGATGAATAGTCATGGCGGTCATTTTGACCGTTTTTCACAAAAATAAAAGAAAATGAGAAAATACTCAAAAAATGAAATCCTTTGGCATGGAGTCCTTTTATGTGTACTAGTTGCTAGAAAAAATGATAAACTAGAGTTTTGACAAACATTTCAAAAAATGCTTCACAAAAAGGTTTATCATCTATAGACATGTATAGGTTTCGCGCCAAATGACCAAGTTATGGCCATCTCCGTGCCATAGTTTGTGATAATGTGTCCATATTTGACACATAGGTGTGTCTTGGTTGGCAAACATTGTTGTCAAAAATAATTTAATTATTTTATAAATATCATTTTCCATTTTTTAAGTGCCAAAAATGACTTTTTTATGAAGGAAATACCAAAAATATGTTGCAAAAAGGCACCCATCTTATTGTCAGAAAGGGTACTACATATTTGATGCATAATCCCCAAGTATTAGGAATTTTCTTGATTTCTACATAATTTTGCCTATTTAAATGACTTTATGCCGATTTTTCAAACGTAATTGAAATTTGAACTACAAGTGTGTGATAGTTTGGTCTAAATTTTTTTACAAAAATCATTTTTAGGTACACAAGTAGTGACTTTATCACAGAAACATCGATAGTTTTGAAAAATGTGACCCCTTTCAATGAATAGTCACGGCAGTCATTTTGACCGTTTTTTCACAAAAATAAAAGAAATTGAGAAAATACTAAAAAAAATGAAATCCTTTGGCATGGAGTCCTTTTATGTGTACTAGTTGCTATCAAAAATGATAAACTTGAGTTTTGACAAACATTTCAAAAAAATATTTCACAAAAAGGTCTATCATCTATAGACATGTATAGCTTTCGCGCCAAATGACCAAGTTATGGCCATCCATGTGCCATAGTTTGTGATAATGTGTCCATATTTGACACATAGTTATGTCTTGGTATGACAAACATTTTTGCCAAAAAAAAAATTCCAAAATATTATCATAAATATCATTTTCCATTTTTTTTAGTGTCAAAAATGACTTTTTAATTAAGCAAGTATCAAAAATATGTTAAAAAAGTCATATGCATGGTGAAAAAGATTATATGGATGTCATATTTGGATTCCTCTCATTTTTCTAATCGATTTAGACATTTTATTTGTTAAATTTTGACTTACGGATTTAAATATATGAATTATTTCATATTAAATGGAAAATACAAAAAAAAAAAGTAGACGCCGACGGTAGCCGTCGGCGTATCAATGCCGTAAAGCCCCCCGTCTGCGTGCCGTCATGGCCTAAACCCTATGGTCCTTTTATGCCGACGGCATTGGTGACGCCGACGGCGGCCGTCGGGTTCTATCTGTCTACGCCGACGGGGTTGGTACGCCGACGGCCGCGTTCGTGGGCTACCCTAGCTCGCCTTCTACGCCGACGGCCCCGACATTGTGGGATTCCTGCAGTGTTAGGTAAGATAAATTGTTTCTCTACCATTCAGGCATGATGGCTCCTTCCGCTTCAGGCTTGATGACTCCCCGCAGCAACAACCAGGCGCCTCCTCCTCCAAGAGCTTGCTCAACACTACAACATTGGGAGCCACTTCCTCGATCTGTCCACAGGCAGAGGCAGTAACCCCTCCCAGTTCACCCATTATCGCCCGGCTACAATGTGAATGGGGTAAGGAATTTTACATCAGGGCTGATCATTGAGGATTGTTCCACACATATCCTGATGTGGGCGGCCCGTTTAAGAGCATAGAGAAAGTTGAAAAGGCCATTGATCAATATCTTCATGTCCGCCGGGATCCAAAAATGTAAGGTTTTTCAACTTGTTTTTCATTGCTTGTATATCCTTTTCTTTTTGTATATTCAAACAGCGTGGCATAGCCACGTGCTTCTCTCATTTAGGCAACAACAGATAACCACGGATTTTGCAGCATGAATCAAGAAAAACAGACAAAAGCCCCTAAGTTGCATTATATGTAGAGAGGCTAACAAGTTAATAAGAAGATACCGGCCTACATTAATTTGTAGATTCCTGTATAGGGTACACTTATAGTTGGTGAAACATATTTTTTTCTCTGTTTGTAAGAGATATTGGAACGATGCATGAATAATAAGGATACTGAAGCCAACGAAGTATATACATTGATGCATGCTGCCACTTTTTATGTTGGCGTATTCATTAAATCTGAATTATAGTTTGCACAAATTGATAAGCTTTTAGCCAGGCTCACCAATGCAGCTCTATTTCCTCATGTACGATGGTGATACCCAGAACAATTAGTTCCATTAACTGGTCAAAATAGCGCAGTAAAATGAGATGATGGCGCATTTTGTTGTTGTTGCGTTGAGAACTTGTTCAGTTTTGTTTTATTTTTTGTTGTTTTGACATAATACATGGTGGTGTCGCTTTGTATTCTCCGCTTTTGATGAAGTGCAATGTATTAAATGTTATAGAGACGCTTTTATCTATTCTAGGTGCCTGGACCAAGCTGGTGTTTCTCGACAGGAGATGGGTATACGACGGTGTCTTTTCTGGCCTGATGGCACAATGAAGAAGCGTACAAGGTCATATATACTGCAGAAAAGCCATGAGCATATGTGCAGATTGGTTCACGCTGTGGTGGACCAGTATAACGTGGATCACAATCTTGTTGGGGTTTGTTCTTCACACCTATACTTGTGCCGCTACTAGGATAATGCTTCATCGTATTCATATAGCAGTTTCTTATCCCATCTATGCTTCTTATTTCAGGATCTTGCATATGAACTGAAAGATGTTACAGAATATGAAACATTTAATGAGAAGGAGGAGCAGTACCGCCATTTGAATTTTACGCAATGTCTAAAGGAGCTGATGGCTTGGATTGCTGGTTCGACAAACAGTTCTTTGTTGAGCTAATAAATACAAAACAAGAAGGAATGGAAAGTGGAGAGTGGGTTGTCAGCTGTTTTTGTATGATTTTTATTTTTTTTTATTTTTAAGGGTTTTCTCATTTCACATAAAACTCATTACAATCATTCTCAACCGAAGGTACAATCTGGTTAGGCACAAAGTTAAACCAGTTGCCACAAACACCCTGAACCCTAGCTAGCCTAGCTAAGTCATGGGCGACAGAGTTACATTCCCTTTTAACAAGAGACAAGGTGAAATGTAGGGAACTTCTTCTCAGGCGATCAATTTCTCAGTAGACGTAGCAGCAGCTTGAGAGGTCTTGCCTTCCATCTTGTAAAGAAGACCACACCGCTGCACAATCAGTTTCCACCACGTCAATTTGAATCCCCTGATCATCACAGAAGTTCAAGCACTTAAGAAGTGCATTTGCTTCTGCCTCTTCCGCATAATTTGCAATGTTTCATCAAATCAGCTAAGCACCATAAAACATTTCCAGTATGATCTCTAATCACCCCTCCCATCGAAGCCTGTCCGGTATCATGGATAAAACCTGCATCAAAATTCAGTTTAAGCATACCCTTGTCAGGCGGCTTCCATTGGTTTGGTTTGTCGAGTTCAGTTGTATTGTGGCAATGCACCAAAGTTCTATGTCTCTCGTCCTCCCCAGTCTTCACCCTGAATCCAGCAGCAGCAAGGTTCTGGACATAGTTTTGAAGGAAGACTGCGGAGGCTTCAATTGAGCTTTTACCATCCTCATGAACGATGTTATTTCTCAGGTGCCAAGCTCTCCAAAGTAGCAACAGGGTCAAAGGTCTAGAATCAGTAGGAGAGTTTGCAAGAAGAATTAAAAGCCAGTCAGGGCCACTGTAATTAAACATCTCATCTTTGGGAAGGTTCCAGAAATCTCTCATTTTCTGTCTGAGGGCTTTTGCTTTAGTGCACTGAACGGTAGCATGATAGCTGCTTTCCTCATCTGTTCCACAAATGTTACAGGTGTTGTCGTGCTCCAAGGTTCTGCGCCATTTATTCTTTTTAGTAGCTAGATTATCAGAGGCACATCTCCAAGCGAAGATGCGAACCTTATGGGGAACCTGTGCTTTCCAAATAGTTTCCCAAATGTTCCTAGTATCATCACCAGCAGCACTGTTAGCACTTAATAGATGGGCCTTCCTCGAGATGTCGAAGGCCAGTCTGTACGCGCTTTTAACCGTGAATATTCCGTTCCTTTCATAATGCCATGCAGGGAAATCTTCATCATACTTCATAGGGTTTATCTTCAAAATGTCGGCTACATCATGAGGTTGAAAATTTTCTCTGATTTTTGTTTCATTCCACACTCTAGTTCCTTCTAAAAACAGCTCACTAACCTTTCTGCATCTAGTGTGTCTCCACAGGTTATTAGTTGGCATTGGTTTTCTCCGAGGGATCCAGTTTGATCTAAGAAAGTTGATCTTCTCACCATCTCCAACTCTCCAGACAATGCCTTCTTTTAGCAGCTCGAGCCCATGTTCAATGCCTCTCCAAGCAGGAGAAGCATCAGCTGCGAAAACCGTGTCCAGTAATTTACCATTAGGGAAATATTTTGCCTTCAATAGTCTGGCACATAGGCTGTCAGGATTAGTTAGGATACGCCAAGCCTGTCTTGCAAGTAACGCTTGGTTGAATAACTCTGTGTCCCTGAATCCCATACCACCCTGACATTTTGGTAGTGTAAGATTATCCCAAGCAGCCCAGTGCACTTTCCTATGGTCTTCATCCTCTCCCCACCAAAACTTTCTGATAGTTTTCATGTAATCCTCATGGAATCCAGTTGGTAGTTTGAAGATACTCATAACATGGATGGCCAAAGCCTGAGCCACCGTTTTAACCAGAGTTTCCTTGGCTGCCATGGAAATATGGTTTTCATTCCATCCCCCAAGTCTTTTAGAGAATTTCTCCTTAGTTGGTTGGAACTTCTCAGCTTTCATCCTACCCTCCGGTGTTGGGAATCCCAGGTATTTGTCCTCAAAAGTGCTTTGTTCAACACCCATAATATTTTTGATGTCATCTTGTGTGGCTTCACTGCATACAGAGCTGAACAGAATGGAACATCTACCAGCACTGATAAGTGTTATAAACGATAGCAAATAAACGACGAAGAGCAGAACGATCAAACCAAAGGGGACACGAGATTTTAACGTGGAAACCCTCTCCAAACAAAGGAGAGGAAAAACCCACGGGCGCCAGCCAGCAATACTTCACTATATCGGGTGAGGTTACAAACGCCGTGGGTTTACAATGTGTGGCTTACCCCAAGCGGCGGCTTACAAGATGTATATATGGTGGCATAAAACCCTAAGTCAGCTGCAGTCTGACTCGGAAACGACGTGTACGGCCCAAGCCTCCGGCGACGGGCCTCCGCTTCGCTCCGAAGTTAGCCTCTCACTTTATATCTTCATATGAATTTGGAACACATCAAAATAAACACTCCACCTTGAGACAAATTCCATCTTGTAGCATGAACGAGAACTTCACCCTGAAACAACAAAGAAAAAACACCTTCGGCGCCAAATAGCCTCTTGGGCTAGACAGTGATACCAACTAAGCCCGAGCAAAGCTCGAACTTAGTAACAGGAACTGGCTTTGTCATCATATCAGCAGGATTATCATGAGTACTTATCTTGCATACCTTTAGTTTACCTTTTGCAACAACATCACGCACATAATGGTATTTGACGTCAATGTGCTTTGTTCTCTTATGGAACATCTGATCCTTAGTAAGGTAAATAGCACTCTGACTATCACAAAACAGGTTAATGCAAGTATCATCTCCACAAAGCTCAGCAAACAAATCTTTCAGCCAAACCGATTCTTTACATGCTTCAGCAATAGCCATGTACTCTGCTTCAGTGGTAGACTGGGCAACAACGGATTGCAACGTTGCCCTCCAACTCACGGCACAACCACGAAGCATGAACACATAACCTGTGAGGGATCTCCTCTTATCCAAATCGGCAGCAAAATCTGAATCCACATAGCCTACGAGTCACTCATCAGTCTTGCCAAACTTCAGGCAAGCATTGGATGTGCCGCGAAGGTACCTGAAAATCCACTGAACAGCCTTCCAATGTTCTTTACCAGGATTAGCCATATATCTACTAACCAAACTCATAGCATATGATAAATCTGGACGTGAGCAAACCATGGCATACATTAAAGAACCAACAGCACTAGAATAGGGAACTCTAGACATGTACTCAAAATCCTCATCTGTACTAGGACATTGTTCAACTGACAATTTAAAGTGAGGAGCAATAGGAGTACTAACAGACTTTGCATCATGCATATTAAAATGATGAAGAACTTTCTTAATGTAATTTTGCTGACTAAGAAACAACAAACCAGAATTTCTGTCACGGGTAATCTCCATACCTAGAATTTTCTTAGCAGCACCAAGATCCTTCATCTCAAACTCGCTACTCAACTGTGACTTGAGAGCAGCGATATCTTTCTTGCTCTTGGCAGCAATCAACATATCATCAACATATAATAACAGGTATATAGGTGATCCATTAACAAACTTAATGTACACACAGCTATCAAATTCAGACCTCTTAAAGCCATGTGACAACATAAAAGAATCAAACCTTTTATACCACTGACGAGGAGATTGTTTCAAACCGTATAAGGACCTTTTCAACTTACACACAAGATCCTCCTTACCAGGCACTATGAACCCTTCTGGCTGGTCCATGTATATCTCCTCCTCCAACTCTCCATGCAAAAACACAGTCTTTACATCTAACTGCTCAAGCTCAAGATCACGCATAGCAACAATACCAAAGAATGTACGAATTGAACTATGCTTAACAACTGGAGAGAAAACATCATTATAATCATTACAAGCTCAAGATCGCTTCGCTACGGCCCAAGCCTCCGGCGACGGGCCTCCGCTTCGCTCCGAAGTTAGCCTCTCACTTTATATCTCCATATGAATTTGGAACACATCAAAATAACAATAAGCTGACCCGTGCACCTTTCAAAGAGATTGAGAGCAATTTTGATAGTCTTTGCCTGTTGTTGGTTTGCCTGGAAGAACAGGAGGCTATAGTTTGCAAAAAGCAGATGGGAAATACCTGGGGCAGATCTGCAAATCTTCAGGGAGTGCAATTCATCCAGGTAGACCGCTCTTTCAAGTATTTTGGACATGCTGTTTCCCACAAACAGGAAAAGGTAAGGAGAAAGAGGATCTCCCTGTCGCAAACCTCTCGACGGTTTAAAGGTCTGAGATAGGTCACCATTGATCCTAACATTGAATCTCACTGAAGTCACACATTCCATGACTAAACTGACCCACTTCTTATGGAAACCTAGTTTCAGCAGAGCACCTTCAAGGAAAGACCAATCCACTCTGTCATAAGCCTTTGAAAGATCTAGTTTATAAGCACAAAAATTCTTAGCAGGAATTTTGTTCCTCTGAATGGAATGAAAGCATTCAAATGCAACTAGAGCATTATCTGTTAACAGCCTTCCAGGGATGAAGGCGCTTTGTGTTTTAGAAATCAAACCATCCAGAAACGGTCTCAAGCGGTTGATCATGCATTTGGTCACCACTTTATACAGCACATTACACAAGGATATGGGTCTGAAGTTCTTCAATTCATCAGCATCGTTTGATTTCGGAATGAGCACAATAGTTGAGTCATTTACCCCTTGCGGCATGGTTCCATCAGAGAAGAAACACCTTACCGCTTTGATTACATCCTCCTTAAGAATTCCCCAGTTCCTTTGGAAAAAACGAGATGGGAATCCATCCGGTCCCGGTGCTTTAAGAGGACCAATTTGGAACAAAGCGTCGGCAATGGTATTCTATACTTTTTTTCCTAAGTTAAAATACAGTTTGTGGGTTTCATTATCTTGCGCGTATCTGTTGGCTAAATTGGCTGTTGAATGGCAACTAACCCTCTTTCTCCCCCTTTTTAATAAAGGTTACTGCACTGGTTGTCAAATGAGGTGAAGCACCCCAACAAATATGATGCGTACACTGGTGGCCATGTGGCTGCAGATGAGATATTTGAAGATCCTGATCCGTGGAGCGACTCCGATGAAGATGTATGTTGATTTGTTTCCTGTTGTGTGCGTTTAACATGCTTGTTTTAGTTACATATCTGCCCCTCCGTCTTTTACAGGAGACCAGTAGGGAGCGTAGGATAAGACGCAAGTTCGATGTTCCCCGAAACCTTTTGTGTACCCTGCGTGTGCTGTACCCAAGCCCACTTAATGTGAAGGACTAAGGAAAGTAGAGAGGAGGGCGCCAGAGAAGGAAACACATCAATGTTCTTTGCAATGCACTATTTCTTTGTGACTGCATGCATATTTTGGTAGCGCCATCCAGACCTTTCAAGTTACTTTCCCAGGCAGCACCAAACCTATCACTTAATTTCCCCAAGTTGTAGACCTAAGTAGATTTGCTGTTTCCTGTTTGTAAGACACCAAGAGGAAAAAGGCATCTTAGATGGACTTTCTGGATTCGACGGTCGATGTTGTGTGGTGTATAGCCTTTTCTGTTGGTTTGCTTTGCAAAAGTCCATTCATGAAGAGTTGTGAATGAATGAGCCGAGAACTGGTGCTTGATTTCTCCCTTCTAGTATGCTGATGTCACTGTAAAGATTTTAATTCTACATGTGTATTGACAAGTACTAGTATTTGTTTAGTCACGTTTAACTCTTTATTATTCCAAATCGTTTATGTGCCACAGTTCGACTGACATCTTAGTTCTTCTTGTAGACAGCAGTATGAAAAGGATTTTTTTCTACAGGCTGGATAACAATTTCTATAAACACTTGATCACTATTTGATAAACTAAATCTTCAGGGGAAAACCCTGGTTTCCTTTAAAAATTAAAACTAGGTGCAGAGTTCAAAAGTGACGACATAGTTAAGGAAAAACGAAAAACATAAACAAGAAAAGAAGGTAAAACTCATCCAGGGATCACTGCTGGCTGAAAGGTCAACTTGAATAGTCTTCTTTATCTTCAAAGGCGATATGTAGTGGCGTTTTACGTGGTATCAACACTCAGAACAGAGCAGCCCAAACCTTCTCTAGATGCGTGGTATCAACTTGATCACTCCACTTCTTGCTTGTCTCACACCCCAAACTGAATTGTTAAAAAGTAAAAACTACTAGTAGATTATCCCTGAGCTTTCCAAATGCACCACATAGCACAAACACAAACGGAAAGCGTTTGAAATCTAGACTAATACAATCACCCAAACTGCGGTTAAAAGGACAGATTTAATTCTGAATCCGTTTTGGCAACCACAGAGTCCAATAAATAGGGTGAACAGATTGTCAGATTCTTCATCGGAAGAAAAAACACAGGCTTCAGGTTTGTTCCCGTTCCTCTTTTTCAAATCGTCTCTGGTAATTAATTTACCGGGAGAGATAAGCCGGAGAAAGAGTAGATTTTTGGGAGGAGGTAAGTACAGTTGATGAAACTGTAGGGATAAAGATTCATACATGTTTGATTAGTATTTGAATTCTGATATGCTATTGATTCAGGCTAGACACTTCAGGATGATGGAGGATGAGCCTCATGTCCTCAACAAGTGTTTTCACAATGTCTTGTAATTTTTTGTTCAGCTGCCATTGGTGTGATACGCGAAAGTCAGAATCGCAGCAGGAGCAATCATCCTTTCTGCAGGAGAAAAGAGCTGTCCACGAATTACATGTATGTCTTTTCTGCACTACGAAACAGACATGAGTCTTGATTATGTTTATATATAAGATAAATGTGGCTTGACAGTGGTAAGTTTTGTCCAAAATTTGCCATGCTGTAATACTCGTAGATATCTGGTTGTGATCTGTTTTCAGGGTTGCAAATTGTATCAGCACTCTCATGTCTGAACTTGAACATCACAATGATTCCCCCCTGTGCAAGACATGGAACAAGTATTTGCTATGCACAGATTCAGATCACACTGAAGAGGATGCCAATATGATTCTGTTTCCCTGAATATTTTCCATGTTCCTGATTAAAACAATCGAACGGCTCAGTGAATATAATAAATGGACCAGATTACATTCCCTGTCATTTGATCTGTGTTAATCTATCTCTGCAGACAAATTTCTATTTGTTGAAGAGCCACTTCAGGCTAAGCTTCGGGAGCCCGAGCCACTCACAGAGAGGAGGATCCAAGAACTTGGAGCTAATCTTAGAGAGCCACTCAAAGAGAGGAGGCCCCAAGAACTGGAAGAATTTCTTCGCCAAAAAGCATCTCCATGACGCGCAGCTCGTATTCGGCATTATCAACCCGACCTGCAAGATGCAACCAACACGAATATACTAGATCAGAGCTCAGAACCAAAACCAAATGCTGTGCTTGTTTCTTGCAATCATCATGCAGAACAAGATCTTGGCAATAACAGGTCACAGGGAGAAACGCAGCAGGAGTGCAGGCAGGATGCAGCAACGTACCATGAGGCGAAGCGCCGCGGCGACGACGAGCGCTGCGACGAAGCAGAGCGCCATCGCTGTCGCTGGCCGCATCCGCGCAAGATTCTTCTGCAAGAGCGTGGACAAGAAGGAACAAGAATCTCAGACCAAGAAGTTGGACAAACTAGTTGGGTTACCAGACAGGGGTTAGATACTTAGATTGGACGAACCAGAGAGAAGGGATCGCCGGAGTGCGAGGACTTGGCCTGGCAACGGCGGCGCGCGGCGGCAGCGGCCGGCGAAGAACCGAGGGGACCCGCGGCGCTCGCGCCAGCCTGCTACGCAGGAAGCGGAGGATCTTGAGGCCGCGTGGCTTCTTGCCTTGCTCGGCGGGCGTGGAGACGCTGCCGCATTTGGAGGTGACGGCGAGGCGGAGGCGGCGGCGGAGGCGGATGAGGAAGGAGAGGCTCTCGCCGCCGTGGCCCCACCCGGGGAGGATGTTCTCCGCGGCGGCGCGGATCTCCAGCCCGCAGCGGCAAGTCAGGCACGCGGTGACAGACCACGTCGGCGGCGGCGACGCCACCCCGGGGGGAACGGGATCCTCTGACTTTCCCTACCCTGACTTCCCCTGACTTTGGGTCGCTGACATGCGGGTCCCGCGCACGGTGGGCCCCACACGTCGGTGACCCAAAGTCAGGGAAAGTCAGGGTAGGGAAAGTCAGAGGATCTGTGTCCACCCCGGGGCGGTTCTCGAGCGCTCGCTCTGCTTTCCACATGTGCCCTCACGAGTCGGGACTCCAGGGTGGTTCACAAGATGAACCGTAGATCATCCGGTTATGCTCGAAAAAAGACCGTTAGGCTCGGTAGTGGCTTTTTGGCACCGGGAGCACATGCTCATAAAATATGTTTTAAACATATTTCAAAAAATGTTAAAAAGATTGGGCAAAACATTGCGTGCGTACATCTCGACATTCTATGTTCTCGTGAAGTCAAACGGAAAATAAACATTGTTTGTGCCATGTGTAGAAGACAAAATTCGGTGTTAAAAAGGACTTTTTACGAAACATTTTTTTGGTATTTTTACACATGGCACAAAAAATGCCGGTTTTATGTGAAACTTGGCGTGCACATATCAAATATCGAGATGTATACGCCAATTTTTTTTGTCAGAAGTTTTCGACATTTCTTGCCTAGTGGCAGGAGCATATGCTAACATGTGGCAAAATGAATTTCCCATTCGGCTCAAAATGTTCAAAAACTGCGGCAGTTTTTTAAAAAGAGGTTCAAACCTCTTTTTCATATAATTCAAAATTAGTGCAGTTTCTTAGATATCAAAATATATAACTATACTTTTCTTCTAAAGCCTAACTCAAAGTATTAATAACCACGGTAATTTTAAAAACCAGAGTAACCTTAGAACATTTTAAAACATAGTAAGAGAAAATGAGACATTATGTATTAGATCTTGCAGGATTTTAAACCTATTGATTAAGCGGTATTTGTGGGTCATCCTGGAATAAATGAGTAATGTTTGGATGAGTGAAGAAATACAGGTGAGAAGCCGTGTCAGATTTATCAAGGATTTTCTTTTGGCATATTCTCTACATTTTTTGCAAGAAGAATTTGCATTAGATTTAGCTAGGACAATGTAATGTATTTCATAACAATGTGACAACCTTACATGTAGTATAAAGTACTACCCTTAGAGAAAAACGTTACCGAAAGAAATCTAACACCTCCCTCACATGGGCGGAGCAAGATTCAGTTGTGTTGTTGGAAACCAGATGAAATGATAGGAATTTGGGTTCTTCAGGGGCCATTTTTGTTTTCTGGAACTAGAAAGATATCCCGCGCGTTGCAGCGGGGATTTTTCTATTTAAAAAAGTGTATACTAATCTATCTATCTATACCTCTTATAAAGCAAAACCCCACTAAGTGCATTAATTATTTTTCTATCTCAACATGCAAGCTATCCACATCACTTGCTATTTTAGCCAACCATTTGTCCATGTCATCTCCACTAACAATAATGATTAGTAGTACATCTTTCATACATATCTATGTCATCTTTTTTTCAGCCATATAATTGTCCACGTCATTAATATTTAGTCCTTAAAATTCAACAATTTCACACGAATTAAATTTAGTGTCTTGATTATTGTGATCAACTGAATCTTGACAATTGAATATTTATGCCTCTTATATCCAATTCATTCACATAATAATATTTTAAAGAGATTCCCGCTGCAACGCGTGGGGTATTTTTCTAGTATAAAGGATATTTGAAATCATGGAATGGATTTTTTTTTGGGAATATTGAGGATTTGATTTGCCACAATAGTCGAGAATCTAAATTTAATCACCGAGAAATATTCATATATTTAACCGCTAAAATCTATTATGTGGAAATTGTATGGCTAAAAGAATTAATAAAGTGAATAGATTGGTTGTATGAATAGACTTTCATTAATAATTGTGAGATGACATGGATAAATGAATGGCTCAAATAGTGGATGATGTGGACACCTTGCATGTAGAGGTAGCCTATTGTAATGCATGTTAGTGGGATTTTGTCTTATAAAAAGTATAGATAAGGACAATGAATCTAATGGTTGCTTCGGTAGTCGAGAATTCATTAGAAGTCGAAAGTGATACCCAAATATAATGATACCGACTGTAAAATCCACTTTTTCTTTCGGGTGCATATGCTTTATAAAAAACACAATTCAAAATGTTAAAAAATTATAGAAAAAAAATCACGCGTACATCTCCACATTCTATGTATGCACGTAAACTTTTGTGAATAATAAAAAAATTGTGGTATGTGTAAAAGGACAAAAAAAATGTGAAAAGACTTAATTTTAGCATCGTGTTTTGTATTTTTTTATATATGACACAAAAAATATCGATTTCTCATGAAACAACTTTGTGCACACATAGAATATTAAGAACGCGAGATAATTTCTTCTGGATTTTTACATTTAGAAATACGTTTAAAATGCATTTTAAATAATGGTGCATATGCACCAGGGAGTAAAAATGCTGCTCTATATCTCGTGAACATATATATATATTCCTTTCAAAAAATATGTACGTGGTTTGTGTAGTGTAGAAACATAATAATAGAAAAAATATTAACATTAGTTTGATCATTAATTTATTCGAGGTGAGTAACACCTCCCTCCTAGACAAGATGATGAGCACAAAAATTGCAGGGAGACATGAGGTGTCTAGATCTCTTTTTTTTACAGAGAGGTCTAGATCTAGGGGCACTGCCTTCAACTAAGTAGATAAGACCCGAATCTAAATTTGGAATTGATTTGCGTATATCAATCAAAGCGCTATTTAAACATATTTATGAATCTACATGGTACACCTTTTTTGTAGCTCCGTTACATCTATTGCAGATGGTTGGTCACCGCTCTTAGGCTTTTAGTTCTCTATTTGTGGTGGTCTCCAATCTTAATCCAGTGTTGACTTAACGAGGAAACCTACCCAGAAAAAGTGGTCTTGAGGTGTGGCGTGTTTCATTTTCCCTTGAATGGACTTCCATCAAGTATTAATTTAAATATTTTCACAGAAAACTTCAACCATTAGATTTGGATTTCTTCTATACAACTTGTTTGATTTGTACGATGGGATCCTTTGCACTAGAGATTTCTATCCACTCCAAGCTTAGACAGAATTATTTGCTTTTCACATGGTTCAAACGCAATCATGCGAAAAATCAACAAGCGTGACATTGCACTTATGTAATTATTTATATTCATGTGTTTTTTAATCCGGCAAAGAAGTCTTAGTTGTGTTACATCAACGTTCGTGAAATCTTCCACTTGTGCTTCTTGTGCGCTAACTTGGTCTCTTTAATTAGCAGGGTTAGAAAATCACATGAATTTAAAAGGCATGATTTTATTTTATTTTGGTCATGCCAGCTTGAATCCTACATGGTTGAATTTGTACAAAGTTATTTTCAAACAAGGAATTGTTTATAACAGGTTAGAGTGCGAGCAAAATTCCTTTAAAATGTAGTGCAAAGTACCTATTACGAAAAACTCCAAGACTCAACCACACTAACCGAACTACCAACAAGAAACAATTCTTAAGGATTTAATCCTCTAAAAAAATTCTATAAAAATTTATTGAACAGAACTCGTGGCCTCGTGGGTTATATATAGAATTTCGAGTGCCAATATGAAACGACCAGTGGACACTTAACTTGCTTTACAATAATTAGCTAGTATGCCACCGAGACTTCATGGTGATGCGACTGAAGCATATCAATTCCCTGCCATGACATTTGAACAGAAAACCGCCCATGCATATGCACGACCACCAGTACCCATCACGTAGATCGTGCATCCATGGAGAAAAACATTGTCGGCAACAAGAAATGGAGTGGCATCCTCGAAAAATAATGCAAGAGAAAAATGCTTCACTCCATTCATTTCATTGTTGGATCCATGTACTACTGAATTATATGGTAAAAAATGTACTACTGAATTAAGATACCGACATGGTAACGTCTGGGTCTCACTTGATCTGCTGTTGGTTGGACCACAGTTGGCCACGGTCAACCCATGTCCCGCCTCCCCCTTCCAAACTCCGATAAAAAAATTAGGTAAAGGAACTCTCCAGTTAAATCATATTGTAGTTAAATCAAAGAAACTTACGGGAAAACATAACTGGTAGGCCCGTATGGAAGAGAAAAGTCGATCTAGGTTTTCATTCTCCCTTGCCGGCGACACAACCGGTATGTCCCTATCCTCGCACTGGTGTTGCGCCTAGCGCCAAGGAGCGCGCGTTGAGTTGTATGTCCAGCGGATCTCGTTGGATCCAGCTGGGTTTTCGTTTTTGATGGTGTGGTTTTTTTTTTTTTTTTTTTTGCGGTTGATGGTGTGGTTACAAGTCTGACTCTTCCAATCTATAACTTTTTTTTCATATGATGGTTGCTGCTTTGGTGTTCTGATTGTTGGGTCTTGGCACGACGATTTCCTGTTTGTTTACTACAATCAACGCTATTACGACAAGATTTGTCTGACTCTAGTGATGGAGGGGCGAGTACAGTGACGCGCATTCGGCTCACTCCGGTGCTACGGCGTATCTAGTAGAGCCAGATCTGGTGGATTGTTTGAAGAGTCATTAGTGGATGAGAGTTTTTAAAAAGGTTATGTAGAACAAATTATACTGCAAGAAGCTCAACTAGATCATTTAATTTTGGTGATAGCATGTTGCTGAATACATTGATGTGTGGCCACCTCTCTGTTCTTCTTTGCCTGCTGCAAAGTGGTGGAGTATGGGACCGGAGGCAGATATGTTCCTCCATTGCCCTAAGCGTGCACCAACCTCACACGGTTCCACGTCAAGATTTATTCCTAGTATATAAATATTGCCACACCTAACACGTTACTCCCATGCATGCATATCTCAGTGCCGGCCGTGTGTTATTGAAGGAACGAGTATACATAGAAAATGTATGTATTTGATCTAAAATACCAAAAATCTTCGCAGATAATCCCACACCTGAAGTTGAAATAAACACAAAACTCTCCGGAAAAACAAACCTCTATTCAAACATGCTCTTAACTTGTGGCATCACTGTCAAGAGATCTTGGTCTCCTATGACTGATGTGTAGTGAGTGAGCAGGCTTTAGGACTTTGGTGGTGGATTCTCGGTGGATCATACAGTGCAGTGCATGGGAACTGAAGGACTGGAATGGGACGTGGATCGAAGTGTTTTCACAATGTCCTGTATTTTTTTGTTCATTGGTGTGATCACGCGCACAGTCAGAATCGCAACGCGCTGAAGTCAGCACTTATCCTTTCTGCAGGAGAAACGAGCTGTCCACGAATTATTAGTGGCATAAATAAAGGGATCATTTGCTCTGTTGGTTTGACAGTGACATGTTTTGTTCATAGTTTCATACTGCAATGCTCGTAGATATCTGGTTGTGATCTGTTTTCAGGGTTGCAAATTGTACCAGACCTGCCATGTCTGAAGCTCAACATTCACAATGATTCAAATTGTGCAAGACATGGAACAAGTATGTTCCCTGAATATTTTCCATGTTCTTCATTAAGAGAATCGAATGGTTCAGTAAATAGAGCAAACAACATTCGCTATCACTTGATCTGTGTTAAATCTATCTCGGTAGACAAATATTCTATTTGTTGAAGAGCCACTTCAGGCTAATCTTCGGGAGCCCGAGCCACTCACAGAGAGGAGGATCCAAGAACTTGGAGCTAATCTTGGAGAGCCACTCAAAGAGAGGAGGCATCATGAACCCGGCCAAGAAGCATCTCCATGACGACCAGCTCGTGTTGGGTATCATGAACCCGGCCTGCAAGATGCAACACGAAATGTTAGATCAGAGCTCACAACCACATCCAAATGCTGTGCTTGTTTCTTGCGATCATCATGCAGAACACGATCTTGGCAATAAGTCTGCAGGGTGAAACGCAGCACGAGTGCAGGCAGGGTGTATCAATGTACCATGAAGCGAAGCGCCGGCACCGAAGCCACGGCGAAGGCGAGCGCTGCGACGAAGCAGCAGAGCGCCGTCGTCCACGCCGGCCGCGTCAGCGCTCGATCCTGAGGCGAACGCACACGGCAAGAAGGAACAAGAATCTTAGACCAAGAAATTGGATGAACTAGATGGGTGATCAGAGAGGCGTTATCTTGGACGAACCAAGGGAGAAGGGATCGCCGGAGTGGGAGGAGTTGGCTCGGCAACGGTGACGCGCGGCGGTGGCGGCGGCTTCTTGCGGCGAAGAACCGAGAGGACCTGCGGCGCTCGCGCCAGCCTGCTCCGCAGAAACCGGAGGATCTTGAGACCGCGCGGGTTCTTGCCTTGCTCGGCGGGCGCGGGAGCGCGGCCGCACTGGGAAAGACCGCGCGGGTTCTTGCCTTGCTCGGCGGGCGCGAGAGCGCGGCCGCATTGGGAGGTGACGGCAAGGCGGAGGCGGCGGCGGAGGCGGAGGAGGAAGGAGAGGCGCTCGCCGCCGTGGCCCCACCCGGGAAGGACGTTCTCGGCGGCGGCTCGGATCTCTACCCCGCCGCGGTAAGTCAGGCACGCGGTGACCGACCACGTCGCCGGCGGCGGCGGCGACGACGCCACTCCGGGGCGGTTCGGGAGCGCTCGCTCTGCTTTCCACATGTGCCTCGGAACAGTGGATCTCCGAGCAACAACTAAAGCGATTTCTCTGTAACAACAGTGGATCTTCCCGGGGTCGGGGTAGTTCGTGACCTCGCTGCGATCACTCAGTCCGGTAGTTCGTGACAAGAACAGTAGATATCCCGGTAACTACGGCGAAAATGCACCGAAGCTTCCAAAAAAGACTGGATTTTTTTTGTATGATCCAAAGAAGACTTGAATTAAACGAGGTATTATCCAAAATTCCGAAATGTACCGAGGTGAATACAGAAAACGTTATTTCAAAATATGACCATTCGTAGCATGCACACAAAAAACAAGAGGCATGAGGAAAGACCGGGATAGGGGATACCATTCACTTATCTATTTTCTATTTTTCCCAGGTCACACATGTTTGGATGGAATAGGTAGGTATACAAGATATAACATAAATATGTCCATTATTATTTTTTAGATTTTTTTTGTGAAATAGGAAATATACGCATACTACATGGGGATGCGGGTGCAACTATTTGCACAAAGTTCACTTTTTTTTATATGTCACTTTTGTTGGCCTCTTAGATTTAGTGGATAAGAGAAAACGAGACACTGTGTATTATGGATTATTGCAGGATTTAAAACGCATTCATATAGGGGGTTTTATCATCGGGAAATAAACATATAAAGTTTGGATGAGCGAAGAGATATTGTGTCACATTTATCAGAGAAAAAAATATATTTCTACACTTTTCCAAGGGAGATTTTTTATTAAACTTGGGGCATTGTAATGCATTTCATAACAATTTGACAAGGTTCAGTTTTGTTGTTGCTAAGTGAATCAAATGATTGGTAATTGTGTTCTTCGGGGGGGGGGGGGGGTGATGACGTGAAACACACGTTCGTTGGGAGACCCCAAGAGGAAGGTATGATGTAGTCAGCAGCAAGTTTTCACTCAGAAAGAAACCAAGGTTATCGAACCAGTAGGAGCAGCAACTCTTCAGAAGGTTGTCAACGGCGCCAGAAAAATAGCTGTCGAAGGGAGTCTGGACTGTTGACGTGGAATCTGCACACAACACAATCAAACTACTTTGCCCCAACGAAACAGTGAGGTTGTCAATCTCACTGGCTTGCTGAAAACAAAGGATTAAACGTATGGTGCGGAAAATGAGTATTAAATTGCAGAGAATGAAAAAGGAACAGTTTGTGGTTGTTTAATCAGTTTAAAAGAATGGACCGGGGTCTACAGTTCACTAGTGGTGTCTCTCCATAAAAGATAACTAACATGTTGGGTGAACAAATTACAGCTGGGCAATTGACGAATAGTGAGCGCATGACAATGCATATACATGACATGTTGACTACTATGATATTTAATTGGGCATTACGACATAATACATAGACCGTTATCTAACAGCATTTATGACTAATAATCCACCGCCGGGTTGTCATCTGAGTCCCCCGTTGGTATTAAGTTGCAAGCAACGGATAATTGCATTAAGTAAAGTGCGTAATGTAAACAAACACATATGCCCGTGGACATAGAATCGTTAGGTTATCCCTAGTGGCAACAGCACATCCACAACCTTAGAACTTTCTGTCACTGTCCCAGGTTAAACGGAGACATGAACCCACTATCTAGCATAAATACTCTCTCTTGGAGTTACAAGCATCTACTTGGCCAAAGCATCTACGAGTAACGGAAAGCATGCAAGATCTTAAATAACATATAAGATAGATTGATAATCAACTTGACATAATATTCAATATTCATCGGATCCCAGCAAACACAACATGTAGCATTACAATAATATGATCTTGATCATGTAGGGCAGCTCACAAGATCTAAACATGATGGCACAAAATGGAGAGACAACCATCTAGCTACTGCTATGGACCCGTAGTCCAAGGATGAACTACTCACGCATCACTCCGGAGGCAGGCATGACGATGTAGAAGCCTCTGGTGACGATTCCCCTCTCCGGCAGGGTGCCGGGAAGAGGTTCTGGACCCTCCCGAGCTAGGGTTGACGGCGGCGGCGTCTCTGGAACTTTTCGTGGATATTGGCTCAGATACTTAGGGTTTTCGCGTCGGGGGGAATAAGTAGGCGAAAGGGCGGCGGCTGCAGACCCCCGAGGGGCCCACACCACCCTAGGGCGCGGCAGAAGGGGGCCCGCGCCCTAGGTGCGTGTGGCCTCCTGGTGGCCCTCCTCTGCTGCTCCTTCGCTCCGTCAGGCGTGTTCTGGAAAAATATGCACCCCCGTGTAGTTTCGTCCAATTCCGAGAATATTTCCAGACTAGCTTTTCTGGAATACAAAAACAGCAGAAAACAGGAACTGACACTTCGGCATCTTGTTAATAGGTTAGTCCCCAAAAATGTATAAAAATGATATAAAGTAGATGCAAAACATGTAGCAATTGGTATAAAACAAGCATGGAACATCAAAAATTATAGATACGTTTGAGACGTATCAGGGGCATTTTGTTTTATGCGATAAAAACAATGAATCTAATGGCTCGTAATTTGGTGATCGAGCATGCATAAAAATTCGAAAGTGATACCTAAATATAATGGTATCATGTGAACACATATATCTATATATATTTCAAAAAAATGAAAGTATGTAGTTTGTGTATTCTAGAGTGATAGCAAACAAAATATTAAAATTATTATGATCATTCATTCGAGACATGAGGTCAGAGATGATATTCTAGTCGTTGTTCAAAATCTAGTGGTCTTGAGGTGTGGCGCCTTCCATTTTTCTTGAAATGGTATTTACAGCAAACTATTTGATTTGAATGATTTTCATAGAAAAGTTCAAGCATTAGATTTGGATTTTTGTTTATATATAGCTAGATTTTTTATCTGTACGATAGGATCCTTTGCACTGTCTTTTATTTGGGATTTTTTGTCCACTCCAGCTTCTTAGAAAGATTTATTTGTTGCTCATATGGTTCAAAAGCAATCATATGAATATCAAAAAGCATGACATTGCAATTGTATAATTATTTATATTCATGTACTTTTTATCCCACAAAGAAGTCTTAGTTGTGTTACATGTCAACATTCACGGGGGCTTTCACTTTGTTGTGTGTGCGCAAACTTGGTGCATTTCATTAGCGGGATTAAAAAGCACATGAATATAAAATGCATGATTTTTAATTTTTTTTGCCATGTCAATTTCAATCCTACATGGTTGAATTTGTACAAAGTCCGTTTGAAGCAATGAATTGTTTATAACAGGTTAGAGTGCGAGCAAAATTCTTTTAAAATGTCAGACCATTTGCACGGACCCCTCCCCTCCTTTCCCCGTCTACAGTGGAAGAAGGCGATTTTTGGGCCTCCCCGTGCGACCAAGCTCGCCGCCGGCGATCCGCTCGATTCCTCGCTCTCCGCGGCCGCTCCGGCGGCGGGAGGACGGGGAATCGACGGATCCCGGTGTGTATATAGCCTAGGTGTGCGTGGGGTGCTAGCCGGCGGCGCTGCGGAGGTGGCGGCGTGGCCGGAGTGGCTTTTGGCGGCGGCGGTCCCCTCCTCTGCTTTGGGTGCTCCGGTGGAGGCCCGTGGCGGATCCGTCGCCTTCTGCGCGCCTGCTGCTCTTCGGAGTCGCAGCGCGCGTCCCCCCGAGCCACCGTCCGTGACGGCGGTGGTGGCTCTTGGCTGGGGGGTCCTTCGTCCTCCGCCGCGGCGGTTGGAGCTGCTTTTGGTCAAGATCTGTAGGAGTTTGCAGGTGAGGAGCTCATCTGCGCCGGCGATCTCGGTGGGGATGGTGGAAGATGGGTGGCGTCCTCGTGCTTGTCTCCGGCGTGAGACGGTGAGGGCGAGCTGGCGGCTCGAAGCCGATGTCCGTTCATCGTCAAGATGCTGGCGCCTGCGTCAGCTGGATTCTGCGGCGACTCAACATGGTTGTTCGAGCTGGCGGCTGCGGTGCGAGGTGAGCTCGCCTTCTTCTGTTCCGGCGGCGTGCTGGCGGTGCTAGAAGTTGGTGTGCTGCTCGGTGGCTCCGAGTTCGGTGTGCGTCGTGTGCGTCTCGCCTGTGTTCGTGCGTGCTTGCTCTTGTTCTTGATGATCTTGTACACGAACTCCTTTCAAAAAAAAAATCTTTTAAAATGTAGTGCAAAGAAATTATTACGAAAAACTCCAAGACTCAGCCACACTAACCGAACTAGCAACACGAAAAAGTTTTGAAGGATTTTAATCCTCTACAAAATCCTATAAAAATCTGTTGAACAGAAGTCGTGGGTTATTTATATAATTTCGGGTGTCAATATGAAACGACCAGTGGACACTTAACTAGCTTTACAATAATAAGCTAGTATGCCACCGAAACTTCATGGTGATGCGACTGAAGCTCATCAATTCCCTGCCATGACATCTCAACAGAAAAAACGCCCATGCATATGCACGACCACCAATAGCCATCACGTAGATCGTGCATCCATAGAGAAAAACATTGTTGGCAACAAGATATGCAAATGGCATTATCGAAAGAAAAAATTCAAGCAGAAAATGCTTGACTCCATTAATTTCATCGTTGGATCCTTGTACCGAATTAAGACACCGACATGGTAACGTCTTGGCCTCACTTGATCTGTTGTTGGTGGGAACCACACTTGGCCACGGTCAACTCGTGTTCCCACTTAGAAACACCAATAGTTAAATCAAAGAAACACACGGGAAAACCCGAACTGATACGACCGCGTCGAGCAGAGCAGTCGATTGATCTAGGTTTTTCCTCTCCCTTGCCGCTGACGCATCAGGTTTTGTCCTGCCCCAGCCGACGACAGTCTCTTAGTGGCCGGAGTTTTTTTAATTTCAGTATCTTCTTGTGGATAGTAAGGAGGTGACGACATGTTGAAAGCAGAATAAGGTCCTTACGTCGTATCCCCGCTCCGGTGGTATGACTTAGGTAGCGGCCACCTCTCTGTTTTTTTTCCCAAAATGGGGAGCAAAGCTCCGGCCTCTGTATCGAAAAGATGACATAGATCAGAAAGATAAAAAAGTAAACAAATCTGAAGCCACATGCCTCGTGACAGTAACTCCACCAGTCTAACACTAACCGTATGGTATGACAAATAACAAAGAGAAAATACACAGGTTCTAGGCAAAGCCTTCGAGAAGGAAAAGCCACACGTGTGCCGATGATTACAAGTCCAATCAAGGGTCGAACTCGCAATTTTTGTCCCCAGAGACGAGCTTTTTGAGCCGCCACCTTTAATAAGGGCACGACGCAGGCGTGCATCAACGTTTCCAAAAATGTTTCCACGAAGTGTGTAAACTCGATGTCGATGCTCGTACCACACTGATCTTCTTTGCCTGCTGCGAATTGGCGGACTATGGGACCAGAGGCATAGATGTTCCTCCATTGTTAGCCCTAAGCACCAACCTCACACGGTTCCATGTCAAGGTTTATTCCTAGTATAAACAGTGCCACACCTATCACGTTACTCCCATGCATATCGCAGTGCCGCCCACTACGCCGTGTGTTATTGAAGGAACAGACATACATAGAAAATATATGTATACTTTCCTAGCAAAGTGTACTAACGCGAAGCTCGTTATTGATCTTATATTTAGCTCTAAGCAACAACAACAAGGCTCACACATGCACGATCCTGGAGACCGGCCGGAGTCATGATCCAACAATATTTGCTGTCGATTTATTGTATTCGTAATTAGCATGCATGGAACGATTGCTAAGTAAACTTCAGGTAAAGGGATCTTTATTGTTTAGTCCAAATTATTTGGCCTAAAATACCAAAAAATCTTCATAGACAATCCCCTACCGGGACAAAGTTGAACTAAACACAAAACTCTCTCAAAGAAAAAACATCTATTCAAACATGCTCGAGGAGTTAATGGCACCCGCGGTCACACAACTCGACGTCAATGTGCACTTAAGTCACACTTTTTCAGAATGTGATTATTTGGTCACACAACTCGACAAGTGCGTGCACGCAGGTCACTGGCCCCACTTGTCAGTCTGTTTTGGACGGTAAATTTTCAGAAAACCCACTGAAGTAATATTAATTTTACAAAATGGTCCCCTGGAGGACCATTTTGTAAAATTAGGAGGACCATTTTGTAAAATTAGAAGGACCATTTTGTAAAATTAATATTACTCCAGGGGGTTTTCTGAAAATTTACCGTCCAAAACGGACTGACAAGTGGGGCCAGTGACCTGCGTGCACGCACTTGTCGAATTGTGTGACCAAATAATCACATTCTGGAGAAGTGTGACTTAAGTGCACATCGACGACGAGTTGTGTGACCGCTGGTGTTATTAACTCATGCTCGAGCTAACCGTGTGGCATCACTGCCAACCCCGAGAATACCTTGGTCTCTGATACGATGCGTAGTGAGTGAGTAGGCTTTAGGACTTTGGTCGTGGAGTGTCGGTGGATCATAGAGTGCAGTGCATGGGAATTGAAGGACCTGGATCATCATCAGGTGTGGAGGCCGTCCAAACCCAACCAACGCTCCCAACAACTTGCCGTTACGCTCCTTAATTAACTAAAAGCCCAACAAATTTAAAACATTTAATGTTCTTTTTTTGTACTAAAGAAAGTGGCCTGCCACCAAACCCCTCTAACGCTAGCTAGCTAGGTGCCGCTCGCTTTCTTCCTCCTTATCCACACGGCCTAACCGTTGCCGATGAGGAAGAAAACGGAAAAAAATGTTTTCGAAGCAAATATATATGAGCTAGTGATGAGTTGGATAATACGGCGCGAGTGACGTTTTGGAGATACTAGTTTCAGAGCCTTCTGAAACTAGATTTCCCATTGTATTTATGTGTGTTTTTTGTGGGAGAATATTTTCTAAATTCAAAGGATAAAGTTGTTTGCTTGCATGGCATGGCCAGTGGAAGACAATGACAAAACCTGCAGTGAATTAGTAGTATGTTCGTCCGAGAGTCTAGCTAATTCAAATTTAGGAGGACAAAATGATGACACGGCATTCCAAGCAGATGAATCTCTGCATAAGATTCCTTCAAAGTGTACGAAAGATTCCAGTGCAATTACCTGTCAGACAGAGTTTTGACTGATGAATTTTCCCTATACTGTACAGTAGCATACTCCTACTTGACTGTAGTAGTCACTGTGCCCGCAGCCACTCCAAATCAACACCAACTTCTTCCGCAAATCGACAGAACGACACCGACAAGGCGCCGTAAAAATCGCTCAACTCTCTCAGTCACGGTAAAACAAAGTTCTCAGCATTGACCTGGTAGTAATACGAGTGTAAAAATACTGCTGCTTACGCCAGTTCACATAGAATGTGAAATCCAGTTATGGAACACTTGATTTTCTTTTATGGGTTACGACTGACTGTCGAGTGTCGACTACTGCCAAACCTCCAAAATGCCAGCCCATTAATACAAGGTCAGATTTCTGGGGCTGGATGCTATTTACATGGCACGTAGGGGCTAGCCACCAAACGTACAAGCCACTAGGTCATGTGAACAATGGGAAATCACGGACTAGTTGCACGTAATACGACATAGTCGGGTACTGGACATAGTTCCACAAAAACATTTTACCTTTATTACTTGAAACTATATTCTGAATCTCTCACATTTCCAGTGATCCTAAATAGTGACATTTGTCTATTTAATCTTTTAAAATAACCCTAGATCAAGCCGAAACACCATCATCGAGCACATCAAAGCATTCTGGTCGTATGGACAGTGTGGCGAGAGAGAAACGGAAGAGTTTTCGACAAGGTTTTCAAGCCTACAAACACCATCATGGAGCAGATCAAGCAAGAAGCAAGACAATGGGTGATAGCTAGTGCAGGTCGTTTGACGCTTGAGAACGTTTAGAGGCCTTGCCTCGTTTTGTTGGTTGTTAGTCGTGATAGTTAGCTTACTTTGGTTTGTAAGTTGTCGGTAGGTAGGTCGTTTTTTTTTTGTTATCTTCTCTGTCGGCCTGAGGCCATTCCTGTAAGACTTGAGAGCATCTCCAACCATGGTTGGCAAACCCTTCCCAAACGTCCGGCGGACAGGCCGGACAGAGTTTGGGCTGAAAACCAGCACCCCCCCCCCCAAATGTCCGGGCTGTCCGGCAAACACCAAACCCAGCCCATATGTGGGGAGGGTTTGGGGCGGTCCGGACGCGCCCGGACAGGCCATCACATCGGACACGGCCCACTGCGACCCCGCCTATATCCACTCAATCCCCACCCCGGATGAAACCCTACCTCTCACTCTCGTCTGATCCCTTTTCCACTCCACTCTACTCTCACTCTTCTCTGTCTGTAGCTTCGCCAATTGCCGGCTCTGGCAGCGGATCTGCCAAACTTCCAAAATGCCAGCCCACTACAAGGTCAGATATTTGGGGTTGGATGCTATTTACATGACACGTAGGGGCTAGCCACCAAACATACATGCCACTAGGTCATGTGAACAATGGGAAATCACGAACTAGTTTCACGTAATACGACATAGTCGGGCATTGGACATAGTTCCACAAAAAGTATATTACCTTTATTACTTGAAACTATATTTTGAATACCTCTCGCATTTCCAGTGCTTCTAAAGAGTAACATTTGTCTATTTAATCTTTTAAAATAATAGATGACATTTCTAGGGCAGCATGTAGGCGCTCAAGTATATTCATCTAATAATCTTCAAGTAACCGTCACTCAAATATATTGCCTCCAGTTTTTACTAAGATTGCCTTAACACTACGTTCGTACGAGCGTCCTCCACCTCCATCTGCGCCGCTTTCCCTTATGCCTTCTAGGCGCGGGGAAGTACGGGGACCTTGAACCTTTAGATGGTTTGTATGTTTAATTCAATACAGCTCCCGAGCTCATACACTTCTGTGTGAGTATAATTTTTTTTGTATCAAACATATCCAAATGTTTTAATAGGTTCAATGTTTCGTGAAGAAATGATATTTGTCCCGCTATTGATCACACATTTCGAGCGGGACCTGCGCTGCGCATCACGAAGATCACACTGGCGAAAAAACAAAAAACAGTGGACAACATCATCTTTTTAGAGCAATGATTTTTTTCGCACAAAGCATGACCATTATCATTTCTTCACGAAACTTTGCACGTATGTAGACATTTGGATATGTTTGTTGCCGATTTATTCAGAACTTTTTTGAGTTCTTTCACAGTTTTTCGAATTTCGTACTCAGACAGGATCATATGTGCTCGGGAGCCAAAACTGCATTCCCTGTAGGTTTGGTTTTTTCGTGTTAGTTTTATTCATCCTTAGCGGGGATGTCTCGACGACATAGAGGGCATCGTGCAGAATAATGGGTTTTTAGGGTAGAATAATATTTTTAGGCTTGTGTTAGTTTTATTTGTACTTTGCGAGGATGTCTCGACGATGGAGAGGGTGCGTCATGTAGTATAATGGTTTCTTGGCTCCATCCCTGTCCCTAGGATGACCATGGTGGTTTATGTATGGGGAATGTAGTCTCCCGATTTCTCCCTTTTTCTGGCGTATGGTTTTCTATTTTTGCTACCCGATATCGATCAAAGAGAGGTGTGCCCCTACCTACATTTTGTTCGACTATCAAAACCCTGGAGGTTAGTCAAGCTTGTGCAGATATATTCTTCTCTAGGTTCTTTACCGGGTGCATGCAAGACCATCAAGATGCAATTGGCGGAGGTAGAGCTAATGTCTTTTAGAATGTTCTAATATAATTTTATAGCTTGGCAATATACTTCTGTCACTTTTGTTTCGGTTTTTTCAACTGACGTAATGTCTTCTCATGATTAATAAAGTCGTCTCATTGTTGTTTAAAAATATAAAATATTTCAGAATTTCAGTGATGTAAATTTAAACTGAGCGATGAGCAAATTTATCAAAAGTTATGCAATCAATAATTAACAGGACTTCTCTCGTTTTGAAAAGAAATAAAAGATTGATAAATTACTGAAAGTGAGTTGAGTCCAGCGAGCAGCAATGATGAAGCACATCTCATCACACCAAACACAAAGAATCACAAAATCTTTCTCATTGAACACGATGGGCACGAGCACTGGAGCACTAACTACGAGTACTACTTCTAATCAAACATGTCCCCACGGAATCACTAACCACCCCGCGTAAAACTTTATAATCACACTTGGGTGTCTGAACACCACCAACCCGGAACAACCGAGCGGAAATGTCTCGTTTTTATATAAAAGCCCCTGTCTCCGTCTCCGGTTAGCAGGAGGTGGAGTCTCGCCAAGCAAGAACGCGGCACGCGACTACACAACACGAGCTGCCGACCGCGAGCTGACCTGGCCCGGATCCCGATCCCTCCAGCTCCTGCACCTGCCCGCCTCTCAGATCTCCCCTCTCCCAGATCCAGCTCGAAGCAGTCGGAATCCGCCGGAGCAAAGAGGTTGGTGGTTTTTGACCTGACCCGGCGGTAAAGCCCGTTTCTTGCTCTGCTTGCTCGATCGGAATGTGATCTTCGTGATGCGCAGCGCAGGTCCTGCCGCCGGCGTGCTTCTTCGGCGGTGTTGGTCGGGAAGCTAGCTCTCCGTTTCTTGCTCTCTGTCGGTCGGTAGCGAAAGCGGCGGCCAAGATGGGGGTGGCGGGGGAGAAGTTCCAGCTTGGGACGGTGGGGGCGCTGAGCCTCTCCGTCGTCTCCTCGGTCTCCATTGTCATCTGCAACAAGGCCCTCATGAGCGCCCTCGGCTTCATCTTCGGTATGAGATCCAATCTTTTTGTTTTTGCCCGCCTCCAGATGCGCTTCGCTCCTCCTTTACCTTTGCTGGCGCTTGCTTGCTTGCTTCCGTGGATGCTTCTGCTCCACGCTATGCCCCGACCGAGTAGTGCTCGTAGATGTGCGAGGTCGAGATGTGGTGCCGGTGTGTTCAGGCCGGGGGCAGTGCTAATCTTCTTGCCGATAGGATCAGGTGTATGGATGGGGAGATCGATGCTGTGAGGACTCTGTTCAGTGAGAACCGCAAATTTTGTTTTCTTGTGTCGGTGGAGTTCCTATGGTGCTGAGAGTTGGCACATCAAGATTAAAACAAAACAAGTGAGCTGTGAGCTTAACTCGAATGATACAGCTACTCAGCTAGAGCGACTTACTGGAATGGATATGTCGAGGAGAAGGAGCTAGAGTGATCTTAGGTTGTACCAAAATGATCTGTTGAGAAGGAAAGAGTACTAGTTTGTCCAAACATATTAGTAAACCAAAATTTGGTAGGTTGGTTACCCTGAAATCTTACCCAATTTTGTTCTTTGTTATGCAGCCACCACGTTGACAAGCTGGCATCTTCTGGTTACGTTTTGTTCACTTCATGTGGCATTATGTCTGAAGTTCTTTGAGCACAAGCCTTTCGATGCAAGGACTGTTATGGGATTTGGTGTGCTCAATGGCATCTCAATTGGGCTCCTCAATTTGAGTCTAGGTTTCAATTCCGTTGGTTTCTATCAGGTACGCGTTGTTCTTTGCTTCCATTGTATCCGAACTTATCAAGATTTCATGGTCAATTCAGTGTCGAGCACTCGTTCCTTATCTCGAACGGCAATAGCTGCTTTGGGTGTACACAAAATTAGCGTGTCTTTTTAACACATGTAATTAATAATGTCATTACTATATTATCATGGGCGAAAACATCTTATGACAAGGGTTTCAGTTGAGTTGTTACATTTTGCATGATGCTTTCAATGTTGTTCAACCTTGCACTACACCAAGCTCATGCTAAAAAATGCTCTTTTCGTCCAGATGACAAAGCTGGCCATTATCCCCTGTACTGTTATCTTGGAGACTCTTTTCTTCAGGAAGAAGTTTAGGTTGGTATTTTGATACATTATTATGTCCTTGTGCAATGTAATAATTACCATCTTATCTTCTTCTGACTAAATTCTGCAGTCGGTACATCCAGCTCTCCCTTAGTGTGCTGCTTTTTGGTGTTGGAGTTGCAACTGTGACTGATCTGCAACTCAATGCTATGGGATCTGTACTGTCTTTACTGGCAATCATTACAACCTGCATTGCTCAAATTGTATCCTTTTGACAATAGTTGCTATGTTTTTACTGTAAAATGTCCCTGCTTGCTAAATCATTTTGTATGATAAATTTTGCATGTAGCTACAACATATCATGCAATGAATAGAAGTGACTTCCTACAGCTGCTATGTTTTTTTTGTTCTTCAGAAAACAGCTACTTTGTGTCTAGTTTACCTGTTGAACATAAAGTAGGTACTGTAAACTTTTTATCCTACTCATGATACCTCTTATTTACAATGCTGAAACAGCATTACAATTGAGTAAGACATTTGTTTTATGGTGTACAATTTGAGTCCTTAACCAGCCGACAGATGACCAATACAATTCAGAAGAAGTTCAAGGTATCTTCAACCCAGCTGCTGTACCAATCATGCCCATACCAAGCATTAACCCTGTTCGTTGTTGGTCCATTCCTTGATGGATTTCTAACTAACAAAAATGTCTTCGCTTTTGAATACACGCCTCAAGTTCTGGTAAGTGTTGAACTAGGTTGTACCTTGATTGTTGACACAGCTTCATGTGTTTCATCGTTTGCTCTTGTCATTTCTGCAGTTTTTCATCGTGCTGTCGTGCCTAATATCAGTGTCGGTAAACTTCAGCACTTTCCTTGTGATTGGGAAGACATCTCCTGTAACTTACCAAGTCCTTGGTCATCTGAAGACATGCTTGGTTCTTGCCTTCGGCTATGTCTTGCTTCATGATCCATTTAGCTGGAGGAATATACTTGGAATCCTAATTGCAGTGGTTGGGATGGGACTATATTCATACTTCTGTACCCGAGAAACTCAGCAAAAACCCAATGAAGCATCTCCACAAGTCACTCAGGTACATTTCCTCGCTGTTTTCATAGCCCTTTGAGGTGATAACATTTTCTGTATTTTGGAAATGGCATGGTTGAGTAAGCGTGAGCCACTTAGCATTAGTTTTGCTCTTTCGATTTTTTTTATGTGCTTCATGTGTTGTTGGATGGTGGTTCTCTGCCCCGGCACCTGTGATATTCCTACCGTTTTCTTGTTATCTACCTCTAATGTCATCTGCATGGCAGGCGAAAGAAGGCGAATCAGACCCATTGATCTCGGACTCCTTGAGCTCCGCCGAGAACGGGTCCGCTGCAGCCGCCGATGAGCCTCTGAAGGTGCCCATGTGGAGCTCCAAGTACGCACGGGCATGAACGCCGCTCCAATGTTGGTTCATGGTACTATACATAATTATTCAGCTTAGTAGGCAGATAGTAGGGCTGGAAGGAAGCCGGCCAGCCCTGAGTGTAATGAACGTGTTCCCTGTTCCATTTTTGGGCCTTTTTTTTTCTTTTGTTTTGGCTTACCATGTCTGTGGTGGTGTTGTTAAAATGGATCTCACTCCAAATGACTCCAAATGGCAGATCTACCTTGAAGCTAAGACACACACACAATTGCTGGGCGGGAGATCTCTTGTATTATCTTTTTCACATGTTCAGCTTCGAATTCGCCCTTGTAAACTTGTAACTTGGTAGCAAGACATAATACCAACACGTAGTTTACATTCTTTTTTGTACCAAGTGTTCATTGCATGATCTTCGAGCTTTCAGTTTATGATGTATGATGGGTATTTTCTTGGGTCCCAATTGTCGGTGACACGGAACTGAAGTATAAGACAGTTTCTTTAGAATATCCATTGTTGAAAAAATGTCATGCCATTTTCGATCAAAATGTTTTGCATAAACTTCGCAAGTCGATTTGAACGGTGTGTATAATCTGAAACAATAAAATATGAATCCATCACAAAAAATGACAAAATCCTACGATAACATATGCCAGGAAACTTTTTTCATTTACAATTTTTCAGGGGGTGTGTGAACCAAATATTAAGCGTGCTACTGACATCTTGTTCTTTTTTTCTCACTCAAAAAAAAAAAGATGTTAGCACATGAACCAAATAGGCCTTTGGACCTTTGTTCATAAACAATGATCAATGCTGTCTCTTGTCCTGCAGGTAGTGGCCCATTTGTACCATCAGCTTGTCAAAACTGGGTCTGGGTCAGCCCAGTAGACTCGCCCAGCCCACAGCATTGGCGGGAAAGAGCAGGCAGAAATGGCGGGAAGCGCCGCCACCAGTGGCGCGAAACCCCAACCCACTATAACCCTGTCCTCTCCCAACCCTTCCCCGCCGCACCGCACCACTTCCCGCCATTGCTCCCAATCTCCCACGCTCCCAAGACTACAGAGAGAGGTCCATACCCAGATAAAAAAGAGGGAGAGGATGGTGGGCCCGCAGTACGACCTCGTCGGCAACCCCCTGGGCGCGGTGCGCGCCACCTTCGAGAAGGCGGCGGCCGCCGCCGCGGCGGAGTCCGGTGGCCGCGACCCGGTGGCGGCGTTCCGGTCCAAGGATTGGGGCGCCAGCGAGGTGTTCCGCTCCTTCCTCTTCGACCAAGGCGGCATCGACAGGGTATACTATAAAACCCTTACCATTTCTTCTGCACTTAGATTTTGTTTCCGCTCAATCATGTGCCACGTTACGCGAGTTCAGTTCAGCTGTGATCCTTCTGGTCTGGTTAGCCTTGGCACCAAGTTATAGATCCGTTCCCCCGTCCCAAACCGTAAAATTTCTCCCTTGGCGTCAGTGGTCTGCATTGTAAGCGGAAATTACTCAGTATATAAAAAATGCTTTGAAGAACTTAGGACATCCGATTGGATTTAGTGCTGTGAGTACGTGCAAATGTGGTAATTAGTTTGTGGTGCGGAAAAGTGCCAGATGAGATATGGACTCTGTTCATGTAGAGATTACTACAGTACAAAATTATGTTGGAGATTTCGTACCGTGACTCTGTGAGTCACTAGGTGAATGAGTTTCTCTAAGTCAAAATCATGTTTTTTCTCCTTTCCAGGTTCCGGTGCTGGATGCTTCAAATCTCGGATTGATCAAACCGAACACCCTTGTCAGGTTCCGGGGCATGGTTCAGGACATGCTTGGGAATGAATTCTATGCTGGGGCTTTCAAGGTACTGAATCGGCCGTGCTTATACATACGCTGTCGGTAAGCTGCAGCTATTGCATCTTATGCTTATCTGTAAACATTGTTTGTGAAGGATGGTTCTACCTGGAGGACGAACAAGTTCACAGATTTCTCACCATTTTCGATGCCGCATCCATGTGATTCACATCTCTGGGAGCGCCATCTCTTCCACTGTGTGCCTGTATGTTACTACTTCCATGAGCACTCGTTTTAATATTATGTTGTTGTCAATTCTAGAATTGTAGGTATATAAGGGTCTGGCTCGTGGAATTCACCTTGACTGTGTGAGCGGTTTCTTTCAGGTGCCTGGACAGAACTCTTGGACACTGGAGGCTTCCCCGGGACCTGACTTGCGCCGAATTTCAAACTGCCTGTCACCTGAACAAAGGGAAAAAAGGAAGAGGGATGGAGATGATGATGTCATGGATGTATGCTCTTGTCATGTTTTCTGTGATAATGCTTCTCTTAAGAATTTTGGTGCCCAGTAACCAGCATTGGCATCTAATGCATTGCTTGCTACAGGTTTCGGAAAATGGTAATGGCGAGAGTTCGTCGTCCAGCAAGAAACCGGTAAGAACCTCACTTCGTTTGCTACCATTATAACGGGTGTAGTTTTTTACGAAGCAATTTCATGCTTAGGCTTTCTGATTTTTAATTTCTCCCTTATAAGTTACAAAGTTCTCATGATCTAGCATGTATTGTTTTCCGGTTCAATTCTCATGATGTAGCAAGTAAATTGTTTTCCGGTTCAAAGTTCATCTAGCACTTAATTAGCCTAGATTACTTGTGTGGATATGGATTAGCATATTAATAAAATAGGATGACTAGGCATACCGGTTGAATCATAGCATGTTCAGTTAACTAAAATGCTCCATTTCATGCTAATCTGAAGTCATATAAAATGAATGGGATTGGTTATCTGACTTAATCTGCATTTGCTTTTCTCAGAAGGAAGATGATGTCCAGATCTCATCTAGCTCAGCAGAAATGCCAGCAACTGAAGCTGTGCCAGAGTCAGAGATGGATGGGAATAATACTTATGTTCCTGAAAGCTCCTTTTCATGTCTAGTGAAGGTGGAACACCTAATCTTTTTGTACTAATTGCACATTAGCTACTTTATTGCATGTCCTATTATTTACTAGCTTTCATGCTCTGCAGATCTATGATATGCCTGAAAGTCAAGTGAAGCTTAACGATGTTGCTGAGTTCATAGGGGTATACACATTTGACCCAGAACTTGCTGCTCCCAATGATAATTCGGATGATATAATGTTTGACCTCATAGAAGATGTAACAGCTCAGTTACCTCCAAGCAAGGTATGCATATTACAGAGTACATAGTGCTTGATTTCCTATGTAATAGTGAAACTTAAATTTCTATGCATATTTTAATTTTGCCTTAACCATCCTTGGAATTGTTTGAATAGGTGCCCCGTCTTCACTGTTTGGTATGGCGAAAATTATCATCTCAGGATTTTCTAGCAAAGCATCCTCTTGAGGTGAATTTATAACCTTGAACTCAGAAATGGACTTGCTTGTTTAACCATGTATTTATTTCCTCCTAGTAACATACACAGCTCTTCACCACTGTTTTGTTAAACATATTTTTGTTTTGATGATGCAGCCTTTACCAAGTCTACTAAAAGGCATCAGACAATCTTTTCCTCGCATCTCACTCAGCTACTAGGCAATGATGACCTGGCAGCTCAATGTCTGCTGTTGCATCTTCTATCCAGAGTATGTCATGTCACTGCACATTGCTTCTTGCTAAGACATTTTGCATTTGATGTAATGGTTTCTTGGTCTTCTCTACAGCTTCGTACCAGGGTGGATGTGGTCACCGTTGGCAGGCTCTCCTTGAATTTCACTGGATTTAACAGAGAAAGTGCTTCCATTTTTGGAAATCAGCTAAATGCTTTGATCCAGAGACTAGTGCCATATTCGCAAGCTATTCCTCTGTCAATTGAGTATCTCAACGCAGCGACACTTCAACCTAGAAAGGACAACAAGTCAGGAAGGTAAGGCTTGTTTTGTCAAGTTTTGTGTTGCCTAATCAAATTCCAAAAGTATGTAACTCCTGTCTTCTGAAAGCTAACCTATAAACTCTTCATTTGGTGTAGGTTGGTCACAGGAGTTCTGCAGCTACCTCAAGGCACTCACCTGACGTTTGATGAGACTCTCCTGCAATCTGGATCTTTGACAGCTAAAGGTGTTGAGAATACCGTCCTGCTTAAGAACTTGATGGAGTCACTGATGGTAATAGTCCTCCACGGATCTTGTATTTAATAAATTATGGATACAAGATTGCAGCACATTATATTTCTCAAAAAACTCTCATTTGAGTCGTGCATAAATCTTTTGTTAGCATATAGATCAGTATCAACATTTTAGGTCAATGATTGTATGATCCACAGTGAATCAAAATTTTAATCCAAGTGACCAAGCACAAATCATGATACAACATGGAGTCAAACTTCAGAAGCATTTAGGTGTAACCAATTGTACATGAATAAGCCACAGAACACCACCTAGAAGTCCATTAGCGATAGCACAATACTTCGAGCATGAAACCTCAAAATTTATCATTCCTGAGTAATCTTCATCTGTAATTTTTTCTGTTTTTCTTGCAGGTTGAGTATGATTTTGAGTACTACAAGCTGGAAATGGCGACTGATGTGCAGATGCTTACTCTCTCCGAAGGAAAATCAAACATCCTGCCTTCTGACTTGGTGGTGCCTTTTCGTCCATCCACGTTCCTGCAGTGACTGCAAGTCCTGAGGAACTTGAGAGTTGGAGATGGTACTTGGCCACAGTCAGGTCTCTTCCCCAGTCAAATGAACCTGAGATTTACCAGGTAACTATCCTCATTCCACTTCATATCTACCAGATTCAAAACTTGCAGATTATGTTGTTTCGCACGTATGTGGATTACACCTGTACTGAGCGTGCAATGTCTGCATCTAAATTTGTAGACGATCCAAGATGAAATGGTCATTGCCATGCGCGAAGATAGGAGCTTGGGTTGCTCTGAACTTAGCAGGTATGGTTCGCCCTGTCAAGCGAGGGCATCAACTGCAGTATTTGTGATTACAGCTGAGGCTTCTGAGTTCTGAACCTCTATCCGGCTAACCTTGCTTTTGCTTGATGTGCAGATGGTTAACAATGGCACAGATAACCGCCTCAAGCTTTGGTGAGAAGAGCCTTTCTATGGAGCACTGGCAGATGGTGAAGGAGCTTGAGAGGCTTAGAAAGCAGAGGATGCAATGAGAAGACATCTCATTAGCGCTTGAGAATGTGTGAAACTCCACTTGTGGTAGTAGCCTGCGGTTATGTGTGTATATATACCTCTAGGGTTCTAAATCAAGACATGCATCTGCAGCATTGTCTGTGATCCTATGGATGCCATTGGTAACTTAATTATCAAGTTTGGCATGCGTTCTTGTCAAATTTGCTTCCATGATCATATTCTGGCATTCAGTGGACAACTAAATGTGACAGTCCAGTTAGTTGGAACTCTAATCTTAAGCTTCGTATGAAGGAGTGAAGTTAAAAACACAAATTGTACTTCTGGTAGCAGTTAGTAAAGTTACAAAACTACAAAAATAGGAAAGTTAGTGTTCCAAATTATTTTTGAAGTAGACATCTTATGCTTCACCATCTAGAAATTAAATCTCAGGATTTTCTCACAGAACCTGTAACTTAGGATTTATTTCTTCCCAATGAAAATAGACAATAGCACCATCATGATCGAACAAATAGTAGTTGGTACAATGTGCTAATTACAAGTGTTTAATATCTACTAGCGTATGCTGCTTTGAGGCGCTTGTATGCCAAGAAAATGAATGGCAAACTTCAGAGAGAGTAGGGTTCAAAATGTACAAAGAAACCTCTACACATGACAAATGTTCAGAACCGGACAGGTCTTTGGCCATAGAGGAAAGAAACTTTCACATGCATTTGACCTTCAGTTATTCTCTCTGTTCGATTCCGAAGAATTTTCTCTTGACTTGCATTGTCCTCACAAAGCCGCCGATAGAAGAATGGTTTCCATTGTTGCTTCTGCACCTGTTTTACATGCATGTATCTGGAAGCAGACGTCCGTCGTCTCGAGGTACTTCTGGGTTTTCACCAGAATCAGTGGGACGTATTCAAGCACCAGCCTCTGGCACTGAGAAAATGAAGTGAAAGCATACTGTCACGAGGAGAACAGAAGTGCACCTAGGCCTTACATTATGCATTACCATTCAGTTTGTACGATAATTACATAGATGGTTTTCTAGGCATTGAAGCATAGTAAGTGCCCACCAACATCTAAAGTTCCGAGGGTCCTGAATTCATAGGTATATGCTTAGGCTCGTTGGTGAAAAGTACTGTGGTATTGAACTGGTTTGAGAAGCATTGAAACAGTGATTTTTGTTGTGTGAACGACCACGAAAACCAGGTGATCCGGATAATCTGTTGTCCTTTAACTACAGGGCGATTGATTGGTGTTTCGATATGTCGGGCTGTCTCTGAACATAACTCACCTGTGCTACGTATTTCTCCGCTTTGGTGCATGTTTTGAGAAGAAGCTGAATTATCTCCAGCTGCAAAAATTACAAACACAGGTGAAAATGCATTAGCCATTTGCAAGGTACATAAGCCAGTCATTGCACTAAAGATGGATGATGGCGGTCGAGAAGATGGCAGTTACCTTTGCATTGGGATCTTTCAACATGGTAAGGGCTTCGACAAGAGCCTGATGGCACAGACCACAGGCCTCCCCTCTAATGGACTCCCGTATTGGCGCCTTCTTTGGGCAGAGGTGCGCCGACTCACAGAACTGCTCAGGTTTAACCACAGAGACCTCCATCAAGAGAACGGATATGTAGTAATCGACCAGCGTGATGCACTGCGAGAAGATGAAAGCCAATCAGCTTACTGAAACTAGAATCGTGCTATCCAAGGAAGGCAGGCATTGCGACTTGTGTCCATACCTGCTGTCTTAGAGGGCCCAGTTTTGCGCACTCGTGGTTGAGGACGCTGAGAATTTCGGCCTTGGTCTCGTTCTGCTGGAGGTAGACCAGTGCTTCCATCGAGTATTGCTGGCATAGTCGACAGAGCTTTTCGTTACCCGCAGTTGATCCCGCTCCTTTGCTTACTAGAGGCAAGCTTTCCTTTTCTGAAATGCGTACAACAGAACAGATTGGTCATAACTCATAAGGTCAACACTGTGGAGCTTGGATATCTACAAGGAAGCTGAATATATGGTGAGCATAATTTGTCACAGTTTTTACACAAATGACAATGCAGGCTTGCAGAGTCAGCTAAAGATAAGTAGCAGAAGTACACAACCCTTACAATACAGGCATCAGCGACAGAATTCGTACTACTATGTGTCAACTTGGATCAAAGCAGAGAAGTAGATATAGAAAATTACTTACGGATTCTGAACACAACCAAACTTACGGAGAAATATGAAATCCACAACTTACTCAGCATGCAGGCATATGGATCTGTGCTCCCCCTAAATGGAACTCTGCTCTCTGCGACCGCGGCTGAAAAGGCTAGTAGGAGCACGAACGCGAGCCTCATCGCCGAACACGCCATGCCTGCTCACAAGTTTGCAGCTTGAAGAATCAGAACCGGACAGGGAACTATCTACCAGACATCGAATGCACTCAAAGTTCATAAGCAATCAGGCTGCCCTAGGCCATTTGCTAACTCGAATTTCTTCTAAAAGGTCAAAGTCGGCCTGTTCCAACCTTGGAATTAATGATTGAGCTCGGCCTATTGCGGAGCATAGCAAGACAGCAAGTTTGATAACACATGTGCATACACATTTTGGGCACCAGATTCAGCTAAGTACAACGAGATCTAGACCGTGCTCTGTTCCAGCCTCCATTTCCCACATGGTCCAACTGGCAGTTCAAGCTGCTCAAATCGAGCCTCCGTAGATGCATAATATGAACGGGGACCAAAGCAAATCAAGAACCAGCAAAATATTCTCAGGGGGAATCGCGAAGAAGCTCACCTGCCTGGTTCCCTTCCCTTCTCCCCTGTGCACTTGGAACGGAGGAGAGCAAACAGCCCGGGGATCCTCAGTCGGGGGTCTGCGTCCAGCTGCTGCTTTTCTTTATCTTTGGCTTCAAGAGAGGTTAGCTTAGCTGAGGTCCTGAAGAATCTTTTCTTCCAAGTTACGCTGAAGAAAGACTCGAGTGCGATTTGTCGTTGAATGTTGCGTCAGCTTTTCGTTTTTATCTGTAAAACCTTTCTCGTCTCTCTCTAATCTGGCGGGTGATGTTGGTTGCAATAAAATCGTGGTGGCAGCGGACTGTCAGGAGGTTATCGAAGTCATGCAAAACGGTGTGAACTCGCTTGTTGTTGCGGCAATTATCTATGAAGAATGTAATTTTCTTTGCCCTAGTTACGCTCGTGTTTCTTTTAATAGTTGTCCGAGAGAGGCTAATAGAGCTGTAGATACTTTAGCTTAATTTAATGAGTTCGTGCATTTGTTTAAAAAAAATGAGTTCGTGCATGAAGTGTGGCATACCGATCCTCCTATTTAAGTTAGTGATTGTGGCTCAGTTAATACAATCTGCGGTGTTAGCTTTCAAGAAAAGAATAGTCGGGTGAATGATAGAGAGAACGTGGCATATGAGTCATGAGAATTTACACGCAAGCCAACACGCGACCCAAAATTCCACTGGGAAAAAACAAAAAACTGTAATAGTATACAACAGGGTTAGAACCTAAGAGCATCTCCAACCGGCCCCCTCAAATCTTCCCTATACGTCCGGCAGCACAGCCCGGACGTGTCCGGCAGGAAAAAGAGTGAAAAATCATCACCCAACCGGTCCCTCAAACTGCCCCTATAAGTCTCGGCTGTCCTGCCAGGGACGGAGCCAGAAACTGGGATTAAGGGGGCAGTTAGTGTGTCAGACTTGTATGAGGGTGGCTAACCTAACTAAAATACACTAAACAAGTAGTTAAATCACTAATCTTTCCAAAGAAAATTACGAGCATAGGGGGGGCGTAACCCCTGCTCGTCCCCCTTGGATCCGTCCCTGTGTCCTGCAACCCCCAAACTCAAGTCATATGTGGATAGACTTTGGGGCAGGATTACCTGTCCGGTCACACGTCCGTGCTCTCCACTTGGACCACTTTTTCCTTTCTTTTTCTTTCTTTTGACCTTCATTTATTTTTCTCTCTCTTTCTCCACCAATCACATGCAAATGACCTCACATTCTGAGAAGACTTTGAGATACATGTTTGGATGAGACCACTTTTAGGGGCAGTCCGGTCACTGTCCGCGGACACGTCCGGGCGTGTCCACGGACAGTTTGGGGGCCAAATTTGACCATTGTGCTTGGAGATGCTCTAAATAGGTTTTATTTTAATCATTGTCCTAGAGACGCTAATAGAGATACATACTTTAGCTAAATTTAATGAGGTCGTGCAAAAGTGTGGAGAGGAGATTTCGTGCTCCCGAGGCCCAGTGATCCTGGTGCTTTAAATAATCGAAACAAATATTTGAAAGTTTCAAAAAGATCTGAAAAAATCCTAAATGTAGGTAATGATGTATTCCATAAACTTGCAAAAAATCAACTTCAAATAGTCTCTATTTTGAACGACACAAAAAATGACAAAAATGTGGATCTGAATATGTATATTTTTAGATCTCCAAATTTTAAAAATCTATTGTGCCTCAGTTAATACAAGCCGCCGTGTTGGCTTTCAAGAAAAAAAATAGTCGGATGAATGATAATACGAAGCCAAAATTCCACTGTGAAAAAACAAAAAAGGGAAATTTAATGAGGACGTGCAAAAGTGTGGAGAGGAGATTTCGTGCTCCCGAGGCCCACTGATCCTGGTGCTTTAAATAATCGAAACAAAAGAAATTAAAAGTTTCAAAAAAATCTGAATTTTTTTTTCTGAATGTAGGTAATGATGTATTTCATAAACTTGCAAAAAATCAACTTCAAGTACTCTCTATTTTAAACGACAGAAAAATGACAAAAGTGTGAATCTGAATATATATTTTTAGATCTCCAAATTTAAAAAATCTATTGTGCCTCAGTTTTTGAAATTTTCCATATATATTAAACCAACAAAGAGTACACGATTACATCGATTACAAAAACAATACTAAAAGAGACGAACAAATCTATGAGATCTTCAAACCCTTTCTTCTTTCATGACACAATCTTGTACTTTTCTGAAGACAGCCGTAGAACAACGCCGAATACACCAAACCACATACCTGTGAATACCAACGAAGGTTCTCCCCTTTTAATTTTGAGCCGCAATGCCAAGTCTTTGTGCACGCACGCAGCTATTAAATTAATCAAGCAACATCGGCAAGAGCACCACCACTGATATTTCAGGGACAAATAACCGAACCACTTTGTCGACGTCGTTGGGAGCCGAGAGAACGAATCACCATTGCCGAAGACGTAGTAGCCAGGATAGATAATGCGAGGACAAACCTCCTCGCGGCAACCATGAGAAACAATTCAAGATTGATCTGACGAAGCAAGATCTGAAGAACCATACCTAGACAAACTTAATCTTTCACAGCCACCATTGACGTCGAGAAGGAGATCTCGCCGACGAACGAAGCGCGGAAGATCACTTATTACAAACGATGCCATCTCCATTGACGAAGAAGATAACAACCAAAACCAAGCTCTAACATTAAGAACCTTTGTGTAGCGCCATGCGCAGGTCCGAGATCCCCACCCCTCCTAGTGCCAGCGGCACCTAGAGGAGGTGAGAACCCGTCAATTCTTAGACGAAGGCGACGATAAAGATGCAGATGCCGGCGGCGGCGACGGCTAGGGTTGAAACCCTAGGCCGCCTCTATTGTGCCTCAGTTAATACAAGCCGCCGTGTTGGCTTTCAAGAAAAAATGGTCGGATGAATGATAATACGAAGCCAAAATTCCACTGTGAAAAAACAAAAAAGGGTAATCGTCGACAGCAGGGATCGAACCTGCGCGGGCGTAGCCCAACAGATTTCAAGTCTGTCTCCTTAACCACTCGGACATATCGACTGTTTTGTGTTGTATTGATTTGTACCTATATTTATCTCTTAATTATGTAGAACCTGGGCCGCATTCAGCCCAAATGCCCACGATATAGGGCGGGAAGTGGGCCTCAGAGCCACTGAGCCAACACGGACCGATTTCTTTGGATTGCTTTGAAGTGTGATAAAACTCTTCCACTCGGGAGCGGAACCATGGATCACCACATCATGAGTTCATGACCATTGCTCCCCCAAGAAACATCATCATCATTGAATACGATTTTTTTCTTCAAAAGGTCAAGTTCATCCATGCATGAAGCAAGGGCAACGAACAAACAGTGGCGTGATCTAGCAATAGTAAACGAGAGAGCTCACGATCAAGTTCATCCATGATCCACTTTCGCTGCGTGTTGGTAGGCACTACCGTTAAATAAATTCGAAAACGGGTACTCACCTACTCCTATTCCAAGAACCAAATATTGTACAGGGAAATTCGCTTTGGAGCTACGACTACGGGAAGCTCGTCTTCTTCTTTTTTTGAAAAAAATTGAAAATGGTACCCGAAAGACTAAAAAATTTCAATACAAAATTTCTCATGCCCTGGGCTAATTTCTTTGACAAACTCTAAGGTTTCGAAAATATGCACGGTTCGCCATACTTTTTTTTTGCATTCTTATGTACTCTAGAGTACAATCCTGCACTACATTCAGATTTTTTTGAAACTTACTGTTATCTTTGTCCAAAGATAAGAATTACGTGTAGCCCAAGTGCTCACGAACGCCGCACTCGATGATACTCGCCTACTTATCGACAACAGTTACGCACATACTTCTGCAGTTCTGCTGCTGCTTCTTTTGCAATACTAGTATTGATCGATCCCATCAGTCTACAGACGCCGCCGTTCTGCTGCCGTGCTAGCTGCTTGCTTAGCTTCCACGCACACGCATGGAGCCATGTCGATCGCCGGCCGGCCGGCTCCATCGATCGTTTAACTCCACGTCGCTTCCATCCCCTTTGGTGTCACCGGACGCTACCGCCTACTACAGTTCATGGTACTGCTACTGTCTGCTGCATTCAATATCCGTAACCAACTAACCGCCGGCCCAACTGCCGCCTTCTGGCCGCCGGCCGGCCGGCCCTTCTGTTCCCGATGCGATAGCTACAGATTCAGACTAGCAGAGGCGGCAGAATGCAGGGCGGTGCATGCGCCGGTGCGGCAGCATGGGCTAGAGAGGAACATCACAGAGGGAAGTTTTACACGTTACTCCTGCGGGCTACGGCTATCTTGTTACTGCTACGGTGAACATTTCTAGGAGTGCGCTAGTGCTACGCAACTACAGAGAATCATCTCGGAGTGCTATATACTCGTGCTCTCAAGCAACAACATGATTATGACAGAATTAAAGTTCAAGGAAAATCTAGTGGATTGACATGAGATACATCCAAGACCATGTAAAAATTCAACTCCAATGTCGTGGATTGACAAGAGATTCATATTTGCATAAATGACCTTTATTAAATTCAAATCGCACTAGACCTCAAGGTATATGCTTTATAGATGTATTTCTCAAAATCGACCCACAACACATCTTTGAGCAGGTTTCACGGAAAATTTCATAAAATATTTAAAATTATGTTTCACTTTTGGTGAAATATTTGTAAAACATGTTGTGAAATCACAGTGAAACCTTCATAACACTTTGATGAAACCTTTTTAACGATATTTTTCTTAAAGTATGCGTGAAACCTTTAATGAAACATATGTGAAGCATGTCGTGAAATCTCAGCACAACTGATTTTGTAAAATAAAAGGTTATGAATGCACATGTGTGGTCAACCAATAAATCTTGTCCCTCAATACTGCCCAATTTACCTAGGAGTTCCATATCACACATATGGGTTGTAGCACTATATACGTTCTCCACGTCTCTAACAAGACATTAGACATGTATCAGCAATGAGGACATGTAAAACGCTTTTTGTTTCTAAAAAGGACCGCTAATAAAATCTTCGATCTAATTACCAGTTCTAGTTTTTTTGCATTACATAGCACTATTTTGTTGCAATTTTTTATAGAAAAATCTGTCGATTCAGAGATATCCAGACGAGGTTACACATTTTCATGTGGTTTAATCCAACACTAATCGATGCAAATTTATGTGGTATCCAATCATGTTGGATTCGAATAGCTTGGTACTTTGACCTTAATTTTTTCCATCAATGTCGTTCGTGAATTAATTAAGACAACTTCTTGATGGGTGGTAGAGATGTGGTGGTATGACTCTATCTAGCGGAATTTAAATCATAGTACTGCTCACATTTACATGTTTGTTTGTTCAATATGTACGTGTGTGCCTTCTTGTACACATCGAGTACAAAATAATAATCAGAAATTAAAGAAGCAATGACCACTTTTTTTTTACCACTTTGCAATCTTCTACCGTTTGAAACAAATTAGTAACACATACGGAGTACATTGTTTATGTGGATTGCGAGGCGGTGAATCTTCGAAGTTCACCTGCACGCACGCTGGCCACTAATTTTTTTGATCAAGTGATACTTCTTAGATGTGCGGAAGTCATTAATGAACGGAGGACCTAGATGTTGCCATCCCCATGTCGAGCTACCTCCTATATTGCTTGGATCAGGAATCGGGAAACGGGAAAGATCCACATTTCTCACAACGGATGGCTCAGTCCACAAAGTTGGGCAGCTATGCATGGTACCGTGAGCACACCAACACAAGTTGGGCAGACCTAGCTAAGGTTCTAATTCGATAAGTTATCTTATCCGAGTCATTGCCAAGTTATAATATACTTTAGCTACGTGCATCTTCATATACACAACTGATAAATATATATTCTAGTTATTTTTGGAGTATTATTTATGTTCAACTAGCAAGGTGGCCCTCGCAAATGCGAGGGCATCATCTTTAACATATTGAATATGTTCACAAACTTAAGTGTTGATTTCGTAGATACGGGAAAGAAATATATATCATATAGATAAAATCTTATCAGCATGAAACCTTTTAATTTATGGGAGAGGAGGTATTCTTACATTTCCAAAAAAACACAATGTCACATGTTCTAGAACATCATTTACTTTTCATCGTAGGTAGTTCTATTTTAGTATATAGTTTTACTCTCTTCCATCAACCCCTATTCTTCATTGTATTATCTCGCTGACACTATTCTTACCATGTAACATTGACTACATGTACTTTGATTGCACATAGCTTACTAAATTACAAAAATATACTTGGATAGTACATAGTTTCCGCATTTTTACATGTGACCTTTTTATTTCAAGTCACCTCACAAATGGTATTTTTAATTGCACCACAAAAACTCCAGCAAGAAGGTTGCTATTGCTCCTCGCAGCATACTCGTACTACCCAATACTTTAGGCTGAATATATTATCAGAATGAGATCTCTATCTCTCTCGCTACCTCCCTCCCTCCCTCTCTCTCTGTATCTCTACTAAACCCACTCCTGAACCAATAATCATATGCTCTCGCTCAGTTGTATTTATCGTGTCATGAAACAACATTGTTTTGGCATCTTCATAGGTAATAAATTTTGTACATGTTTGCAAATTCTGATGATGTATGTTACTAAATTCTATGAATGAGAAACCATATGAAGTTCCTCGCAAAGACCCCAAACGAACTGACAAAAATGTGTACTTAATCACAACATAGGAACTCATTGGGAATAATTATTTTTCAAAGGGTTATACTGAAAGCAATGTTTTTATTTTCAGTTGAGTGTGATTGGTAGAAATACTTTCTTAGATTTATTTTGATCTTGTTTATGAAAGGTTATGGTCATTTTTATGATAGACTAACAAAAGAAGGGTCTGCTATATTGATGACCACATGTTTTTCTTTTTTTAGAACTTCTCATACGTGTATCTTTCTCTACCATATTGTGCTCGTCTACCATAATTTGATTTTAAAGTAGATTTTGTTTGTGAAATATATATTTAATTATTATTATGCATTCTAAAGTAGACGCCTCTTCAACTTCAGATCCCTATGGCACAACTTATCTCTGAATTTTCCTTTTCACTTAAAAAGAAGTTGTTTCAACCTTTGCCAACTCCATTCAGCCTAAACGGTAGATAAAGTCCCCGAGAGGTGAGAGAGGTAATAATCAATCTCCTAAATATGTTTTAGGTATGTTATGTTAGTGTCTTCTTCATGACAATGTCTTGGGGATGAGATGGTGCCATAAGGTATAAAAGTCTATTGGCTCCGCCTAACTCTATGTGTTTTTCTATGGATCAACGCTTATGAGGCAATGGTGCAGGATTGCCCTTTTGATTATGATCGTCGGTGATGGTAATTTTTTCAATATCGAGGCTCGTCGACCCAAGTCGTCCAAATATTATGTGGTATGAGTATGTGTATATATCTGGTGGCTCGCGCAAAAGATATATAATTTTTTGTTTGTATAATCCTATTAATTTATGAAATTAAATGTTTTAAATACACACAAATGCACAAGGCAATGTTTCCATTCCAAAGTAGTAATATTAACACATAAATTTTTGTTTTTGACCTTTTATGTTTTTATTAGTATTAATTCATTAGGATGGTGTTTTAATAGGTGGGGGAATGTTGTTCCCTTGGGTTAATTGGTCCTCCTTAAATCCCACTCGATCCTTCAATATTTTAAGGTTGTTAAATATGATACTGATGTATCAATGAATAGAGTTATCTGATTTCCGAGCTCTAGTGATTACACAATTAAAAAAAATCTGAAAAGTAAAATCACTTATATTGCCAATGATGTGTCGCACGAACGTGCAAAATCTTAATGCAAAATACTTTATATACACGGGTGCATAAAAATGTGAAATGTGTGATCTGAATCTACAAATTTTCAAAATCTCCAAACTATACAAGATTTTATCAAGTTTTGTAGCCCATAGCACGCATTGTGATTTTGCATGGTGTACACGTGGTGTTAGGTTTCGATGGGTTCTTCTAGAGTTGTGCTATGCATACGCCGCTTTGCATCCAACGCTCGTCGGTCATAATTAGGACGACCATTCAATGAAAACACTCGACCAAGGTAACCGGATTGATTGTTGTGTCTACGAAAGTCGTATGCAGATAATTTCTATTCTTCAAAAAAATCTCAATTTACAAATTGATCCATAACTTTTTGTACGAAATGAAACGTGTTTTATAGTCTCAAAAATACCGTTGTATCTCAAAACAATATTCTGCCAACTTAGTTTGGCTTAAGCCTGGACCGATCAAGCAAAAGATATGTCTTTTTAAACGGCCACATTTTTTGGTTAGTTTGAATGAAAAAAGAAAAAGAAAGGAAGGAAGTCAGGTCTCAAAAAAAAAGAGTCACGTATTTTTTTTTGAAACTTCAAGAGCACGTATTGACACGCTTGAGAAAGCTGTGTACGATCAGCTTTTCTCTAAACTATTCCATCGACCAAGCTACGTAGCTGGTTATTCTTTGAATCCTTTTGTTTGGTGCGTCCTGTCCTTGCCCAACACGTATTCTATCAGATTTTGGACTACAAGTTATTTATTGGACGCAACACATCTACATAAGTTTTTCTCTCTCTTATTATTCTTGTACGTGGTCATGTATGATGTAGTACGTTCGTAACAGTTTGGTACGTGACATTTTTTGCGTAACACCTAACCAATTTAAATCTCAGCCATCAAAATTAAGATCAATGAAGCATATATTCTTGGGCTATGTGGATTAACGTGGTGCCTCGAAAAACTCTCTCATTTTGCTTTTAGTATATAATAGAATAGATATACATAGGTCATCAGGTTTGACTTTGTATTAAGTTGTAATTCTTTTACTTTAGAATTTACAATTATCCAATTACACATTATGCAATGTAAGTTTTATATGATTTTAAAGATTGCAACCGCCCGATTATAGCTATTTAAAGATTGTCACACTCTTGATATCAAGATTTTTTCTTCGCAGATAAAAGATGCTCGGCCTATGTCAGATGCTTCAGTTGCCGAGTTCCATGTTTTTCAAGAAATAATCCAACAACAAACATGTCAAATTAAAGTGAAAATCCTTATCTGATCTTCATTGGTTATACCTAGCAATGAAGAATTTCTTTGTCGAAAGTATTACCTAGAGAATGCACGAACTTTCTTCATGATGAAAACTCAGGATCCAACTATGGTTTGGATCGAGGGATGTGCTTGTGTTGCATAGTTCCCTTTATGGAGCCGTCTCTTTTGGAGAACTTATTCACAATCCGGGTGTTGCGAATGGTGGTGGATGTTTATGCTCTTGTGAGTCGCTACTCGTTTTGGCAGGATCTTTTTTATTTTCAGTTTGTTCATTTGATTGTGTACATTCTTAATGTCTCGGCTAGTTATTGATATTACATTGTTGCAGAGGCAGAGCATAATTGGTATTAATATATTCGCTTTGTCAAAGAATGTTTGGTTTTGAATAGTTATAGCATTGTTCTCATTATTTATCATATTGGATTAGATATCTCTTACAAAGTGTCTTAACAAATCTTTTTTTACTTGGAGCTCGTCATCCTGCGATCCTGAGCTCTTTGAAACACAATAAAAGCCTTTCTCTTCGAGGATTGCCAATCAAGTATCTTTAGATGTACGAGCAAACTCGAGGTGGATCTTAATTGGATTAACCATAAGGAAGACATAGACAAACCTTTTCTTCTTGAATAGCTAGCTTTATTTTACCGCCCTTTAGGCCTCATCCCTTTTTCTTTGTTGTACATAATGTGAGAACCCAAAATTATAAATACAAACAGTAGAATGCTGCTATTTTGATTATTTCCCCGTGAAAAAATATGTTAAGATTTCTAGCGATGATATGCTTCTAAATTCTTTTGAGGCTTTAGCTAATGCTATATTTTCTAGGAAAGTTTGGTCATCCAAATGCATGTATAGAATATGGCAACTCCAAATATACTCATTTTTTTATAGGGACTCCAAATATACTCATTCAAAGAACTACTATCATAGAAAAATTTCTAAAGAGTTAAATCGCCCTGGATCCTCGGAAAATAGCTGTAGTGAGATTCCTCTCCAATTTCCTGTTTGAGAACTGCAGGTCCAATTAATCTTGACGACCTTTACATGCGAACAAATGACCAGATCTACTAGTACATGGTTTTGACCCTGCTTATACTAATCACTATCGCTCCAATAGCTGTTAACTTAGCTCCGCAGTGTCGTGCCCTGACCCTGCAGGCATTGAAAGCCTCTCATGCCGTTAGGTGCAAACAAAAGATGGCCTTATTTAAGACCATCCCATGACAGTTCATCCATTGATATAATGTCCATGCAACGATCCGTGCGCTGCGTACGATCGGAACCCCACCACTTCCATTAACAAGTGACGGTACTATTAGGCTTTCTAATGGCGATTATTAGGCTCCTCCCTGACAACGAGGAATACCGAAAGCAACTCGATCGATCTGCAGGACCATGCAATATGTCCCCATTTCCCAAAGAATTGGATAAAGAAAATGTTGATGATGGATTATCTAATTGTGCTGTCATCTCTAGCGATATTGTGTTATTTCAGTTTTGGATTTGATTATTTAAAGTGAACACGTACGTTAGCTAACATGTTTATGATTGCAATTGACAGTGGATTTGAACAGCAAGATCATTTGCCTACTCTATTTTAAGATTGTGCATGCTAGCTAGCTTTATAGTGAATTTGAAAAGCTAGATTTTACCTAGTTTTATCATTGGTGCCGGCTTTTTTTTGGACAACAATAGTAGAGTTCGCACCTATATACAAACTGATTAACTGAGCATAAAACTTTGTAGGAGCTAGCAGGCGAGAACTGTCACAAGTCTATACAACACGAGGCCGGCAAGAGAGCCAGTGTAGCCTAGTACTCCGTACTACGTATTAATCGCGATGCTTTTCATAGCAGCTGGAAGAGGATCCAAACGTGAGATCGATCTACGTCGTTGGCTAGCTCTATCCATCACCGAATTTAGTTGGAGCAATCGATGGAGTACTGAGTACGTACAACTACTAATGGTGGATGTCTAAATCGAGTCTCCGTGGTCCAAAATACAGTGAATTTATGGCCTATTGGTGGTGTGATGTGGTGTGCATGCATGCATGTTGCATGGATGGATGGGTTTTCTTGCTCCACGTAGACTAGTTTTTAAAACATCGAAACCTAATATATACTCAAAATATTAGTACCACATGGAGAAGTGGCAAATTAATTTTGAGGGCCCCTTTGATTCACAGGGATAGTGGAGTAAAAACATAGGAATCGAAAAAATTCCTTTGTTGGCACTATTCGTCCATTTGATTCAAAGGAACGACGAAATATTAAAAAGATGGATTTTTTTTTCCTTTGGCTTAGTTTTCAAAGGAGAAACAAAGGAATTCTAAAATCCACTCAAACCTATTTTTAACATTCCTATCCACAAGGAACAAGGGAAATACCATAAGTTGTATAATAATGATGTATTTTCACCTTTGCATTTGTATTAATCTTGATTTGATTATGTTTTTATAAAATATTTGTGTTTTTCTATCCATGCAAATCAAACATCCATTTCACAATTTTTTTGTGTTTTCGTAATCCTATGTTTGAACATGCAATCCTATCCTTTTCATGTATTTTACTATTTATGCGTTTTGGAACCGTGGGATTCAAATAGGCTTGGGGGTTTGGGCTTTGCTGTTACGAGAACTAGAGTGTTATCTTATCGAGAAAATGGATTTATAAGATGGAAAATGGAGCCCGTGACTTGTGTTGTCAAGTTCTTATTAACTATATGTGGGTTGCTAGCTTTTATCAGTTTGATAGCTCTAGAGGTTCTCAATTTTGGAAAAGCCCGCGCAAGATTAAGCACTGGTTTAAATTGGTGGCTGATTGCTATCGGACAATGGCATGAAAACCATGGTTTGGCATGAACTGCGACTATGAGATGCGTAAGGAGGATAACAAACATCTTACTTTCCACTGGCCTATTGTGCATGAGGAGCTGCTGATGGCTCAATTGGTTTGGGAAGTGGTTTGTAAGGTTCCTCTGTAGAAATCTCATCCCAAATATGTTGAAAAAGTTATTATTTCTTTGATCAAATTCAGGGTGGTGGCTTTTGTATTCATATTTTGAAGGGTGTTGCTGCAGTTTGGTCGACTTTGGTGACTATCCGCAAGAGGTTAATTTGTGACAATAAATGTTGTAACAACCTAGTGATTTCATATATCATATCATGTTCCTTTTACATCAGTGGGCAATCCTCTGAAGTTAGAAGGACCAAAATCTTCCCCGAGGCGTGCTAGTGCATGCTAAAAAAAAGATATATTAACAAGACTCAAGACCACAACTCAGTTAAATTTAATTGTTACATGTCTCTTTGGTCCCGTAGTATGATGTCTGTTTTGTATTTGTCTCTTTAGATCTTGTAGTTGAAAACTTGCAGATGGAGGATGGGTGGCCTTTTGTTTTGTTAGCGGTTTTAGCTCGTGTTATTTTTGGTTCTTTAACTTGTATGCTAGTACCCCCAACCTTGTATGGCTGTTACTTTTCTATGAAAATCAGGGCTATATGCCTTTGATCGGAAAAAAGATTTACTTTAAACTCAAACTATATACAAAATTTAGTCACAAAGTTTGAAACTTTAACAAAACAAATTATTAAAATAGCCTATTTTTTGTTGGATATTCTAGTGAGTTTTGTACTATTCAAATTTTAGAAAATTTTAACATTGCTCACACCTAAGAACTGATGTTGTGAAAGATCTTTCGTATTGCCTTTTTGGTTCAAACTAATTTTATAGAAATTTGGAGTGTCCTATTTTATTTCTTATAGAGCTTGGTTTATAGGATTTAAAACCATATGTACATTTTCTATTAGATACTTTTATTCAATTCCATAGTAAGCCTCGTGGAAAATTTGTTTGTTGAAATGACAACTGTGGTATGCACTTATTCCTTCATTGGAAATCCTAGGTTTTTCCTACATTACAACCGACATCATCTGTTATCCATTCTTATGTTTTCACTTCTTCATACCATGAAACTGACTCCCAACATTTTTCTTTCAAAATCATCAGAACCGAAAAGGCCCTAGGAGTCCATTTATGCACACAAATAAATCATGAAATCATCTCGGATACTTTTCTGTTTGGACTTTTGTAGATTTTTCTAGACATCTCCACTGAACCATTCTCTAGAAAAAATCAAGATATTTGGCGTGTCATATGCTCTTGGTTATTCAAGAAAGGTGCAACTTGAGTATTCAGTAATCTGTCTAAATCTAAATCGAGATTTTTCATATTGTTCGAAGATTGTTCACAGTAAATAAGACAAGACTTCAAACAATATATGCTCTCTCGATATGTAGTTTACGTTTCACAAAATGACAATCACAATTTAGATCTAACCAAAGTTCCGTGGCATTGATCTTACCTCTTTACATAATTGTATACCTATAAGTAATTATTGGTCAAAGACTTGTCTTAACAAATAAAATACATCTGTTCAAAAAAAGAAATAAAATGCATGATATTTTTTCGGTTTTGTTATATATGAGCGGACCGTGAAATAATTGTTAAGTGGACTCCAACAACCATTGATATTAAGATTGAAATTCGTACAAATATGTGATATAAACATTTATCGAATGGTTGTGATTATCAACCCGGAAATAATTATTTCTAAATCAATCAAGATAGAAAGTACTTCTAAATAAAGAGATATAAATAACTTGAAGAGTATAAATATAAACTAAGCCTGATTAGCCCGTGGATCCAAACAGTGTGAAGTCAAAGGTCGCCCTCTACTTCACTGGATCTAGACAGCCGAGCAGTAACAAAAACAATCAGCCGAACGGAACAGCAACCGGAGACGTGCAGACGGCCAGCATTAAATACACCCTGCTGCCGACGAGCATAAAACCCCACACTCGCTCGCTCGCTGCTGCTGCGAATCTCGTGACCACTTCCTCCTCTGCAAGTCTGCATCTTGCAAGCAAGAGCAGAGACGCCGGACGCGTCCATTTATCCATGGCGGCCACCGTCGGCAAGGTGATGGATGAGGAGGCGGCGGCGATTCAGCCGAGGCAGGGGAGCGGCAAGGTCTTCTCCGTGTCCAGGCTGCTGACGCGGGACAGCACCGCCGGCGCCGCGCCGTCCTTCAGGGTCTACTACGGCGTGGCCTCCGCCGGGGCCGTGCCGTTCCTGTGGGAGTCGCAGCCGGGCACGCCCAAGAAGGACGCCGCCTCCGACTCCACCATGCCGCCCCTCACGCCGCCGCCGTCCTACTACACCGCCGCCAAAGCGGGCGGCAGCGACGGCAAGGACGCCGGCAGGAAGGGCGGCGGCATCCTCGGCTCCATCCTGCCGAGGTTCGCCATGGCGCGGCGGCGGACGAGGCCGGCGTCGGGGTCGCCCACGTCGTGGTCCTTCTCCTCCGCGTCGACCTCGTCTTCTTCTTCTTCCACCTTCTCGTCCTTCCGCGGCACGCAGTCGCCGGCGTGCTCGTCGATGCGTGGCGGCTGGAGCAGCAGCAGGTTGCGCGCGCCGTCGGCGTGCTCGTCGATGCGGGTCGGCGGCAGCAGCAGGAAGCACGCGTTCTTGGACGAGGATGACACGGCGGTGGCATGCTTCGGGGTGCGGGCCGAGAGCTTCCGAGCGCTCAAGAGCTGCCGCGTCGCCGTGACGGTCAGGAGCGCGCTGGCGTCCGTCGGTGGCAACCACACCCATGCCGTGCACGCACAGAGGGTCTAGAGTGTAGACTAATTAAGCTCGCAGTATGTGTGCAAGGCGCGCGTTGTTAATTACGTATCTTCAAGTGTGTTTTGGTTGATCTTGTAATACTACTAGTGTATATGGAAATAATCAAGGAGAATGGAGATGTATGCGTTTTCAGAACTTGAGATTAGATCTCTCGGTGTCATGCGCAGTTGTGCACATTACCATTTGACCATTTTCCTTTGAACAAATGACAAATCAATGTATTTGTGGGTTTTTATATATATGAGGAGACCCACTGAGCTGAAGTGGAGTGTTGATTCTGGAACGTTGATTTCTTCCTACTCGTTCGTTGGGAAATAAAGAGGTAATTGCACCGTACATACAACAACTTGTCCATCATGTGCAGTTTCATACAAAAACTCTCCAACTGTGGTGCGGTGGTACAAATACTTTCACCTTATGTGCAATTTCATACAAAACCAACTAGAAGACGACACCTGTCCATGCCCACGCTGGAAAATGGGTCTGGCCCAGCGCATGCAGTTTTTTGAAAAGGCCCTCTGTTGTTTCTGTTTTACTGTCCCAGTCCTCCCACCTCTGTTTAACCAGTAGGCATGAGTCTCGGGATTTTCTGTTGTTCAGTTTCCTTGTTCGACACAGGGTGAGAACAGAGGCGAGGAGGACGGAGGCGACGACGAGTCGGAGATAGATCGAGGCGAAGATGGACAGCAATCCACACCGTCGAAACTGGGGCGCCACACTACGGTGAGCTTGTTCTCCCCTCACGTGCCTGCTCAGTAGGAGCTTTCTGGTCCGCTAATGGCGTGGGTACAGCAAGGTGTTTAGGTGGGGTTTCCCTTCGATGATTGTTTGAAAAATGAGATGGTTTTTATTATATTAGTGTGTAGGAATTGTTTCCACACCATGATCATTCACACAATCTGAGATTTGAGGGTGTTTTGTTTCGGTAGGACTGAATATTTTGACACTGTGCTCGTGTTCCTGTTCATAATTCAGAAACGATGCCTAAACCATTCGCAGCAGGCGTAACTCATGTTGCTGTTCTTAATTCTGTGTAATCAAATAAATATATGTACTTCTTGACAATGTGTACTCATGTTACTGTTTCGGTAGGACTGAATATTCTGAATTTTGTGACACTGTCGAACAGTTTTATCCATGGAAGCAGAAAACTAGTCATGCATAAGAGAAATAGTTTTCTGTTCTCGGTCGACAACCGAATCGACTACAGGGAGGATTACGGGCGGTGGCAACGGTGTGAATCGAAGGTCTCCGGCAGGGATGGGTAGGGGCGGCGGCACGAGCACGAATCGCAGGTCAACGGCGTGGGAGAGCATCGTGGGGAGGAGGAGAACGAGGTCAAACGACCAAGAGGACTTGACCGTAAAAGTGAACAAGTTGAGGGAGTTACGTGCTAATCGTCCAGGCGCTGGGCCCTTGCAGTTTTCCACTCTGGACTGGACACATGTCGTCTTCTGGTTGGTTTTGTATGAAATTGCACATAAGGTGAAAGTATTTGTACCACCGCACCACAGTTGGAGAGTTTTTGTATGAAACTGCACATGATGGACAAGTTGTTGTATGTGTGGTGCAATTGCCTCGGAAATAAATGCTCCCCCGTGAACGTGATGGAAATAGACACATCCTGATTTCGAGGAATAAGCAAAGAATTTCGGATAACTCAAAATGAAACTTCTGCAGTTTCTTGCTTCCACGTGTCGATGAGTCGATCAATCCATTACTACACTTTTTCTCAAGGGTGAGCATCCCGACAGGTGATATATTTTAGGGCAAGACAAACATGTTGATGTAAACATCAGGACAAATTTGTGTTTTATATAACCAAAAAGATTCAACTCCAATAGCTGAAATATAATAGGGCACCACATCGCACAATTAGACTCCCACCTCGACCATCGCCGGTGGCCCCGCCACTCCATCCCGCTCCTCCACTGCTCTCCCCGGCACAGCCAGGACCCCACCTCTCCGCCCACCACTCCGAACGGCCTCCGAAGGCCGCCCTATTTCGTCTTCTTCGACCGCGACGAGGTTCGGGGCGGCGCTTATTGACGCCGCCTCCATGTGCGTCGACGGGGAGACATAAGGTGGAGAACATGGCCGCGGAGAGACCGCCGGGCAACTAAAAAAACATCGCGCGGTTTCGGGCAACTAAAAAAACATCTCGCAGATTCTTGCTTCCACGTGTCGATCACTCCATTCCTACATTTTTTTTGTCGATGAGTAAAAGTTTGCGCATGATGAAAATATAAAAAAACTATATGGAATATGTCTGCAGTGTCTCCTTGTTGGTGTACCTGCAGAGAAGACGTTCTCGCACTGCATCCTCACAGAGTCACAGTGCTGCCATTTATGTTTGGATCATAGTACAAGAAAACGTCTACTGTGTCCAGTGCGTCGGTGCTGTGGATACACATGACTGCAGCACTGTGGCATATGAGTGAGGGCTAGTTCTTGGTGCATTTTGGCCTACTCGGCCATAGATTGCCCATGCGAATTGAATGGCATCAGGAAATTGGGTATGAACTGGACGAGATGCGTCGAGACGCTGTCGACGACCCCAACCACATCTCATTCCCAAAATGTACGTATATAGTAGCAACGGAAACGAAGCTTCGACGAGGACGACCACGACGTCTGATTAATTAACGTGGGATTAATTAGTTATTACTCGCAACATGGTGGCGGCGACAATGCCGGAGCCGGTCACGTGATCCTCTCCGGCCAGTTCGGGTTTGCGCCGACATCTATCTGTCATTCGTGCGTGTTCGTGGAGCTTGGTTTGTACTACGAGTCGCCAACTCGCTATAGCTATTGACTCTGGACAGGACAGACTTCTTAATTAAGCATTGCTCATTCGTGCGATCTATGTGTAACCGCTCATACTAAATCATGCAATAATGCAACTGATCGTAACCTAATCGAGAACCGAATCATTGCATTGCACTAATCACACATCTGCTCTGCATAAGTAACCAAATCTTACGTAGTGTATACACTAGCCTGGTCAGCCTGCCTCCGGGTGCATGAACAAACAGAAGCACATGACTGGCTGGACGATCAAGGATGGCTAGCTTGTCTTAATTTGACGTCAACAAGGGGGATTACCGCGCACATTGATACTTAACAGGTTGTAATCGCACAACAGTTCAGGAAACTACGCCCACTCCTGTTATCTGTTTCAGCTTAGCTAGTACTGCAGCGCGTGTCAACCCTCCGGGCTTAGCCTATCGCAAAAGCAATAACGGGAGAATGTTTATGTAGATCCATCACAACCAGCAGCGGTTGTGAAAGCGCACTCGCAGGGTTGCTATGAATTGGTTTGTGGGAACAGTTCTGGGAGCTTTGGCGATGGTGTGGGGACCCTGGACTAGCTGTCCGAAATACCCGATTATGCTTACCACAACGATCCCGTGATCAGTCTGTCATTGCACATAATCCGAACTGAATACCAAAGTTTACATCCATACAATACCGAGTTTAAAGTCTTACAACTTGGCCATAACGGCCTAATCTTACATAGGTGCCTTCAAGGCCAAACATCCTTATTCAGCGGAAGCTACGGTAGTAGAGCTAACCCATCCTAACAACACCCGACAGGCAGCTGACTTATGAAGATCCTAGTTTGCATAGACGTCGCCAAACTCCTCTTCAACAAAGGGCTCCTCGAAATCTGGCTAAGACAATAGCCAGGGACGAAACCAATATGAGTACATTTGATTGTACTCGCAAACTACCCCAACTTGAGTAAGCTCTAGATTTAGTTTTATTTCTTAAAACTTTTATTTATGTAGATCATCTCTAAATCTTTACTGAAAAGGGTAAGAAGAAGTTTATAGCTATCCTTTAAGAAATCATCATTTTAATTACTTCTCCAAAACTCCTCTTTTTCCGACCATAGCTCAATCATGGTTCACTTCACTCCACAACCTCGTACCAACTCATGGGTACAGGTATGCAACCTTCTCAACTTCATTTTCTTTTCAAAACTCAAAACTTTATAAAACTTGCACATGGCCTTAGGACAGCCTCCCAACTGTCCATATCCGAGGACTCGGCTATTCGAATAGTTTTACACTCTGCAGAGGTAGCACGCTTTTCCCACACCCATCCGGTCACTCATCGTGTCAGCCACGTCCCGCCATACCAGGGGTATGCGAAGTTGAGTTCCCGGCTATAGCCTGTCCTTTGCTCATGCTAGTATAGGACCCTACCGCTACGAAACATTCCATCGACACTTAAATCCTCAGAAACTAAGTGTGAGGACTCGTAGTTCTGCCCGGCGACCCAAAGGTGGCGTCTTCAATCCTCTTTCTCCAATTCACTCATACCGGCTTCCGGTAGACTTCTCTTAAGAGGACCCAGGTCAGGGGGTAGGTCCTCAGACCATCCCCTCATGGAACGAGGTTATCCTCGTTATTGAGGCATCCAGTACTAACACGAGCAAATTATATGACTACGCCCCGCCCCATATGGGGGTAAATGTGGTCGCACAGGGTATTGGTTGGTCGTCATAGTACTAGGACACAATGTGCATTTTTTTTTTCAAAAACAACACCACCATTCTCCACTTCTCCAACTTAATACCGACCTTTCGGCACTTCATCTCCATCTAAGTACTTTCAAAGGAGTTTTAGAAACATTGTTTTTCCCATCCTATAGTTTTAAATAACTACCTTATATTTCTACATAGGGTGGCAAAATAGTTTTCATGTATTTGTAAAAAGGGTTTTCCAAAATCATTGATACTTTTGAACAACTCCTGAGATTAAAAATAGATGTATATAAATGCAAGCTCAGTGAAGTAGCTTGCCTTGCTCAGCAAAGTGGTACTGGTCCTGATCTTCTGGTTCAACAAAACCTCCTTCCTCGATAAATCCGTCAACGGTATCGTCTAAACGTTAAACAAGCAAAACAAACAATCACTACACTAACTCAAGCATCATCATCACATTACAATCACAAAGGCTATAAATAGCTACTGCATACATCAAGCAACACAATGTGGTTTCAATTTAATTGAATTAACCTTTATTTAATTATTTTCAAACTATGGCAGAAACTAGCTGTACACCAATTAATTCACCAATTAATCTATGTTGGTCACAAAAATTCAAACTAAATTTCTATGGATAGCTACTGATGTGTAGAAGACAACCCAATTGGATTGAGGTCTTTTGGAGTTATCAAACTCCTACACAATTGTTTTAGTTCAGAAGGTCTTTAATCAAGTTTTAGCTTCTGCCTAAGTTCTATTGATCAATAAATTAAATCCTGTTAGGGGTAACTAACCTTGGCTAAAAGTGATCTAACAAAGTTGGTCCTAACTCATTTGGACTTAACATTAATTCACATTAATTGGTTTAGTGCAGTAGGGTTTACTAATATTCAATCGAATGCTAAAGATTTTAAACTGCTCAATTAATTCTACCAAAATTTGGGGAGCTAAAGGATCCTAATACAAAGCTACCAAAATTGGTTTCAAGTTATTTGGACTAATATAACTCCAGAAACAAATGGTTTGGTGTTTTAAACCTTATGGAGCATTTTTATTAATACACTTTTTTATTTATTTAAATGAGATGAGACCACTTTGGTGAGTTAAAGAATTTTATAATATTTTCAGAACATTTGAGTTTGATTTATTTGGATTCCTAGAACTCGAGTTATTGAATTTCAAAGTAGTGTCCAGTACTGAAAAGCAGAGGAGATTTAAATTCAAATAGATATTCTTCTGGATAATGTTGAGATCCCTGACGGGTGGGGTCCACTCGTCAGTGACTCAGCAGAAAACGGTTCGCGCGCTGTTTTAAGTTTAAAACGCTGACGGGTGGGGTCCACCAGTCAGTGTCTAATTAAAGCGAACCGGTAAGTAGCCGTTGATCTCTAATCTAACGGCTCCTGGAGCTCGGGATCGACGACGACCAACAATGGGCGGCGCCGCGGCTCCGGCGACGGCGAGGTTTGCGATTCGCTCACCTAGGGGCTCGGGTGGTGGCGGCGATGACGGGGATCGACGGCGGAGGGAGTGGGGAGGTGCCGGGGTGAGTAGTTCGTGCTGGGACAGCTTCAATCGGCGGCGGCGTGTTCGGCTCCTCCTCCGCGGCCGTGGTCCAAGTCCGGCGAGTCCTCCGCGGCGCTGCTGTGCATGAAACACGGGCAAAACGCGGCGGGTGAGCTAGGGCGTAATGGTGAAGCTAGTGAGGGGCAGAGAAGAGAGGGGGAGAGAGCAGCACGGCTCGGCCGTGATCGACGCCCACCTTCTTCTCCGGCGGAACCTCGAGGAACTTTGGGGCAGCAGAGGCTTGGAAGCAGTGGCTCCGCCCTCCTGGCGGTGCACTGGGTGTGTGGGGGAGTGCGAGTGAGGTGTGTGAGGGAGTGTGGAGGCACGGGTGCGGTGGCCTTTTATCGGCGAGGTTCGGCTCGCCGTGGACGCAGTGCAGGGAGGGGTCTGGGGAGTGGGAGAGCTCGCCATTGGAGCAGAGCCGGTGCAGGTACGGCGTGGTGCGGTGGCAAACGGGGAGAGGATGCGGCGGTGTTGCTCGCTGACCTCGGCAGGGGTGGCGTCGCGCAGCGCGCTCTGGCCGGGGCACGGCGGGCACACGCAAGGGGGAGAGGGTGCTCTGCGGCGCTTGGGTCACCTCGAGCAGACGCAGAGGGGAGAGAGAGACGCGTTGAGCAGAGCGTGGCGTCGCGTCGCGGTCTCCTCTGCCTCCTCCACAGGGCGATCACGGGCGGCAGTGCGTGGCGTCGCGTCGCGGACAGTGAGCACGCCAGCGGTCTCTGCGGCGCTCGAGTCGCGTCGATCAGAGGCAGAGGGAAGAGGGTGGTGTGGCGGGCACGGCGCGGCGTCGCCTCTGCGTCGCGTCTGCGCTCACCACGGGAACGACCCGTGCGGCAGTACGCCATGGGCGGCATCGGCGTGGCGCACGCGGCACTCAAGCTCCGGGTCAACTGGCTCGTTTCCATCGCGTTTCTTCACGTGTGTGAGGTGAAAGGAGGGAGTGGGAGCTACTGGAGTGCTTGATTGCACTGAATCGAGCTCCAATTTTGGGTTGGATTTTCGGTTCAGAGTTGAACATGGTGATCACATGGTGATGATCACCATGTGCTCGACCAAATTCCCGAACCAAACCAAAATTTGAATTTCTAAAATTTCTTTTCATAGTTTGTTTCCAAATATTTTTCCAAGGTTTGTGGTACCACTGGATTATTTACTTTGGAAGTGTAGCTTGGTGATTTTGATGATTTTCCAAAGTTAAAGAAACATTTGGAAATTTGAAAATAGAATTTAGAATAAAATTTAAAATAGAAAGAGAGGGAAAAGGAGTAAGGATGAAATGAGAGAGATCAAAACCTCTCCACTGAATTTTTGTTTGGAAGAACATTTTGAATCTCATTTGAAGATTTAGTGTGACACTTGTCACATTATTTTTATTGTTTCTAACATTTGTTTATTTCTTTTCTTTTCTTTTCTTCAAGTTTTTATTTATAGCAAGCAAAACTTCAAACAACCAAGTTCAAACAACACACATAAAATAACAAAAGTTTTTGTTGGCCCACAATTTTTGACTAATAAAGCTGGGTTACAAATTTGGGATGTTACAGATCCTTCCCCCCTTAGGATAAATCTCGTCCCGAGATTGGCTAGGCTTAGGTGCTAAAGAGGTTGGGAAACTCGCTTCTAAGATAGTCCTCACGTTCCCAAGTGGCTTCCTCTTCAGAGTGGTTAGTCCACTGGACTTTATAAAACTTGATCTTGTTCCTCCGGGTGAGACGAATATCTTCGTCGAGAATTTTGAATGGTCTCTCACGGTAAGTCAGATCATGGTTCAGGTCGATGGAGTGGTGGTCAATGTTCTTGAAAACGTCGGGCTGGTCAGGAACTTCAAGACACTTCCGGAGCAGGGAAATGTGGAAGACATTATGAAATTCCGATAATTCTGGGGCAACTCTAACTGATAGGCTACTTCTCCACGACGGGCAAGAATCTTGAAAGGTCCGATATATCTGGGTGCCAACTTTCCTTTGACATGGAAACGTTGCATCCCTTTGAGTGGTGTCACCCGAAGATAGACAAAATCTCCAGGTTGAAAGGTGACGTCACGACGCTTGGGATCAGCATAACTTTTCTGACGGGATTGGGCGTTTTGAGACGTTCACGGATAAGTTGGACTTGCTCCTCGGCTTCACGGAGGGTATCTGGTCCAAACACTTTTCCTTCTCCGGTCTCGGACCAGTTCAAGGGTGTACGACACTTCTTGCCGTAAAGTGCTTCAAATGGGGCCATTTGCAGACTGGACTGATAACTATTGTTATAGGAAAACTCTGCAAACGGAAGGCAATCTTCCCATTTAGAGCCATAGGCTAGGACACATGCACGAAGCATATCTTCCAGAATCTGGTTTACTCGCTCGGTCTGTCCTCCGGTCTGAGGGTGATAGGCTGTGCTGAATGATAAGTGGGTTCCGAGGGCTTCGTGAAGAGCTTTCCAGAACCGTGAGGTGAACTGCGTGCCTCTGTCAGATACAATCCTCTTAGGCACTCCGTGCAGGCTTACTATTCTGGAAATATACAAGTCTGCTAGCTGTGTCCTGTGAGTGGTTTGACGGGATAAAATGGGCAACTTGGTCAGCGATCAACGATGACCCAGATTGAGTCATGGCCTCGGTTTGACCTAGGAAGTCCGGTAATAAAATCCATTCCAATTTCATCCCATTTCCACTCGGGGGTCTTAAGGGGTTGGAGCAATCCTGCAGGGCGCTGGTGCTCTGCTTTGACTCGCTGACAGATATCACACTTGGCCACGAAAGAACCAATCTCTCGCTTCATTCCATGCCACCAAAACTCTCACGAAGATCTTGGTACATCTTGGTTCCTCCGGGTGGATCGAGTATGGGGTATCGTGGGCTTCTTTAGGATCAGACCCTTGAGTTCCTTATCATCGGGCACACATAGGCGTCCTTTGAATCTCAGAACTCCTTCAGCATCTATGGCAAAACCAGGTGCTTTGTCAAGGGGTATCTTCTTTTTAATCCCTCGATACTCTCATGACCCTTCTGGGCCTCTTTGATTTGATCCAACAGGGTTGGGGCTAACTCTAGGTTGGCAAGATATCCATGGCTAACCAATTCAAGTCCGAAATCTTCGAACTCCTTAAACAAGGCTGGTTGCTCTGCTTGGATTAGGGTATTCAGGGTGCATGGCTTTCGGCTTAGGCATCGGCAACCACATTGGCTTTTCCGGGATGGTAATGAATTCCGACATCATAGTCCTTAATCAATTCCATCCACCTTCTCTGCCTCAGATTCAACTCCTTCTGAGTGAAAATGTACTTCAAGCTTTTGTGATCTGTATAGACCTCGCAGCGATGACCCACAAGATAGGGTCGCCATGTTTTCAAAGCAAAAACCACAGCTGCTAACTCCAGGTCATGGGTTGGGTAATTCTCCTCATGCGGTCGCAACTGTCGAGACAGGTACGACACAACTTTTCCTTCTTGCATCAGAACGCAACCAAGTCCGAGACGTGAAGCATCACAATACACGTCGAAACTCTTGGTGACGTCTGGCATGATTAGGATTGGGGCTGAAGTAGTCTCTTCTTCAGTTCTTGAAAACTATCTTCACACTTCTGGGTCCATTCAAACTTCTTATCCTTCTTCAACAACTGGGTCATGGGTTTGGCTATACTGGAGAATCCTTCAACGAACTTGCGGTAATAACCTGCTAGTCCGAGAAAACTTCGGATTTCCGTCACACTGGTGGGTGATTTCCAGTCTAGAATGGCTTTGATTTTCTCGGGGTCAACAGAGATTCCTCCTGCAGACACAACATGTCCGAGGAATGCCACTTCACTTAGCCAAAATTCACACTTGCTAAGTTTGGCATACAGTTGGTGTTCTCTGAGGGTCTCCAAAACTAGACGCAGATGTTCAGCATGCTCTTCTTCGTCTTGGAGTAGATAAGGATATCATCGATGAAGACAACCACGAACTTGTCGAGGTACTCCATGAAGATCTTATTCATGAGATTCATGAAATAAGCAGGGGCATTGGTCAAGCCAAAGGACATAACGGTGTATTCAAACAATCCGTATCGGGTGGTGAAGGCGGTCTTGGGAATGTCAGACTCTCGAATCTTCAACTGGTGATAACCTGTCCGAAGATCGATCTTAGAAAAGACTCGGGCTCCGTTCATCTGATCGAACAGATCCTCGATCTTGGGCAGGGGTACTTGTTCTTGATGGTTACATCATTGAGCTTGCGATAATCCACACACAGGCGTGTGGTACCGTCTCTTTTGTCCACGAAGATGATGGGTGATCCCCAAGGTGAAGCGCTTGGGCGAATCAGACCTTTGCTGAGCTGATCAGCTAACTGCTTCTTCAATTCCACCAGTTCTTCTGGGTTCATCCGGTAGGGTCTCTGGGATATAGGGGCTGTTCCAGGAATAAGTTCAATCACGAACTCAATATCCCGGTCTGGTGGCATACCAGGCAATTCCTCCGGGAAAACATCCTTGAATAGGTGAACAACACGGATCTCATCTAGAGCTGGTCGGGCTATGCCTTCATGACAACGGGTTGGGATTGGTTGGCTTGTGATGCATACTCCACTTCGGTTCCTTGGTTGTGGTGAGAGATACTGCTCTTCTGCGCAGTCGATACGACCATGATACTTTGCTAACCAATTCATACCCAGAATGACATCTATGCCTTGGGTTCCTAAATGATTAGGTCAGCTGGAAATTCTCTCCTTTGATCTCAAGAGAGACGTCGGGGCAAAACAGCTTGGTCTCTACTAGGAACTCTGGGGTTTGTATGAGCAGGGGTTTGGACAAGAGACTCCCGACTAGACCTCCCTTAACAACAAACTCCTTGGTAACAAAGGAATGGGTAGCACCAGAATCAAACAGGACAGTTGCAGGTACTGAGTTGACAAGGAACGTACCCAGCACAACATCTGGCGCTTCCTGGGCTTCTTCAGTGTTGATGTGGTTCAGACGGCCTCTGGCAACAGCAGCATTGCCACGGGGTGCAGCATTCTTGCCGTTTCCATTTCCATTACGGCCTTGTCCAGATTGGTGCAGGTGCATTGGGGCGCTGAGCATTCCTCTTGGGATTGGGGCATTCTCGGGAGTAGTGACCCTTGTTGCCGCATTCAAAGCAGACAACGCTGGCAGTAGGGTAAAAATTGGTGTTTCCTCCGGGACGATTGTTGCCATTGGGGCGGTAGTTGTTGTTGGTGTTTGGGCGGGGGACATTGTTGTTGTTGGGACGGTTGGGATAGTTGGGACGTGGAGCTGGGGGTGGTCGATAAACTGGCTTGGGTGCTGGCTGGAAGGTGCGAGGTTTCTGGCTGCTGGAACCTTCCTGAATATTCATCCTTCTCTTGCGGCCTTCAAACATGGATTTGCGCTTGGTCTCCAGCTGAATGGCCTTGTCCACTAGTGACTCCAGATCACGGAAGTCATGGACAACCAAGGCACATTGCATCTCATCATGGAGTCCGTTCAGAAAGCGCTCCATCTTCTTCTTTTCCGTGTCGGTATCTTCAGGAGCATACCGAGCAAGATCGGTAAACTCATCCAGATAACCGACCACATCTCTGCCTGCCTGCCTTAGCTTACGGAACTCATCTTCTTCTCTCGAGAAGACCGCTAGAGATGAACTTCTTGCGGAATTTGTCCTTGAACTCCTCCCAGGTAATGACATGACCCGCTTGCTGGAGGGTCTTGGTAGTTTCCCACCAAGCTCTTGCAGGTCCAGCAAGGTAGTGGGTAGCATACAGGACCTTCTCATTCTCTCCTACCGAGGCAACTTCCAGGTCGTTCTCGATAGTGCGGATCCAGTCATCTGCTTCCAGGGGATGAAGTCCCTTGGAATAGGTAGGCGGTGTGGTCTTCTGGAAGTCACTCAGGGTAGAGCGCTGATTTCCACCCTCGTCGCCATTGCCATTGCCACCATTGTTGTTCTGGTTGGCGTGGGCAGCGGCAAGTTGCTGCAGGGCGGCGAGATGAGCTTGACGCTCTCCCGGGCAGCTTGGCGATCCTCCATGATGATCGCAAGCAGTTGGGCAGGGTTGGGTCCGGTGGTGGTGGTGGATTCGCGTGCTGGTTGTGGCGAGTGTTCGTCATCCTGGAATAGATACGATATAAGAGGCAAGGCAAAAGGCTTTGGCTAACGATGAAGTCACAAAGGGGTGGTTGATGAAACACTAGTCAAACAAGACCATCACATTTATTCAACACAATCATCACATCAAGGAGTTCACACATCAAGCTTACAACATCCTACTACACCTAATGTACATACAACATGGTTTCCTAGGAACCATCACATAAACTCTACTCGCATAGGGGGGTCGACACAGTCCTAAGGTAGTGCTCTCGTCACTCAACTACTGAGGTGGAACCTCAGGCTCGACGATCTCAACGTCTGAGTCGTAGGGTGGCTCCTCGGGATCCTCCTCCTCGAGAACTGGCTCAGACGGATCCCCTCCTCGTCAACTAACTCCTCCTCGTCGTCCTCCTCCTCGTAGTCCATCTCCTCTAGGAGTCCTCATCATCGCTGATGAAGGCACTGTTCTCCTTGCGGAGATCCTCGCCCTCCTCCTCCATCTCGTTCGCCTGCTGCTCCATCTCGTCTATCATCTCGTTCTGCTCCGCTACCTTCTTGCGGAGCCTGACGATAGTCCTCCTCTGACGGGCCAGCTTCAGGCGGAGATTGTCATTCTCCCACTTCAGCTGGGTCTCACGGACTCGGGCATCGTCGAGGGAGCTACGCTGGAAGTGACCTTGAGTCTAGCATCGCGCAGGTTCTCCTGGGTGTCGTGAAGTAGCACCTCCATATCGGTGATGTACTCGCCGAAGAGAGTGTGCTGCGCGGGTAGGTGGGGTTTCCCTCATCGTCACGTCTCCCGAAGTACTGGAAACGAGTGCCAACCAGCTCGTCCTTGTGCTCCTCACAAAGGCGGGCTAGCAGCCTCTGCATAACTCGGGCAGACCGTCAACCCAAGTAGTGTCCATCGTGGTGTAGACCAAGTCCTGGAGCGGGGGGCTGAATCCTGCCTCGGACGGACGACTTGATGAGCCAGGCAGGTTCCCATCACCGAGGGAATCGACCTGAGTTCCCTCAAACTCTGGAACAGGGCGTCCCAAAGTCTGGCTCAACTCGTACAAGTCCTGCTCGAACATCAGCAGGCCGTCCTTCCTAACTTGGACGAACTCGGTGACGTTGGGTGCCATCTACAAGTTTAAGCAAAATTTTAAGTTAGTTAAGGACATGAGTACATAATGTAAACTTAATGGAGGACAAGTGTGCAAAATTTTAAGGGTTCAAGAAAAGATGACTCTTAATGAGTGTAAGGTTTTTAAATAAATGGAAGGTTGGGGAGATAAGAAATTTTCGAAAATACTTCACTCCTTTGTTTTAAAATTAACTTTGTAACTCCTAGCTAACGCCCATGTTAACTAAGGTCTCCTAAAGTCAGGATGGCTCTGATACCAGCTCTGTGGGGACCCCGGACTAGCCGTCCGAAATACCCGATTATGCTTAACACAACGATCCCGTGATCAGTCTGTCGTTGCACATAATCCGAACTGAATATCAAAGTTTACATCCATACAATACCGAGTTTAAAGTCTTACAACATGGCCATACTGGCCTAATTATACATAGGTGCCTTCAAGGGCCAAACATCTTTATTCAGCGGAAGCTACGGTAGTAGAGCTAATCCATCCTAACAACACCCGACAGGCAGCTGACTTATGAAGATCCTAGTTTGCATAGACGTCGCCAAACTCCTCTTCAACGTAGGGCTCCTCGAAATCTGGCTAAGACAATAGCCAGGGACGAAACCAATATGAGTACATTTGATTGTACTCGCAAACTACCCCAACTTGAGTAAGCTCTAGATTTAGTTTTATTTCTTAAAACTTTTATTTATGTAGACATCTCTAAATCTTTACTGAAAAGGGTAAGAAGAAGTTTATACTATCCTTTAAGAAATCATCATTTTAATTACTTCTCCAAAACTCCTCCTTTTTCCGACCATACTCAATCATGGTTCACTTCACTCCACAACCTCGTACCAACTCATGGTACAGGTATGCAACCTTTCCACTTCATTTTCTTTCAAAACTCAAACTTTATAAAACTTGCACATGGCCTTAGACAGCCTCCCAACTGTCCATATCCGAGGACTCGGCTATTCGAATAGTTTTACCTCTGCAGAGGTAGCACGCTTTTCCCACACCCATCCGGTCACTCATCGTGTCAGCCACGTCCCGCCATACCAGGGTATGCGAAGTTGAGTTCCCGGCCATAGCCTGTCCTTTGCTCATGCTAGTATAGGACCCTGCCTCTACGACATTCCATCGACACTTAAATCCTCAGAAACTAAGTGTGAGGACTCGTAGTTCTGCCCGGCGGACCCAAGGGAGCCCTTCAATCCTCTTTCTCCAATTCACTCATACCGGCTTCCGGTAGACTTCTCTTAAGAGGACCCAGGTCAGGGGTAGGTCCTCAGACCATCCCCTCATGGAACGAGGTTATCCTCGTTATTGAGGCATCCAGTACTAACACGAGCAAATTATATGACTACGCCCCGCCCATATGGGGTAAATGTGGTCGCACAGGGTATTGGTTGGTCGTCATAGTACTAGGACACAATGTGCATTTTTTCTTTTCAAAACAACACCACCATTCTCCACTTCTCCAACTTAATACCGACCTTTCGGCACTTCATCTCCATCTAAGTACTTTCAAAGGAGTTTTGAAAACATTGTTTTTCCCATCCTATAGTTTTAAATAACTACCTTATATTTCTACATAGGGTGGCAAAATAGTTTTCATGTATTTGTAAAAAGGGTTTTCCAAAATCATTGATACTTTTGAACAACTCTGAGATTAAAATAGATGTATATAAATGCAAGCTCAGTGAAGTAGCTTGCCTTGCTCACAAAGTGGTACTGGTCCTGATCTTCTGGTTCAACAAAACCTCCTTCCTCGATAAATCCGTCAACGGTATCGTCTAAACGTTAAACAAGCAAACAAACAATCACTACACTAACTCAAGCATCATCATCACATTACAATCACAAAGCTATAAATAGCTACTGCATACATCAAGCAACACAATGTGGTTTCAATTTAATTGAATTAACTTTATTTAATTATTTTCAAACTAAGGCAGAAACTAGTTGTACACCAATTAATTCACCAATTAATCTATGTTGGTACAAAAATTCAAACTAAATTTCTATGGATAGCTACTGATGTGTAGAAGACAACCCAATTGGATTGAGGTCTTTTGGAGTATCAAACTCCCTACACAATTGTTTTAGTTCAGAAGGTCTTTAATCAAGTTTTAGCTGCCTAAGTTTATTGATCAATAAATTAAATCCTTTAGGGGTAACTAACCTTGGCTAAAAGTGATCTAACAAAGTTGGTCCTAACTCATTTGGACTTAACATTAATTCACATTAATTGGTTTAGTGCAGTAGGGTTTACTAATATTCAATCGAATGCTAAAGATTTTAAACTGCTCAATTAATTCTACCAAAATTTGGGGAGCTAAAGGATCCTAATACAAAGCTACCAAAATTGGTTTCAAGTTATTTGGACTAATATAACTCCAGAAACAAATGGTTTGGTGTTTTAAACCTTATGGAGCATTTTTATTAATACACTTTTATTATTTATTTAAATGAGATGAGACCACTTTGGTGAGTTAAAGAATTTTATAATCTTTCAGAACATTTGAGTTTGATTTATTTGGATTCCTAGATCTCGAGTTATTGAATTTCAAAGTAGTGTCCAGTACTGAAAAGCAGAGGAGATTTAAATTCAAATAGATATTCTTCTGGATAATGTTGAGATCCCTGACGGGTGGGGTCCACTCGTCAGTGACTCAGCAGAAAACGGTTCGCGCGCTGTTTTAAGTTTAAAACGCTGACGGGTGGGGTCCACCAGTCAGTGTCTAATTAAAGCGAACCGGTAAGTAGCCGTTGATCTCTAATCTAACGGCTCCTGGAGCTCGGGATCGACGACGACCAACAATGGGCGGCGCCGCGGCTCCGGCGACGGCGAGGTTTGCGATTCGCTCACCTAGGGGCTCGGGTGGTGGCGGCGATGACGGGGATCGACGGCGGAGGGAGTGGGGAGGTGCCGGGGTGAGTAGTTCGTGCTGGGACAGCTTCAATCGGCGGCGGCGTGTTCGGCTCCTCCTCCGCGGCCGTGGTCCGAGTCCTCCGCGGCGCTGCTGTGCATGAAACACGGGCAAAACGCGGCGGGTGAGCTAGGGCGTAATGGTGAAGCTAGTGAGGGGCAGAGAAGAGAGGGGGAGAGAGCAGCACGGCTCGGCCGTGATCGACGCCCACCTTCTTCTCCGGCGGGACCTCGAGGAACTTTGGGGCAGCAGAGGCTTGGAAGCAGTGGCTCCGCCCTCCTGGCGGTGCACTGGGTGTGTGGGGGAGTGCGAGTGAGGTGTGTGAGGGAGTGTGGAGGCACGGGTGCGGTGGCCTTTTATCGGCGAGGTTCGGCTCGCCGTGGACGCAGTGCAGGGAGGGGTCTGGGGAGTGGGAGAGCTCGCCATTGGAGCAGAGCCGGTGCAGGTACGGCGTGGTGCGGTGGCCAACGGGGAGAGGATGCGGCGGTGTTGCTCGCTGACCTCGGCAGGGGTGGCGTCGCGCAGCGCGCTCTGGCCGGGGCACGGCGAGGCACACGCAAGGGGGAGAGGGTGCTCTGCGGCGCTTGGGTCACCTCGAGCAGACGCAGAGGGGAGAGAGAGATGCGTTGAGCAGAGCGTGGCGTCGTGTCGCGGTCTCCTCTGCCTCCTCCACAGGGCGATCACGGGCGGCAGTGCGTGGCGTCGCGTCGCGGACAGTGAGCACGCCAGCGGTCTCTGCGGCGCTCGAGTCGCGTCGATCAGAGGCAGAGGGAAGAGGGTGGTGTGGCGGGCACGGCGCGGCGTCGCCTCTGCGTCGCGTCTGCGCTCACCACGGGAACGACCCGTGCGGCAGTACGCCATGGGCGGCATCGGCGTGGCGCACGCGGCACTCAAGCTCCGGGTCAACTGGCTCGTTTCCATCGCGTTTCTTCACGTGTGTGAGGTGAAAGGAGGGAGTGGGAGCTACTGGAGTGCTTGATTGCACTGAATCGAGCTCCAATTTTGGGTTGGATTTTCGGTTCAGAGTTGAACATGGTGATGATCACCATGTGCTCGACCAAATTCCCGAACCAAACCAAAATTTGAATTTCTAAAATTTCTTTTCATAGTTTGTTTCCAAATATTTTTCCAAGGTTTGTGGTACCACTGGATTATTTACTTTGGAAGTGTAGCTTGGTGATTTTGATGATTTTCCAAAGTTAAAGAAACATTTGGAAATTTGAAAATAGAATTTAGAATAAAATTTAAAATAGAAAGAGAGGGAAAAGGAGTAAGGATGAAATGAGAGAGATCAAAACCTCTCCACTAAATTATTGTTTGGAAGAACATTTTGAATCCTCATTTGAAGATTTAGTGTGACACTTGTCACATTATTTTTATTGTTTCTAACATTTGTTTATTTCTTTTCGTTTTCTTTTCTTCAAGTTTTTATTTATAGCAAGCAAAACTTCAAACAACCAAGTTCAAACAACACACATAAAATAACAAAAGTTTTTGTTGGCCCACAATTTTTGGCTAATAAAGCTGGGTTACAAATTTGGGATGTTACAGATGGAATACCTTACGCTAGCAGAGAACAGACCAATAGTACCGGTCCTATTGGGCGACACTAAAGGGGTACCCCTTTAGTACCGGTTGTTTTTCTAACCGGTGCTAAAGACCCTCCACGTGGGCGAACGTGTGCGCGCGCAGCGGAGGACATTTAGTACCGGTTGGTAAGATCAACCGGTACTAAAGGTTCCTGCTTTTTTGCACCCCGCTTATTTTTTCAGGGAGGTTTTGGTTTTTGGTTTTTTTTTCTTTTCGATTATTTTTCGGGGTTTAGGGTTTCTGTTTTTTTCCTTTTCGCTCATTTTTCAGGGTTTCGGAGGAGATCACGTATAAAGTACTCACTACACATATAAAGTACTCATTATACACATATAAAATACTCTCGTTACATATAATTAAAGTACTCGTAATTACAATGGAGATCACCGCTAGCTATTACATGCGTGGAGGGAGTCTCTCGACAAAGTGGAATTCACCGAGTTCATCTAGGACATGCGTAAGAATGAATCCCGCCAATTCCTCCGCAATAGCTTTTACGTGGTTGTGTGGTAGGAGCTGGCCCTGCTTCCTTGATATCTTTAAAAGAAGGAGATCAAATTAGTTATGATCGAAACTAAACACAATTGATGGTAGCAAAATAAAAGTTGTGTATGATGTTTACGTATCTCACGATTTCTTACACTATTGACTCTCTCATTGACCCTCATGTGAATATACTCGCAAACGTAGTATCCACATAGTTCCTTTAGACCAACCGGTACTAAAGGTCCTCGCCGCGGGGCCCCGGCTGGCACACAAACCCAGCCGGTGCTAATGCCCCCTTTAATACCGGTTTTTGGGCAACCGGTACTAAAGGGGGGCGCACCATAGCCCCCTTTTCTACTAGTGTTACATGGTCGCCGCTCGATGCGCTCGCGCCACTACTGTCCATAGGTTAGACTCTGGCCGTATATAATTGGCATCGACATATAGCTAGCCATGAGACACTGGCTATAAAGTAAGAATGGTGCCCGTATAGTGAGAGAGAAGACTTGAAAAGGATGGATCCATTGATGTGATTGAGCTTTGTTTTCCTGATCTAGGCTCTAGCCGAGCCAAATGAGCGAACCAAATCAAGAAGAATCTTTAGGTATTGCCAATATGTCATCATGAGAAGGAGATAACTTGACCCCCGAGACAACAATAGTTTTGCGAAAGCCACAAGAGAGCTGCGATTTCATTGTTTAGAGGAAAGCGTTACAAGGAACAAAACGTGGAAAGGGTCAGCGCCCACCACGCAAAGCCGATAAGCGGACTACTCGCGACATCGTAGGTGATGACATTCCGCCAACACCCAGCTAGACATTTCGTCAAACAAAACGGCGGCGGGGCGATTGTGCTCGCGGAAGATGCATGCGTTTCGCTCGCGGCAGATATGAGAAAACAATGTTAGGGACTTTTGTTTCACAGAATTTGATAACACATGAATAGGAATATAGCATAAATAGAATCTTTTCTTCGAGTGCAAAGTTGCATGTTGTATGTGGTCAGCCATGCATATAGATTCAAACTTGTATCCACCACAAACATCTTTGGCAATTGGTTATGTGGATTGATCATAAGTTTTGAGCTATTATTAGGGTGGGAGCGCTTGTCGCTTTGGCTTTGTAAAAATGACAAGATTTTTATTGATATGTTTTTCTCTCTTGTGCAGCTACTCTATCGTATAACATGTTTTCTCCGTTCATGCTACATATTACAAAGGTGGAATATCGACACCTTTTACGGAGGCATGCACATGAGTGGAGGGAACAACGAGGGATATTTTTATCCAACATGGATGTCCACACAATTTTCGGATTGTTCCCCCTTAGACAGAGGCTTCTTATAGCGGTAGAGACTTTTTGCTCCCGGGCACCAGTGAACCCTCCAATTTTAAAAAAATGAAAATCATATTTATGAGTTTCAAAAAATTCTAAAAAAATCCCGATAGTAGGCAATAGTATATTCCATGAACGTGTAAAATATCAACTCCAAATACATTGTATTTTTAGCTATACAAAAAATGACAAAATTGTGGATCTAAATATGCCTATTTTCAAATCTCTGAGTTTTACCTTATTTTGTCATTTTTGGATAGCCCATAATATAAAGTATTTCAAAATGAAATTTTACACGTTTATGGTATACACCATTACCTACACACGTGATTGTTTTTAGAATTTTTTGAAACTCATAAATATGATTTTCCATTTTTTTAAAATTGGAGGGTTCAGTGGTGCCCGGGAGCAAATAACACTTACCGCGTCTTATAGTTCTTTCCTTGCTATTCATCTGTTGCTTTTAATTTCTTGTTTGGTTCTCATATTTGCGGCTCTGTGCAGAGGCCGTGTGTAATGATTAAAACTTTTAAATAATAATTTCCTTTATAAAAAAACAGTAATAGAATGTCATGCTACTTGGAATCCAGCAGAAACTGAAAACGTATGAACATTATTCGGTATTGTTTGGTTGCGCCGCATGAAGCATTTTTAGAGGGGTAGAGCACGCATCATAATTGTGCTAGACACGCTGATTTTCTTCAAGAAATCTCACCTCTTGGTAGATATCATATTAAGTTGTAGTGTAGGAGTGTAATGCATATGTTTTTTAGAGGATTCATGCCTTTGAACCAAACGGATTATATAGGAAACATTCCTTTGAACTGAACTCTATGCTTTTTCTTTGAAAATCCTTTGAACCAAAGAGGTCCTTAGATGCTGAAAAGAATGGAGAAATAAATGGAAACATGCATGACGCCTCTTATCCTCACCAAATTCTATGTCCAGACTAGGCTAGGAGCAGCACATTTGCAGGGAGACAGACAAAGCCATCATTGCTCATGCCCTCCTGATGATTCCTGGTCCACGTCGACAGTGACCCAGATCCAGCAGTGTGTCGGTTGCATGGATCCACGTCGTCGGTGGCAGAAAAGTCCATTTGGCAAAGTGTTTGTTCGATTTAGATTCTGAATATAGCTGGGGGTGCAAACTAGTTAAATGCAGGTACTTGAGATCTTGCTTGAGGAATTGTCTGGCTCAGTACATGGTGATGCAGGTAACGATGGGCATGGTTGGAATGGTTACGAGCTTGTACAACTCATATGGCGCACAACCCTAACACTAGTGGAAACATGGCCACTGGTGCCGGGTCGTAAGAGCCTCTAGTATCGGGTGTCCACCCGGGACTAGCAAGGCGACACTAGAGGCCCCCCTTTAGTACCGGGTCCGTTACGACCCGGAACAACAGGCTCCCACGTGGTCGCCCAGGCGCGGGCGTGGTGGAGGACCTCTAGTCCCGATTGGCCATACGACCTGGGACCAAGGACCTCACACGTGGCAGCCTGTAATTTTTTGTTTTTCCTCCCAATTTAATATTGAAATGGTGCAAAAAATATGCGTTCACTTAATTAAAAAACAGAAACTACATATAACATATCAAAATGTTCATAAATAAAAATATGTTCACGTATATCCGGTTACATGGAGGTGCTCATAACCGGGACTAGAGCCCGTCTATTCGATTACACGTGTGTGGAGATCATAACCGGGACTAGAGCCCGTCTATTCGGTTACACGGGAGATCATAACCGGGACTTCACCGCTATTCTCCATTGTATGTTCCTTTTGTAGGTATGCCATCGCTGAGCAGAAACCCCGCAAGTTCCTCTGCTAGTGCTTGAAAGCGCTTCTTTAGTGGCATACTCTCGCGTAATGACTCTGCCTATAAAAGAAGGAGATCAATACGAATATTAATCATGAGTATCAAAAATTATGAATGACACTGGAGATCAATTGATGAATATGATTGTTCACGTACGTCTAAAAATTTCTTTGGGTCCCGCTCAGTGACCGCACGACGAATCCACTCGCAAACGAAATATCCACAGAAATTGGTCCCCTGTGGTTGCCTCTCGATCCACTTTACGAGAATAGAATTCAATCAAATCATAGTCAACATATAGTGGTATTGAAAACTATAAATAAAGAGATGCGTGAACCTAGCTAGACCGTACTACCTACCTGTGGGTGAATAAAAGTCAGCTCTTCTTCAAATGAACCTGAACCATTTGTCCTCGCTTTGAATTGTTTCCAAACCCTGCCCGGCCAAAAAAAAGAATAAATGAGTTATTAGTTACTTGATATCTCTGAAATCAATAAGAGAGACTGATATAGTGCGATAATGTTTGAAATTACCTTTGGAGCGTATCTAGAATGCTTTGGTAGCTCGCCTCAGGCTAGTCCAATGAGTCGTAGACTTGAACTCTTGATCTATCAACTTCAATGACTAGCAGAATGTAATGATCGTTGTGCATGATTATATACACGTCAGTAACTCATCAGTTGCACTTAATTTGTACAAGCGAGTAACACTCTCTTACCTGAAGTAGTAAGGAAACATTATCTGCACCTTGAAATGTTGCTTCATTAGGGCATTTAGCAAGTTCTTCTCCGTGTCCTTCACGTGGTTTTTTAGTGTCCTTGCATTAACTCGTACTGGGTTAACGAACACAAAGCCATATATGCCCTTTCTGTCACATTCATCACTCTTCATTCTGCATAATACCGTAGTGAGCATAGTTAGCGATGGCAATGACCGAGCTGAGAGCTAAAGACTTTATCTTTTTTGGAAATAAATGAATTGAATCACTTACGGACAGTAGGCACCGACGAGACCCAAGTCGAGGGCGTCAAGGTTGTATAAGTACCAGAGTTCTTCGAGCTCAATTGTGAACATGTCTTCACCCGTGAAATGATTTTTTGTAACTTTCACAGAGATAAAAAATTCATCAAATTCCTTTGTGGTTTTCATGTACCAACTATGGAGTTGTCGCAGACATGTCGGTAGAAACTTTATCTGATCACCTCGCAGCAGGGACCTCCCCCATTTCCATTTCCATGAATCATCTACATCCGACGGAAGGAGATTTTCGTTGTCCAGTTGAGCAAGAGTAATACCAGCATCTGCAGCAAAGTCCTTCTTGAAGGATAAACTAGGAATTAGGTCCGTCGCGGAGCCATGACCAGTGGGCATAACTACGAGCGGGGCTATCGACTTGTTTGCCTGTTGTCCAAGCTAGGCAACGTCTCTTTTCCCTCTGGCACTACTACTTCCCGTCTTGGGAGAGCTACTACTTTTACTCAGAGCTCGTAAATAGTTATCTGGCTTATTTTTCTCATATTACGATGGTTCCGTGATGAATCCACTAGCCCACTTTTTTTCCTTTGCAGTAAATATTTGCTTTTCCTCGGGCTGTTTCGGTGCAAGCTGTCTTTTTGTGTCTGCATCCACCCACGCATCCAATTGCTCTTTAGTCATGTCGCAAGCTCTGTGGTCGTCAAGGCTTTTGGGTACTTTTGGGAGGGGCGAACGTCGGGGGTCTCGCCGGAATCCCATGGACGACGAAGTGGCGCCCTTCCTATGTCGGGGCTCAGGAGTCGGCTCATGCGGCGGTGGAGTCGGCTCATGCGGCGGCGGAGTCGGCTCATACGGAGTGGGCTGACACGGCGGCGGAGTCGGCTGACTCAGCGGCGGAGTCGGCGCACGCGGCGGCGGAGACGACTGATGGTTGTCGTCCCCTTATCGTCATCAGGTGGTGAATCGTGAATTGGCGGAGACGATGGTGGCCTTGGCGCCCAGCCTGCAAACTTGATGTATTTCTTCCGCCATAGAATTAGACCACCCACGACGTCCCCTAGCACCGACTCATCATCAGCTCTTGGGAACTCAAGGTTCAGTGATTCATATCCTTGTACAACTTGATCCACGCCGACACGAGCAAATCCATCTGGAATGGCATTGCCAAGCCACGATGTTGTAGAGTCAACAGTTAAAGCATAGCCGTCCGCCGCCTTCATGGACAAGTTAAATACCGGGACATGCAGCTCACAAGTTGTTTTCTCCCTAATGGCCTCCCCATAAATGTAATCGCCGTTTGTGGCCTCCTATAATGAAATCGGCCCTTAGGCCCTAGCTTAAAATGAAATCTTGCATTGCATTGCCAACTCCGGCGCCGGCCCCGCGGTTAGGGTTAGGGTCCGCCGCCGCCGCCACCGCCGCCGCGCGCTAGATCTGAGGGAGGGAGAGGGGTAATTGGTCGGGGGACGAGCTCACCTTGGGTCGGGGGCGAGCTTGCTTGCTCGGGGACGACGATCTTGCTCGGGGACGATCTTGCTCGGGGCAGGAGCAGGACGGCAACGTCCGCCGGAGCCGGAGCAGGACGGGGACGGCCGGGGCCGGAGAAGGAGAGGGAGGCGACGGTCGGGGCGGCGACGGCCCGGGCGGCGGCGGCGCGGGGACGAAATCCAGCAGCCTGGCGGCGTAGGGGGCGACGTCGTCTGGAGCTCGGAGGCGGAGCGTCGATTTGCTAGACTTGGTCAAATTTTCGGCCCGAGCCACTCAAATTAGCGCCAAAAAGGCCTCTAGTACCGGGCCGTGGCTCCACCCGGTACTAGAGGGTCTCTAGTACCGGGCCGTGTTAGCACCCGGTACTAGAGGTCCCTCAGGGCCGCGAAAATTTGCGCGCCAAGCCCAGTGTACCTGTAGTACCGGGTGGTCGCACGGCCCGGTACTAGAGGTTGATTTTTTAAATTTTCTGGTTTCTTACTTTTTTTATATCTTTTGATTTAGTTGTCTAAATCAAGTAAAAATTGCTTTCATTTTCCTGTTTTCTGTTTTGGTTTAAAATGAAGTACCACATGCGCTTGGTTTTAAATTAAGTACTACATACGCTTAATTTAAAATAAATTCAAAAATTTATAAATCAAGTACTACATGCGCAGTGGATCATTTCACATCACAAAGTTTGATGCTACATCAAAAATTTATAAATCAAGTACTACTATAAATTAAGTACTACATTCCGCCACCGCCATACGCTTGATTTAATTGACAAAGTTTGATCCTCGCGCGTACAAAATTATATAAAAGTTTAATAAATTATTACACATCATGAACAACATCCCTATTTAGTCTTCGCTTTTTCTTTTTGTGAGACCCTTTCTTCTGATCGCTCCGTAACCATGGACAAGGGTCTGCATATAACTTGAGGCTTGGGTCAGTGGTCACTTTGAAGGGCGGAATTTCATGAAACTTGTCGTAATCTTCTGACATGTCTGTCTTGTCCTCCACTCCCACGATGGTTCTTTTCCCTGAAAGAACTATGTGGCGCTTTGGCTCATCGGCTGATGTATTCACTTCCTTATCTTTCTTTTTTTGGCTTGGTAGACATGTCCTTCACATAGAAAACCTGAGCCACATCCTTGGCTAGAACGAATGGTTCGTTGTCGTACGCAACATTCGTGAGATCCACTGTAGTCATTCCGTACAATGGGTCTTCCTTTACCCCGCCGCCTTCAGGTTGAACCATTTGCACCAGAACAAAGGGACCTTAAAAGAAGGTCCATAGTCAAGTTCCCATATCTGCTCTATGCAACCATAATATGTGACCGTGGCCTCATTCGTGCGTTCGTGCTCTTATCATCAAAGCGGACACCACTATTTTGGTTGGTGCTCTTTTTATCTTGGGCGTTCGTGTAAAATGTATTCCCGTTTATCTCATACCCTTGGAAAGTCCAAATAGTCGAAGATGGCCCCTTAGACAACAAGAACAGCTCATCTGAGACTGTGTTGTTGTTGTTCAGATGCGTTTCCAACCAACCGCCAAAATTCTCCATGTGTTCCTTTGCAATGGCGGAGTCATCCATCCCCGGGTTGTTGAGCGTACAATATCCTTGTGCATCTGGATATACGGAGCCACCAAAGTGGAATTATGCAGAACTGTGTAGTGTGCTTTTGTGAAAGAATACCCGTCCCTGCATATGTATGATTTCTTTCCTAGAGTGCCTTTTCCACTTAGTCTCCCCTCATGTCGCGATTCAGGAAGACCAATCGACTTAATGCCGGGAATAAAGTCAACACAAAACTCAATGACCTCCTCTGTTCCATACCCTTTGGAGATGCTTCCTTCTGGCCTAGCACGGTTATGAACATACTTCTTCAACACTCCCATGAACCTCTCAAAGGGGAACATATTGTGTAGAAATACAGGACCCAGAATGTGAATCTCGTCGACCAGGTGTACTAGGAGATGTGTCATAATAGTGAAGAAGGATGGTGGGAACACCAACTCAAAACTAACGAGACATTGAGCCACATCCTTCTGTAACCTTAATAGAGTGGTTGGGCTGATTGACTTCTGCGAAATTGCATTGAGGAACGCACATAGCTGAACAATGGATACTCGAACATTTTCCGGTAGAAGCCCCCGCAATGCAACCGGAAGCAATTGAGTCATCAGCACGTGGCAGTCATGAGACTTTAGGTTCTGGAACTTTTTCTCTGCCATATTTATTATTCCCTTTATATTCGACGAGAAGCCAGACGGGACCTTCATACTGCTCAGGACTTCAAAAAATATCTCCTTCTCTTCTTTGGTAAGAACGTAGCTAGCAGGACGTAGACGTCCTTTATCCGTCCTCATTGGATGCAGGTTCTTTGGGTCTTTCAAAGTTGCTGGTCCTCTCGTGCTTCCGGAGTATCTTTTGCCTTCCCATACACGCCCAAGAAGCCTAGCAGGTTCACGCAAACATTCTTCGTCACGTGCATCACGTCGATTGCAGAGCGGACCTTTAGGATTTTCCAATAGGGTAGTTCCCAAAATATAGACTTCTTCTTCCACAGGGGAACGTGGTTGTTAGCGTCCTTCGGAACAGACTGTCCGCCAGGACCCTTTCCAAAGATTACATCTAAATCCTTGACCGCATCATATATATCTTCACCACTTTGGAGGGGTGGCTTCGGCCGGTGATCTGCCTCACCTTTGAAATGATGCTTGCCTTTCTTTCTTAGGGGATGCTGAGTTGTAAGAAATCGACGATGACCCGGGTACACATTCTTGTTACCTACATATATACTTTCAGTGTTATCTAAACAGTGTGCATGCATTGTATCCCTTGTTTGACTGTCCTGAAATGTTACTAAGAGCAGGCCAATCATTGATGGTTACAAACAACAACCCTCGTAGGTTAAATTCCGCTTGTTTGTACTCATCCCACACAGGTACCCCTTCATCACGCCACAACTGTAAAAGTTCATCAACTAATGGCCTCAGGTACACATCAATGTTGTTACCGGGTTGCTTCGGGCCTTGGATGAGCACTGGCATCATAATGAACTTCCGCTTCATGCACAACCAAGGAGGAAGGTTATAGATACATAGAGTCACAGGCCAGGTGCTATGACTGCTGCTCTGCTCCCCAAAAGGATTAAAGCCATCCGTGCTGAGACCAAACCTTAAGTTCCTTGCGTCACGTGCAAATTCCTTGTACTCTGTATCGATTTTTCTCCACTGCGACCCATCAGCCGGGTGTCTCAACATCTCGTCGCTCTTGCGGTCTTCTTTGTGCCATCGCAACAACTTGGCATGCTCTTTGTTTCTGAACAAACGTTTCAACCGTGGTATTATAGGAGCGTACCACATCACCTTGGCAGGAACCTTCTTCCTGGCGGGCTGGCCCTCAACATCACCAGGGTCATCTGCTCTGATCTTATACCGCAATGCACCGCATACCGGGCATTCATTCAAATTCTCACCGCGGTAGAGGATGCAGTCATTAATGCATGCATGTATCTTCTGCACATCTAATCCTAGAGGGCAGATAATCTTCTTTGCTTCATACGCACTCTCAGGCAATTCGTTACCAGCCGGCAGCTTGTCCTTCACTATTTTCAGTAAACTCCCAAATCCCTTGTCAGATAAACCATTCGCTGCCTTCCATTGCAATAATTCCAGTGTGGTACCGAGCTTTGTGTTGCCATCTTCGCAAGTTGGGTACAACTTTGTTTTGTGATCCTCTAACATGCGCTCCAACTTCAACTTCTCAAGTGTAGTTTCTGCTAGGGTATGTGCATCAACGATGACCCCACGTAAATCATCATGTATGATGGGATCATCTGGTACCTCTTCATCATCAGCTTCCCCTGTTGGGTTACCATCGTATTCAGGGTACATGTAGTTGTCATCGTTCTCTTCTTCTTCGTTGTCTTCCATCATAACCCCTTTTTCTCCGTGCTTGGTCCAACAATTATAGCCGGGCATGAAACCAGAAGTTATCAGGTGGAGGTGAATTCTGTCTGTGTTAGGTAATCCTTCTCATTCCGACATTTACTGCATGGACAACACATAAAACCATTCGGCCCCTTGTTATCCTTAGCCACATTGAGAAAAGATTGCACGCCATCCATGTACTCTTTAGAGCGTCGGTCAGCGTACATCCATGGATGACTCATCTGCAAATCACCGCTAAAACCCATTACGGTAAACCAACATAATAGGAAACACCATATTCATTAATACAAGTTCATCACATTAAAACCAAAGTAGAGTAGTGACCAAATGTAATACATAGTTCTCATAAAACATAAATTAATTGAAACTAGCTAGAATACAACTATCTAAAGAATTTAAATCCAACAACAAATGCGATCAGAATCGCAACTAAGGTAACTATTGAACCAACAGCATAATGATACCAAGCCTCTTGACTAATGACATAATTTCTAAACTTTTTAAGCTTGCGCATTGCATCCATCTTCATCTCGTAGGCAGCGACGACGTCGGCAAGCTCGACCCCGTGAGCATCAACGATGTCGGCAATCTTCAAGTCCAATTCCATCTTCTTTCTAGGCATTGGAGACGAAGATCTTCACTTATCTTCAATTTTGCTTTCAAATCGTTGTTTTCTTTTTAAAAACTCGACAATAGGGTCGGCTGGAATTTCCGGTTCAACTACCTCCTAAATAAAAATATATCTATGTCAAGTTGGTCGGCATGATTGTTATAAACACGAAACAAAATAAATAGTGATAAAAATATACCACATCCGAATCATAGACCGGACGAGGGCCGACGGGGACGGATATCAAAACCATGACACTACACATATAAAAACATAAGAAAATTATACAAGAAAAATAATTATGCATTCAAATCATACAAGTAATTTTTAAAATAAAAGATAAAAAAGAGGCTCACCGAGGTGGTGCCGGTCACGGGATCGGGGGCTATCGACGGCGGTGAGGACCGAGACGACACTAAAATCCACAAATCATAAATTAATTTGAGCTCAAAAAACATAAAAAATGAACTACCTAGCTTAGGCATTTCATCAAACACCTAGGTAGCACTACAAAAATGAAATGAGCTAAACTTGTATGGAAATGGCAAAATTCGGCCGCCGGGTGAAAGGATCAAGTGTTGCTAACCCTTGGAGAGATGGGTGCCGTCTATCTTGACAAATCTTGGAAAAAAATGGGGCTACACTTGAGCTTGAGAGAGAAAACAATGGAGATGAACTTGAGAGTTCAAAAATGGTGGCCGGCCCGGGGTGGGAGATGATATAGCGGGACCTCTAGTCCCGGGTTGTACCACGGCCCGGGACGAAAGGCCCACCCTCCAGTCTCCACCCTGCCGCTGACTGCCTCGGTCCCGAGTGGTATCACGGCCCGGAACTAGAGGTGCCCTACGACCCGGGACCGGACCTGCGCAGCGTCAGAGCCGCCGGCCCGGTACTAGTTCCCTCCTCTAGTACGGGTTCGAACCACGCCCGGGACTAGAGCCCAACACCCCTCTCCACCAAAGGTCCGGTTTCCACTAGTGTAATTTCTAGCTGTATGTTTCCGAACGGCCGAGATTTGTCGTTTAATGTGTTAAACGTTCAGCTCATTCGATATAAAATCTTGACCGTTCAATCACGGGAACGGACGGTCGAGACACGGGTTGGAATGTTGATGATGATGGTCTGTAAAGAGTTCTTGGGAAACAGCCATTGCAGGTGCAGATCTCCATCTCTGGATCTTGAGATCCACTGCGGTTATTGGCCTGCTTAATTAGGCATGCAAATGGATGATGTACATGCGTGTGGTTTTGTCAACTCCTGCACTAAGCAGATGACTTGTTTTCTATATATACACATCTTGCCCCAAGGGAAAACAAGAGAAGCAAATCAGTACAACAGATATGACTGCATGCAAGTGACCAACATTTTTATTGTCAGCAGACAGATGTACCCCCCTTACAAAAGTTACTCCCATGGATTATTCCCATGTAGGATCTGAATATTCCCATGTAGGATCTGAATAACAGTGCGGTACATTCTGTTAGAGCATCTCCACCGGGACCCCTCAAACAAGTGTCCGACACCCTCCAATTGAGCTCCGTTTAGGGGGTGCCGGACACACGTCCGGACGGAGCAAAAGAAATTTCTCCAGCGGCACACTCCAAACAGCACCCCCTATTCATTTTTTTTTTGCGGTTGTTAAACCAAACAGCTTGTGTGCAAAGAGACAGAGAAGCAAATCCATACACAACGAAGAACACATCTATCAAACTTACTCGACAGGGAGATGCAGAAAGAGAAAAGCAGCAAATTTAGCAGAAAGGTACTAGTTTAACTAGTACTAAACTGGAGGTGTAGAAATACAACACAAGATTCAACACAAAATTCAGCACAAAAGAAAGGAGCATTACAGAACACAAAATTCAGAAGCCTACGCACGACGGAGCCGCCACGCGAGCACGTCTAGAGAGATCGAGAAGCTACGAGAGCAGCGAGCCCAGCGCCTTGCGGACTCCCAAGGCGGAGAAGGCAAGCTACGCGGCCGACGGCGTGAGATTTGGTGGCGGATGCCCTTGTGGAAGTCCTGCAACTCGTCGATGTCGACGGCGTACATCGCAGCGACGGGGTCGATGAGCTCGGCCGCGGCGGCCATGTCGGCGTCCACGCGCAGGCAGTTGGCGTGCGGGCTGTGGCCGAACCGGATCCACCTGTCGGTGAGCACCGGCCCCGGGGGCCAGGATGGGACCGGGCTCCGCGTGGCGTACCAGGGCGCGCCGGGGGCGTACAGCGAGTTCGCGGCCAAGACGGCGCTGCCCGGGTGCGAGCCCGTGCCGTGCCGCGCCTTCGCGGACGCGCTGGCGGCCGTGGACCACGGCCTTGTCGACCGGGCGATCCTCCCCGTGGAGTCCACCATGGAGGGCACCGCGCTGCGGAACTACGACCTCCTGCTGCGGCACGACCTGGTCGTCACGCAGGAGATCAACCTCTTCGTCCACTACTGCCTCCTCGCCATGCCTGGGGTGCAAGCCCGTGCCCTGCCGCGCCTTCGCGGACGCGCTGGCGGCCGTGGACCGCGACCTGGTCGACCGTGCCCTCGAGCTGCAGATCCACCGGGAGTTGCGTCGCCGTCGACGTCGGCGGCCGGGGCAGGAGGAGTGGCAGGGCTAGGTGGGGGAGGAGGGGCAGCGTGGAGGAACCCGAGTGTGCAGAGGTGAGATCTCCGGCACGAAGCCATGGGAGAGAGAGGCGTGTGAGAGATGAAGTGTTATTTGACTGACAAGCGCCAGTACGAAAAATATGCCCGCTTTGCATGTCCGGCACCCCCAGGAGGGCCTCCAAACATAGAGGCCTCTTAGGGGGTGCCGGACATATTTAGAGGCCAATTTCCTTTAGAGAGTCATTTGGAGACCTCCGCTGGTGGGCATTTTTTTATGTCCAGACCCCCAAACAGCCTTTGGGGGGTCAATTGGGGGGTGCCGGTGGAGATGCTCTTAGAAATCTTCACTAGACAGTAATACACATGCATGGCCAGCCCAGAGTTACAAGTGCGTCTGTCAAGCCTCTCCAGCCACACAGGAGATAATTCAGCATGTTCCAACAAGGGATTAGAGCCATGACAGTGTCACTAACACTATGCAACTTCAAAATTTAGCTTCACTTAGTTGTGACGGAACTGAACATCCTGTGAGTACACTTGGTAGAAAAGTCTTCAGGAAGTAGCATCGCGTTTATATATGATATAAACGCGACTCTAGAGCGTTAATGTGTGCTCTAGAGCGCCATCTTGATCAACATGCTTAATGTTGAAGCACATAGTCTGGTTGAAGAAACACAGGAGGGCGAATGCTGTCGGAGTTGGTGAACGCACACAAAGCTTTCCAGATTGGGACCAACATTTTGACTGGTGGATGCAGTTTCTGCAAATATAAAGCTCTTTCAAATCACTGGCACATGAGAGCACACTTCAAAATCAATTGAAAATATGAGAAAAGTTACCTTAAAAACAAGCATGATCTCGTCTTCATCGTGCAGAAGCAATGCCAAGCTCCAGTAACATGTAACAGGGGTCACACACTCGTTCAGCATCGGCTTTTGGATCATGCTGATAGGCACAAATTGGCGATGGACTCTCCCACTGTGAAAGATAACAAAACATTGGAAAGTGGAAGGATAAGATGGTCACTTCCGGTTAACACGAAACAACTTTATCATCTCTTCACCAAACAGTACGGACCAGAAATAAGTAAAATGTAAAGTGCTAATTTCAGTTGGTATCGACAGCCGTTAACTCCATATATGATATATCTGATTGCAGTTGATGACATGCACTTGCAATTACATATAATCCTGACGAGCGGCAAATTCTGACAACAAGAGCGGAAACTTGACCCACACAAATGGTCCTTTCATACCTCCAGAAGTGTTGTTCTAGCTGAACCCCAAAGGCTGGCATGATCATCAATGACTCTGCAGATTTTTTTTTTAGATAAAACTCTGCAGAAAATTAAACATAGTACTGAACAAGGAGCAAGCAATTTTCACTTCTATAAGAAGGTTACATCGATGATGATAAACAGGAGCATCTTTTTTTATGGAACTTTAAGGTGAGAGTTCTACAACGTACAACAAAACAGAGATAATACAGAACAACCACAGTGCTCACCTTTCTTCACAGGCTTGTACTGCAACCATTTAGCTATGATAGCAGAAAATGAAACACTCCAAAAGGAACTGAGGCATAAAGTCTCCTGAAACATTTAAGAATTGCAAGTCACTAGGCGGAAATTGGAACTGTCTAATCTTTGTCCTCTTTGTGGTTTGGAATGCGAGGATACGTTCTATGCGTTGTGCAGGTGCCCGACGGCTAGAGCCTCTTGAGCTTTGGGGAAATTTCTGGAACCACTTCTTCTCTATTCCACACTGGGTAAAATATACAGAGTACAATTTACATTCTCATCCCTCCTATAGTTCTAGTATTACACATAAGTACACCAACACTCCCCCTCAAGATGAGGTGAAGATGTCAATGAGCCTCATCTTGCTACAAATATTTACAAATGAAACTACACTCACACCTTTTGTCAAGATATCTGCTAATTGATCTGATGACCTAACATAAGTAATTTTGAGTACACCTTCATCTAGCTTCTCCTTAATAAAGTGCCTATCTATCTCGACATGCTTAGTTCGATCATGATGAACCGGATTGTGAACCATGTTAATAGCAGCTTGGTTATCACAATACAAGCAAATAGGTACGTCAACGATCAGTCCAAGCTCTGACAATAGTATTCTCAACCACATCAGTTCACACAAACCTGATGCCATAGATCTGAACTCAGCTTCAGCTGTTGAACGTGCAACTACACTCTGTTTTTTACTCCGCCAGCTAACTAAATTTCCACCCAAAAACATGCAATAGCCAGTGGTTGACTTTCTGTCATCTAGACATCCACCCCAATCAGCATCAGTATATCCTTCTATTTTAAGATGCCCATAATTAGAAAATAAAATTCCTTTACCTGGGCACCCTTTTAGATACCTTAAAATTATGTATACAGCATCCATATGGCTAGTTCTAGGGTCATGCATGTATCTGCTCACAATGCCAACCGCATATGCGTGGCGTCGCGTCGCGGACAGTGAGCACGCCAGCGGTCTCTGCGGCGCTCGAGTCGCGTCGATCAGAGGCAGAGGGAAGAGGGTGGTGTGGCGGGCACGGCGCGGCGTTGCCTCTGCGTCGCGTCAGCGCTCACCACGGGAACGACCGTGCGGCAGTACGCCATGGGCGGCATCGGCGTGGCGCACGCGGCACTCAAGCTCCGGGTCAACTGGCTCGTTTCCATCGCGTTTCTTCACGTGTGTGAGGTGAAAGGAGGGAGTGGGAGCTACTGGAGTGCTTGATTGCACTGAATCGAGCTCCAATTTTGGGTTGGATTTTCGGTTCAGAGTTGAACATGGTGATGATCACCATGTGCTCGACCAAATTCCCGAACCAAACCAAAATTTGAATTTCTAAAATTTCTTTTCATAGTTTGTTTCCAAATATTTTTCCAAGGTTTGTGGTACCACTGGATTATTTACTTTGGAAGTGTAGCTTGGTGATTTTGATGATTTTCCAAAGTTAAAGAAACATTTGGAAATTTGAAAATAGAATTTAGAATAAAATTTAAAATAGAAAGAGAGGGAAAAGGAGTAAGGATGAAATGAGAGAGATCAAAACCTCTCCACTGAATTTTTGTTTGGAAGAACATTTTGAATCCTCATTTGAAGATTTAGTGTGACACTTGTCACATTATTTTTATTGTTTCTAACATTTGTTTATTTCTTTTCTTTTTCTTTTCTTCAAGTTTTTATTTATAGCAAGCAAAACTTCAAACAACCAAGTTCAAACAACACACATAAAATAACAAAAGTTTTTGTTGGCCCACAATTTTTGGCTAATAAAGCTGGGTTACAAATTTGGGATGTTACAGATGGAATACCTTACGCTAGCAGAGAACAGACCAATAGTACCGGTCCTATTGGGCGACACTAAAGGGGTACCCCTTTAGTACCGGTTGTTTTTCTAACCGGTGCTAAAGACCCTCCACGTGGGCGAACGTGTGCGCGCGCAGCGGAGGACATTTAGTACCGGTTGGTAAGATCAACCGGTACTAAAGGTTCCTGCTTTTTTGCACCCCGCTTATTTTTTCAGGGAGGTTTTGGTTTTTGGTTTTTTTTTCTTTCGATTATTTTTCGGGGTTTAGGGTTTCTGTTTTTTTCCTTTTCGCTCATTTTTCAGGGTTTCGGAGGAGATCACGTATAAAGTACTCACTACACATATAAAGTACTCATTATACACATATAAAATACTCTCGTTACATATAATTAAAGTACTCGTAATTACAATGGAGATCACCGCTAGCTATTACATGCGTGGAGGGAGTCTCTCGACAAAGTGGAATTCACCGAGTTCATCTAGGACATGCGTAAGAATGAATCCCGCCAATTCCTCCGCAATAGCTTTTACGTGGTTGTGTGGTAGGAGCTGGCCCTGCTTCCTTGATATCTTTAAAAGAAGGAGATCAAATTAGTTATGATCGAAACTAAACACAATTGATGGTAGCAAAATAAAAGTTGTGTATGATGTTTACGTATCTCACGATTTCTTACACTATTGACTCTCTCATTGACCCTCATGTGAATATACTCGCAAACGTAGTATCCACATAGTTCCTTTAGACCAACCGGTACTAAAGGTCCTCGCCGCGGGGCCCCGGCTGGCACACAAACCCAGCCGGTGCTAATGCCCCCTTTAGTACCGGTTTTTGGGCAACCGGTACTAAAGGGGGGCGCACCATAGCCCCCTTTTCTACTAGTGTTACATGGTCGCCGCTCGATGCGCTCGCACCACTACTGTCCATAGGTTAGACTCTGGCCGTATATAATTGGCGTCGACATATAGCTAGCCATGAGACACTGGCTATAAAGTAAGAATGGTGCCCGTATAGTGAGAGAGAAGACTTGAAAAGGATGGATCCATTGATGTGATTGAGCTTTGTTTTCCTGATCTAGGCTCTAGCCGAGCCAAATGAGCGAACCAAATCAAGAAGAATCTTTAGGTATTGCCAATATGTCATCATGAGAAGGAGATAACTTGACCCCCGAGACAACAATAGTTTTGCGAAAGCCACAAGAGAGCTGCGATTTCATTGTTTAGAGGAAAGCGTTACAAGGAACAAAACGTGGAAAGGGTCAGCGCCCACCACGCAAAGCCGATAAGCGGACTACTCGCGACATCGTAGGTGATGACATTCCGCCAACACCCAGCTAGACATTTCGTCAAACAAAACGGCGGCGGGGCGATTGTGCTCGCGGAAGATGCATGCGTTTCGCTCGCGGCAGATATGAGAAAACAATGTTAGGGACTTTTGTTTCACAGAATTTGATAACACATGAATAGGAATATAGCATAAATAGAATCTTTTCTTCGAGTGCAAAGTTGCATGTTGTATGTGGTCAGCCATGCATATAGATTCAAACTTGTATCCACCACAAACATCTTTGGCAATTGGTTATGTGGATTGATCATAAGTTTTGAGCTATTATTAGGGTGGGAGCGCTTGTCGCTTTGGCTTTGTAAAAATGACAAGATTTTTATTGATATGTTTTTCTCTCTTGTGCAGCTACTCTATCGTATAACATGTTTTCTCCGTTCATGGTACATATTACAAAGGTGGAATATCGACACCTTTTACGGAGGCATGCACATGAGTGGAGGGAACAACGAGGGATATTTTTATCCAACATGGATGTCCACACAATTTTCGGATTGTTCCCCTTAGACAGAGGCTTCTTATAGCGGTAGAGACTTTTTGCTCCCGGGCACCAGTGAACCTCCAATTTTAAAAAAATGAAAATCATATTTATGAGTTTCAAAAAATTCTAAAAAAATCCCGATAGTAGGCAATAGTATATTCCATGAACGTGTAAAATATCAACTCCAAATACATTGTATTTTTAGCTATACAAAAAATGACAAAATTGTGGATCTAAATATGCCTATTTTCAAATCTCTAAGTTTTACCTTATTTTGTCATTTTTGGATAGCCCATAATATAAAGTATTTCAAAATGAAATTTTACACGTTTATGGTATACACCATTACCTACCACGTGATTGTTTTTAGAATTTTTTGAAACTCATAAATATGATTTTCCATTTTTTTAAAATTGGAGGGTTCAGTGGTGCCCGGGAGCAAATAACACTTACCGCGTCTTATAGTTCTTTCCTTGCTATTCATCTGTTGCTTTTAATTTCTTGTTTGGTTCTCATATTTGCGGCTCTGTGCAGAGGCCGTGTGTAATGATTAAAACTTTTAAATAATAATTTCCTTTATAAAAAAACAGTAATAGAATGTCATGCTACTTGGAATCCAGCAGAAACTGAAAACGTATGAACATTATTCGGTATTGTTTGGTTGCGCCGCATGAAGCATTTTTAGAGGGGTAGAGCACGCATCATAATTGTGCTAGACACGCTGATTTTCTTCAAGAAATCTCACCTCTTGGTAGATATCATATTAAGTTGTAGTGTAGGAGTGTAATGCATATGTTTTTTAGAGGATTCATGCCTTTGAACCAAACGGATTATATAGGAAACATTCCTTTGAACTGAACTCTATGCTTTTTCTTTGAAAATCCTTTGAACCAAAGAGGTCCTTAGATGCTGAAAAGAATGGAGAAATAAATGGAAACATGCATGACGCCTCTTATCCTCACCAAATTCTATGTCCAGACTAGGCTAGGAGCAGCACATTTGCAGGGAGACAGACAAAGCCATCATTGCTCATGCCCTCCTGATGATTCCTGGTCCACGTCGACAGTGACCCAGATCCAGCAGTGTGTCGGTTGCATGGATCCACGTCGTCGGTGGCAGAAAAGTCCATTTGGCAAAGTGTTTGTTCGATTTAGATTCTGAATATAGCTGGGGGTGCAAACTAGTTAAATGCAGGTACTTGAGATCTTGCTTGAGGAATTGTCTGGCTCAGTACATGGTGATGCAGGTGACGATGGGCATGGTTGGAATGGTTACGAGCTTGTACAACTCATATGGCGCACAACCCTAACACTAGTGGAAACATGACCACTGGTGCCGGGTCGTAAGAGCCTCTAGTATCGGGTGTCCACCCGGGACTAGCAAGGCGACACTAGAGGCCCCCCTTTAGTACCGGGTCCGTTACGACCCGGAACAACAGGCTCCCACGTGGCCGCCTAGGCGCGGGCGTGGTGGAGGACCTCTAGTCCCGATTGGCCATACGACGTGGGACCAAGGACCTCACACGTGGCAGCCTGTAATTTTTTGTTTTTCCTCCCAATTTAATATTGAAATGGTGCAAAAAATATGCGTTCACTTAATTAAAAAACAGAAACTACATATAACATATCAAAATGTTCATAAATAAAAATATGTTCACGTATATCCGGTTACATGGAGGTGCTCATAACCGGGACTAGAGCCCGTCTATTCGATTACACGTGTGTGGAGATCATAACCGGGACTAGAGCCCGTCTATTCGGTTACACGGGAGATCATAACCGGGACTTCACCGCTATTCTCCATTGTATGTTCCTTTTGTAGGTATGCCATCGCTGAGCAGAAACCCCGCAAGTTCCTCTGCTAGTGCTTGAAAGCGCTTCTTTAGTGGCATACTCTCGCGCAATGACTCTGCCTATAAAAGAAGGAGATCAATACGAATATTAATCATGAGTATCAAAAATTATGAATGACACTGGAGATCAATTGATGAATATGATTGTTCACGTACGTCTAAAACTTTCTTTGGGTCCCGCTCAGTGACCGCACGACGAATCCACTCGCAAACGAAATATCCACAGAAATTGGTCCCCTGTGGTTGCCTCTCGATCCACTTTACGAGAATAGAATTCAATCAAATCATAGTCAACATATAGTGGTATTGAAAACTATAAATAAAGAGATGCGTGAACCTAGCTAGACCGTACTACCTACCTGTGGGTGAATAAAAGTCAGCTCTTCTTCAAATGAACCTGAACCATTTGTCCTCGCTTTGAATTGTTTTCAAACCCTGCCCGGCAAAAAAAAAGAATAAATGAGTTATTAGTTACTTGATATCTCTGAAATCAATAAGAGAGACTGATATAGTGCGATAATGTTTGAAATTACCTTTGGAGCGTATCTAGAATGCTTTGGTAGCTCGCCTCAGGCTAGTCCAATGAGTCGTAGACTTGAACTCTTGATCTATCAACTTCAATGACTAGCAGAATGTAATGATCGTTGTGCATGATTATATACACGTCAGCAACTCATCAGTTGCACTTAATTTGTACAAGCGAGTAACACTCTCTTACCTGAAGTAGTAAGGAAACATTATCTGCACCTTGAAATGTTGCTTCATTAGGGCATTTAGCAAGTTCTTCTCCGTGTCCTTCACGTGGTTTTTTAGTGTCCTTGCATTAACTCGTACTGGGTTAACGAACGCAAAGCCATATATGCCCTTTCTGTCACATTCATCACTCTTCATTCTGCATAATACCGTAGTGAGCATAGTTAGCGATGGCAATGACCGAGCTGAGAGCTAAAGACTTTATCTTTTTTGGAAATAAATGAATTGAATCACTTACGGACAGTAGGCACCGACGAGACCCAAGTCGAGGGCGTCAAGGTTGTATAAGTACCAGAGTTCTTCGAGCTCAATTGTGAACATGTCTTCACCCGTGAAATGATTTTTTGTAACTTTCACAGAGATCAAAAATTCATCAAATTCCTTTGTGGTTTTCATGTACCAACTATGGAGTTGTCGCAGACATGTCGGTAGAAACTTTATCTGATCACCTCGCAGCAGGGACCTCCCCCATTTCCATTTCCATGAATCATCTACATCCGACGGAAGGAGATTTTCGTTGTCCAGTTGAGCAAGAGTAATACCAGCATCTGCAGCAAAGTCCTTCTTGAAGGATAAACTAGGAATTAGGTCCGTCGCGGAGCCATGACCAGTGGGCATAACTACGAGCGGGGCTATCGACTTGTTTGCCTGTTGTCCAAGCTAGGCAACGTCTCTTTTCCCTCTGGCACTACTACTTCCCGTCTTGGGAGAGCTACTACTTTTACTCAGAGCTCGTAAATAGTTATCTGGCTTATTTTTCTCATATTACGATGGTTCCGTGATGAATCCACTAGCCCACTTTTTTTCCTTTGCAGTAAATATTTGCTTTTCCTCGGGCTGTTTCGGTGCAAGCTGTCTTTTTGTGTCTGCATCCACCCACGCATCCAATTGCTCTTTAGTCATGTCGCAAGCTCTGTGGTCGTCAAGGCTTTTGGGTACTTTTGGGAGGGGCGAACGTCGGGGGTCTCGCCGGAATCCCATGGACGACGAAGTGGCGCCCTTCCTATGTCGGGGCTCAGGAGTCGGCTCATGCGGCGGTGGAGTCGGCTCATGCGGCGGCGGAGTCGGCTCATACGGAGTGGGCTGACACGGCGGCGGAGTCGGCTGACTCAGCGGCGGAGTCGGCGCACGCGGCGGCGGAGACGACTGATGGTTGTCGTCCCCTTATCGTCATCAGGTGGTGAATCGTGAATTGGCGGAGACGATGGTGGCCTTGGCGCCCAGCCTGCAAACTTGATGTATTTCTTCCGCCATAGAATTAGACCACCCACGACGTCCCCTAGCACCGACTCATCATCAGCTCTTGGGAACTCAAGGTTCAGTGATTCATATCCTTGTACAACTTGATCCACGCCGACACGAGCAAATCCATCTGGAATGGCATTGCCAAGCCACGATGTTGTAGAGTCAACAGTTAAAGCATAGCCGTCCGCCGCCTTCATGGACAAGTTAAATACCGGGACATGCAGCTCACAAGTTGTTTTCTCCCTAATGGCCTCCCCATAAATGTAATGCCGTTTGTGGCCTCCTATAATGAAATCGGCCCTTAGGCCCTAGCTTAAAATGAAATCTTGCATTGCATTGCCAACTCCGGCGCCGGCCCCGCGGTTAGGGTTAGGGTCCGCCGCCGCCACCGCCGCCGCGCGCTAGATCTGAGGGAGGGAGAGGGGTAATTGGTCGGGGGACGAGCTCACCTTGGGTCGGGGGCGAGCTTGCTTGCTCGGGGACGACGATCTTGCTCGGGGACGATCTTGCTCGGGGCAGGAGCAGGACGGCAACGTCCGCCGGAGCCGGAGCAGGACGGGGACGGCCGGGGCCGGAGAAGGAGAGGGAGGCGACGGTCGGGGCGGCGACGGCCCGGGCGGCGGCGGCGCGGGGACGAAATCCAGCAGCCTGGCGGCGTAGGGGGCGACGTCGTCTGGAGCTCGGAGGCGGAGCGTCGATTTGCTAGACTTGGTCAAATTTTCGGCCCGAGCCACTCAAATTAGCGCCAAAAAGGCCTCTAGTACCGGGCCGTGGCTCCACCCGGTACTAGAGGGTCTCTAGTACCGGGCCGTGTTACCACCCGGTACTAGAGGTCCCTCAGGGCCGCGAAAATTTGCGCGCCAAGCCCAGTGGACCTGTAGTACCGGGTGGTCGCACGGCCCGGTACTAGAGGTTGATTTTTTAATTTTCTGGTTTCTTACTTTTTTTATATCTTTTGATTTACTTGTCTAAATTAAGTAAAAATTGCTTTCATTTTCCTGTTTTCTGTTTTGGTTTAAAATGAAGTATCACATGCGCTTGGTTTTAAATTAAGTACTACATACGCTTAATTTAAAATCAATTCAAAAATTTATAAATCAAGTACTACATGCGCAGTGGATCATTTCACATCACAAAGTTTGATGCTACATCAAAAATTTATTTATAAATTAAGTACTACATTCCGCCACCGCCATACGCTTGATTTCATTGACATGTTTGTCTCCACTACTAAAATTATATAAAAGTTTAATAAATTATTACACATCATGAACAACATCCCTATTTAGTCTTCGCTTTTTCTTTTTGTGAGACCCTTTCTTCTGATCGCTCCGTAACCATGGACAAGGGTCTGCATATAACTTGAGACTTGGGTCAGTGGTCACTTTGAAGGGCGGAATTTCATGAAACTTGTCGTAATCTTCTGACATGTCTGTCTTGTCCTCCACTCCCACGATGGTTCTTTTCCCTGAAAGAACTATGTGGCGCTTTGGCTCATCGGCTGATGTATTCACTTCCTTATCTTTTCTTTTTTTTGGCTTGGTAGACATGTCCTTCACATAGAAAACCTGAGCCACATCCTTGGCTAGAACGAATGGTTCGTTGTCGTACGCAACATTCGTGAGATCCACTGTAGTCATTCCGTACAATGGGTCTTCCTTTACCCCGCCGCCTCTCAGGTTGAACCATTTGCACCAGAACAAAGGGACCTTCAAAGAAGGTCCATAGTCAAGTTCCCATATCTGCTCTATGCAACCATAATATGTGACCGTGGCCTCATTCGTGCTCTTATCATCAAAGCGGACACCACTATTTTGGTTGGTGCTCTTTTTATCTTGGGCGTTCGTGTAAAATGTATTCCCGTTTATCTCATACCCTTGGAAAGTCCAAATAGTCGAAGATGGCCCCTTAGACAACAAGAACAGCTCATCTGAGACTGTGTTGTTGTTGTTCAGATGCGTTTCCAACCAACCGCCAAAATTCTCCATGTGTTCCTTTGCAATGGCGGAGTCATCCATCCCCGGGTTGTTAGAGCGTACAATATCCTTGTGCATCTGGATATACGGAGCCACCAAAGTGGAATTATGCAGAACTGTGTAGTGTGCTTTTGTGAAAGAATACCCGTCCCTGCATATGTATGATTTCTTTCCTAGAGTGCCTTTCCACTTAGTCTCCCCTCATGTCGCGATTCAGGAAGACCAATCGACTTAATGCCGGGAATAAAGTCAACACAAAACTCAATGACCTCCTCTGTTCCATACCCTTTGGAGATGCTTCCTTCTGGCCTAGCACGGTTATGAACATACTTCTTCAACACTCCCATGAACCTCTCAAAGGGGAACATATTGTGTAGAAATACAGGACCCAGAATGTGAATCTCGTCGACCAGGTGTACTAGGAGATGTGTCATAATAGTGAAGAAGGATGGTGGGAACACCAACTCAAAACTAACGAGACATTGAGCCACATCCTTCTGTAACCTTAATAGAGTGGTTGGGCTGATTGACTTCTGCGAAATTGCATTGAGGAACGCACATAGCTGAACAATGGATACTCGAACATTTTCCGGTAGAAGCCCCCGCAATGCAACCGGAAGCAGTTGAGTCATCAGCACGTGGCAGTCATGAGACTTTAGGTTCTGGAACTTTTTCTCTGCCATATTTATTATTCCCTTTATATTCGACGAGAAGCCAGACGGGACCTTCATACTGCTCAGGACTTCAAAAAATATCTCCTTCTCTTCTTTGGTAAGAACGTAGCTAGCAGGACGTAGACGTCCTTTATCCGTCCTCATTGGATGCAGGTTCTTTGGGTCTTTCAAAAGTTGCTGGTCCTCTCGTGCTTCCGGAGTATCTTTTGCCTTCCCATACACGCCCAAGAAGCCTAGCAGGTTCACGCAAACATTCTTCGTCACGTGCATCACGTCGATTGCAGAGCGGACCTTTAGGATTTTCCAATAGGGTAGTTCCCAAAATATAGACTTCTTCTTCCACAGGGGAACGTGGTTGTTAGCGTCCTTCGGAACAGACTGTCCGCCAGGACCCTTTCCAAAGATTACATCTAAATCCTTGACCGCATCATATATATCTTCACCACTTTGGAGGGGTGGCTTCGGCCGGGATCTCCTCACCTTTGAAATGCTGCTTGCTTTTCTTTCTTAGGGGATGCTGAGTTGTAAGAAATCGACGATGACCCGGGTACACATTCTTGTTACCTACATATATACTTTCAGTGCTATCTAAACAGTGTGTGCATGCATTGTATCCCTTGTTCGACTGTCCTGAAATGTTACTAAGAGCAGGCCAATCATTGATGGTTACAAACAACAACCCTCGTAGGTTAAATTCCGCTTGTTTGTACTCATCCCACACAGGTACCCCTTCATCACGCCACAACTGTAAAAGTTCATCAACTAATGGCCTCAGGTAGACATCAATGTTGTTACCGGGTTGCTTCGGGCCTTGGATGAGCACTGGCATCATAATGAACTTCCGCTTCATGCACAACCAAGGAGGAAGGTTATAGATACATAGAGTCACAGGCCAGGTGCTATGACTGCTGCTCTGCTCCCCAAAAGGATTAAAGCCATCCGTGCTAAGACCAAACCTTAAGTTCCTTGGGTCACGTGCAAATTCCTTGTACTCTGTATCGATTTTTCTCCACTGCGACCCATCAGCCGGGTGTCTCAACATCTCGTCGCTCTTGCGGTCTTCTTTGTGCCATCGCAACAACTTGGCATGCTCTTTGTTTCTGAACAAACGTTTCAACCGTGGTATTATAGGAGCGTACCACATCACCTTGGCAGGAACCTTCTTCCTGGCGGGCAGGCCCTCAACATCGCCAGGGTCATCTGCTCTGATCTTATACCGCAATGCACCGCATACCGGGCATTCATTCAAATTCTCACCGCGGTAGAGGATGCAGTCATTAATGCATGCATGTATCTTCTGCACATCTAATCCTAGAGGGCAGATAATCTTCTTTGCTTCATACGCACTCTCGGGCAATTCGTTACCAGCCGGCAGCTTGTCCTTCACTATTTTCAGTAAACTCCCAAATCCCTTGTCAGATAAACCATTCGCTGCCTTCCATTGCAATAATTCCAGTGTGGTACCGAGCTTTGTGTTGCCATCTTCGCAAGTTGGGTACAACTTTGTTTTGTGATCCTCTAACATGCGCTCCAACTTCAACTTCTCAAGTGTAGTTTCTGCTAGGGTATGTGCATCAACGATGACCCCACGTAAATCATCATGTATGATGGGATCATCTGGTACCTCTTCATCATCAGCTTCCCCTGTTGGGTTACCAACGTATTCAGGGTACATGTAGTTGTCATCGTTCTCTTCTTCTTCGTTGTCTTCCATCATAACCCCTTTTTCTCCGTGCTTGGTCCAACAATTATAGCCGGGCATGAAACCAGAAGTTATCAGGTGGAGGTGAATTCTGTCTGTGTTAGGTAATCCTTCTCATTCCGACATTTCTTGCATGGACAACACATAAAACCATTCGGCCCCTTGTTATCCTTAGCCACATTGAGAAAAGATTGCACGCCATCCATGTACTCTTTAGAGCGTCGGTCAGCGTACATCCATGGATGACTCATCTGCAAATCACCGCTAAAACCCATTACGATAAACCAACATAATAGGAAACACCATATTCATTAATACAAGTTCATCACATTAAAACCAAAGTATAGTAGTGACCAAATGTAATACATAGTTCTCATAAAACATAAATTAATTGAAACTAGAATACAACTATCTAAAGAATTTAAATCCAACAACAAATGCGATCAGAATCGCAACTAAGGTAACTATTGAACCAACAGCATAATGATACCAAGCCTCTTGACTAATGACATATTTTCTAATCTTTTAAGCTTCAAGCGCATTGCATCCATCTTCATCTCGTGAACAGCGACGACGTCGGTAAGCTCGACCCCGTGAGCATCAACGATGTCGGCAATCTTCAAGTCCAATACCATCTTCTCTTCTAGGCATTGGAGACGAAGATCTTCACTTATCTTCAATTTTGCTTTCAAATCGTTGTTTTCTTTTTTAAAAAACTCTACAATAGGGTCGGCTGGAATTTCCGGTTCAACTACCTCCTAAATAAAAATATATCTATGTCAATTTGGTCGGCATGATTGTTATAAACACGAAACAAAATAAATAGTGATAAAAATATACCACATCCGAATCATAGACCGGACGAGGGCCGACGGGGACGGATATCAAAACCATGACACTATACATAAAAAACATAAGAAAATTATACAAGAAAAATAATTATGCATTCAAATCATACAAGTAATTTTTAAAATAAAAGATAAAAAAGAGGCTCACCGAGGTGGTGCCGGTCACGGGATGGCGGGGGCTATCGACGGCGGTGAGGACCGAGACGACACTAAAATCCACAAATATAAATTAATTTGAGCTCAAAAACATAAAAAAATGAACTACCTAGCTTAGGCATTTCATCAAACACCTAGGTAGCACTATAAAAATGAAATGAGCTAAACTTGTATGGAAATGGCTAAAATTCGGCCGCCGGGTGAAAGGATCAAGTGTTGCTAACCCTTGGAGAGATGGGTGCCGTCTATCTTGACAAATCTTGGAAAAAAATGGGGCTACACTTGAGCTTGAGAGAGAAACAATGGAGATGACTTGAGAGTTCAAAAATGGTGGCTGGCCCGGGGTGGGAGATGATATAGCGGGACCTCTAGTCCCGGGTTGTACCACGGCCCGGGACGAAAGGCCACCCTCCTGTCTCCACCCTGCCGCTGACTGCCTCGGTCCCGGGTGGTATCACGGCCCGGAACTAGAGGTGCCCTACGACCCGGGACCGGACCTGCGCAGCGTCAGAGCCGCCGGCCCGGTACTAGTTCCCTCCTCTAGTACGGGTTCGAACCACGCCCGGGACTAGAGCCCAACACCCCTCTCCACCAAAGGTCCGGTTTCCACTAGTGTAATTTCTAGCTGTATGTTTCCGAACGGCCGAGATTTGTCGTTTAATGTGTTAAACGTTCAGCTCATTCGATATAAAATCTTGACCGTTCAATCACGGGAACGGACGGTCGAGACACGGGTTGGAATGTTGATGATGATGGTCTGTAAAGAGTTCTTGGGAAACAGCCATTGCAGGTGCAGATCTCCATCTCTGGATCTTGAGATCCACTGCGGTTATTGGCCTGCTTAATTAGGCATGCAAATGGATGATGTACATGCGTGTGGTTTTGTCAACTCCTGCACTAAGCAGATGACTTGTTTTCTATATATACACATCTTGCCCCAAGGGAAAACAAGAGAAGCAAATCAGTACAACAGATATGACTGCATGCAAGTGACCAACATTTTTATTGTCAGCAGACAGATGTACCCCCCTTACAAAAGTTACTCCCATGGATTATTCCCATGTAGGATCTGAATATTCCCATGTAGGATCTGAATAACAGTGCGGTACATTCTGTTAGAGCATCTCCACCGGGACCCTCAAACAAGTGTCCGACACCCTCCAATTGAGCTCCGTTTAGGGGGTGCCGGACACACGTCCGGACGGAGCAAAAGAAATTTCTCCAGCGGCACACTCCAAACAGCACCCCCTATTCATTTTTTTTTTGCGGTTGTTAAACCAAACAGCTTGTGTGCAAAGAGACAGAGAAGCAAATCCATACACAACGAAGAACACATCTATCAAACTTACTCGACAGGGAGATGCAGAAAGAGAAAAGCAGCAAATTTAGCAGAAAGGTACTAGTTTAACTAGTACTAAACTGGAGGTGTAGAAATACAACACAAGATTCAACACAAAATTCAGCACAAAAGAAAGGAGCATTACAGAACACAAAATTCAGAAGCCTACGCACGACGGAGCCGCCACGCGAGCACGTCTAGAGAGATCGAGAAGCTACGAGAGCAGCGAGCCCAGCGCCTTGCGGACTCCCAAGGCGGAGAAGGCAAGCTACGCGGCCGACGGCGTGAGATTTGGTGGCGGATGCCCTTGTGGAAGTCCTGCAACTCGTCGATGTCGACGGCGTACATCGCAGCGACGGGGTCGATGAGCTCGGCCGCGGCGGCCATGTCGGCGTCCACGCGCAGGCAGTTGGCGTGCGGGCTGTGGCCGAACCGGATCCACCTGTCGGTGAGCACCGGCCCCGGGGGCCAGGATGGGACCGGGCTCCGCGTGGCGTACCAGGGCGCGCCGGGGGCGTACAGCGAGTTCGCGGCCAAGACGGCGCTGCCCGGGTGCGAGCCCGTGCCGTGCCGCGCCTTCGCGGACGCGCTGGCGGCCGTGGACCGCGGCCTTGTCGACCGGGCGATCCTCCCCGTGGAGTCCACCATGGAGGGCACCGCGCTGCGGAACTACGACCTCCTGCTGCGGCACGACCTGGTCGTCGCGCAGGAGATCAACCTCTTCGTCCACTACTGCCTCCTCGCCATGCCTGGGGTGCAAGCCCGTGCCCTGCCGCGCCTTCGCGGACGCGCTGGCGGCCGTGGACCGCGACCTGGTCGACCGTGCCCTCGAGCTGCAGATCCACCGGGAGTTGCGTCGCCGTCGACGTCGGCGGCCGGGGCAGGAGGAGTGGCAGGGCTAGGTGGGGGAGGAGGGGCAGCGTGGGAGGAACCCGAGTGTGCAGAGGTGAGATCTCCGGCACGAAGCCATGGGAGAGAGAGGCGTGTGAGAGATGAAGTGTTATTTGACTGACAAGCGCCAGTACGAAAATATGCCCGCTTTGCATGTCCGGCACCCCCAGGAGGGCCTCCAAACATAGAGGCCTCTTAGGGGGTGCCAGACATATTTAGAGGCCAATTTCCTTTAGAGAGTCATTTGGAGACCTCCGCTGGTGGGCATTTTTTTATGTCCAGACCCCCAAACAGCCTTTGGGGGGTCAATTGGGGGGTGCCGGTGGAGATGCTCTTAGAAATCTTCACTAGACAGTAATACACATGCATGGCCAGCCCAGAGTTACAAGTGCGTCTGTCAAGCCTCTCCAGCCACACAGGAGATAATTCAGCATGTTCCAACAAGGGATTAGAGCCATGACAGTGTCACTAACACTATGCAACTTCAAAATTTAGCTTCACTTAGTTGTGACGGAACTGAACATCCTGTGAGTACACTTGGTAGAAAAGTCTTCAGGAAGTAGCATCGCGTTTATATATGATATAAACGCGACTCTAGAGCGTTAATGTGTGCTCTAGAGCGCCATCTTGATCAACATGTTTAATGTTGAAGCACATAGTCTGGTTGAAGAAACACAGGAGGGCGAATGCTGTCGGAGTTGGTGAACGCACACAAAGCTTTCCAGATTGGGACCAACATTTTGACTGGTGGATGCAGTTTCTGCAAATATAAAGCTCTTTCAAATCACTGGCACATGAGAGCACACTTCAAAATCAATTGAAAATATGAGAAAAGTTACCTTAAAAACAAGCATGATCTCGTCTTCATCGTGCAGAAGCAATGCCAAGCTCCAGTAACATGTAACAGGGGTCACACACTCGTTCAGCATCGGCTTTTGGATCATGCTGATAGGCACAAATTGGCGATGGACTCTCCCACTGTGAAAGATAACAAAACATTGGAAAGTGGAAGGATAAGATGGTCACTTCCGGTTAACACGAAACAACTTTATCATCTCTTCACCAAACAGTACGGACCAGAAATAAGTAAAATGTAAAGTGCTAATTTCAGTTGGTATCGACAGCCGTTAACTCCATATATGATATATCTGATTGCAGTTGATGACATGCACTTGCAATTACATATAATCCTGACGAGCGGCAAATTCTGACAACAAGAGCGGAAACTTGACCCACACAAATGGTCCTTTCATACCTCCAGAAGTGTTGTTCTAGCTGAACCCCAAAGGCTGGCATGATCATCAATGACTCTTCAGATTTTTTTTTTAGATAAAACTCTGCAGAAAATTAAACATAGTACTGAACAAGGAGCAAGCAATTTTCACTTCTATAAGAAGGTTACATCGATGATGATAAACAGGAGCATCTTTTTTTATGGAACTTTAAGGTGAGAGTTCTACAACGTACAACAAAACAGAGATAATACAGAACAACCACAGTGCTCACCTTTCTTCACAGGCTTGTACTGCAACCATTTAGCTATGATGATAGCAGAAAATGAAACACTCCAAAAGGAACTGAGGCATAAAGTCTCCTGAAACATTTAAGAATTGCAAGTCACTAGGCGGAAATTGGAACTGTCTAATCTTTGTCCTCTTTGTGGTTTGGAATGCGAGGATACGTTCTATGCGTTGTGCAGGTGCCCGACGGCTAGAGCCTCTTGAGCTTTGGGGAAATTTCTGGAACCACTTCTTCTCTATTCCACACTGGGTAAAATATACAGAGTACAATTTACATTCTCATCCCTCCTATAGTTCTAGTATTACACATAAGTACACCAACACTCCCCCTCAAGATGAGGTGAAGATGTCAATGAGCCTCATCTTGCTACAAATATTTACAAATGAAACTACACTCACACCTTTTGTCAAGATATCTGCTAATTGATCTGATGACCTAACATAAGTAATTTTGAGTACACCTTCATCTAGCTTCTCCTTAATAAAGTGCCTATCTATCTCGACATGCTTAGTTCGATCATGATGAACCGGATTGTGAACCATGTTAATAGCAGCTTGGTTATCACAATACAAGCAAATAGGTACGTCAACGATCAGTCCAAGCTCTGACAATAGTATTCTCAACCACATCAGTTCACACAAACCTGATGCCATAGATCTGAACTCAGCTTCAGCTGTTGAACGTGCAACTACACTCTGTTTTTTACTCCGCCAGCTAACTAAATTTCCACCAAAAACATGCAATAGCCAGTGGTTGACTTTCTGTCATCTAGACATCCACCCCAATCAGCATCAGTATATCCTTCTATTTTAAGATGCCCATAATTAGAAAATAAAATTCCTTTACCTGGGCACCCTTTTAGATACCTTAAAATTCTGTATACAGCATCCATATGGCTAGTTCTAGGGTCATGCATGTATCTGCTCACAATGCCAACCGCATATGCAATGTCTGGTCTAGTATGTGACAAATAAATTAAGCGCCCCACCAATCTTTGATATCTACCTTTGTCCACTGACTCACCAGAATCCGCTAATATTTGAAGATTTTGCTCAACAGGTGTGGGTGCTGGTTTACATTCTAGCATTCCAGTCTCAGCAAGTAAATCAAGTGCATATTTCTTTGAGAGAGATAAATACCTTGTGCACCATAAACAACCTCAATCCCAAGAAAGTAGTGAAGATATCCCAGGTCTTTGACTTCAAATGAACATGCCAATGCCTTCTTTAACCTCGATATCTCTTCATCATCATTACCTGTAATTACAATATCATCAACATAAACAACCAGAATGGTAACCTTGTCCTTATAGCACTTAAAAAATAAAGTATGATCTGCATTGCTTTGTCGATAGCCCAGCTTGCACACTTCATTTCTAAACCTCCCAAACCAGGCTCTAGGTGATTGTTTAAGCCCATACAAGGATTTCTTTAATTTACACACCTTGCCTTCAGTCTCTTTACTACTAAACCCTGGTGGAATCTCCATATACACTTCTTCCTGTAAGTCCCCATGAAGAAAAGCATTTTTAACATCCATTTGATACAATTTCCACTTATTATTTGCTGCTATCGATATGAGCGCCCTGACGGTGTTCATTTTTGCCACAGGTGCAAATGTTTCATCATAATCTACCCCATATGTTTGACTGTACCCTTTGGCCACCAACCTGGCCTTATAGCTTTCTACCTTACCCTCTGAATTTTGTTTTACAGTAAATACCCACTTACAACCAACAACCCTTTTATTAGGAGGAAGTGTAGTAAGTACCCACGTGTTATTCTTGTCAAGTGCTGCCATTTCTTCCAGCATGGCATCTCTCCATTTAGGGCACCTCTTCGCTTCCTGCCAGTCATAGGGAATAGGTACAGCCGAGTCAAGTGCAGCAATAAAGGCTTTATACTGAGGTCCCACAGAAGAATATGAGACATAATTAGAAATATCGTATTGGGACAAATGTGGTGGCAGTTTCCCAGCAGTGGAGCGAGATTGTTTCCTCTGAGCTATAGGGATATCAAGATCATCAAATGGAACGGAAATTGTACCATCACTTGTAGAGGGACTTGAACTTGAGTCATGCAAATCTGGCTGTACTCCAGCTTCAGGATTCAGACTCAATGAGATTTCTTCTTCCCCTTGCACCTGATCATTCTCAGCTCTCCTTCTCCGTGAGTACACCTGAAGGTTTTGTGGCCACCTAGATCTTTCAGTTTGATACTCTTGCTGCTCCCCCTGAGTGTCATCTTGTTCAACATTTGATGTATCTTCATCTCTACCATCAGGCTCGTCTCCAGCTGGAATTACTCCAACAATCATTTTCCTTGATGCTGCTTCATTATTTTCTTCTTGTTCATCTCCCCCTGTCTCGCTGTCTGTACCTGAATTATCATTAACATATAGATCAGGAAAAACATCAGTTAAATCCACCGATTCTCCATAAAATGGTTGATATTCTCTAAACACCACATCCATGCTTACAAACATCCGTCTCTCTGATGGGCACCAACATTTATATCCTTTTTGTTTTCCTGAATATCCCACAAACACGCACTTTAGAGCTCTTGGATCAAGCTTGCTCACAGAGGGTCTATAATCTTTCACAAAGCACACACACCCGAATACCTTTGGTGGAACCACATAAGAAATCCCACCGGTTAAACATTCTATTGGGGTTTTATACCCAAGCACTCTAGATGGCATTCTATTTATCAGATAAGCTGCTGTCATCACTGCCTCACTCCACAGAAATTTTGGAACATTCATAGTCATCATTAGACACCGGGTAACCTCCAAAAGGTGTCTATTTTTCCTTTCAGCCAAGCCATTTTGTTCAGAGGTACCTGGACAAGTTGTCTGATGAATAATCCCAAAACTGGACAAGTACCTATCAAATTCCCTGTTCACATACTCGGTCCCATTGTCGGTACGAAATGTTTTCATGCATGCATTATATTGTGTCTTGATCATATTATGAAAATCAACGAAGCATTCAAACACATCATCCTTGTTCTTCAACACATAAACCCAAGTAACTCTAGTACAACAGTCAATGAAGGTAACAAATGAGCGATAACCATTTAGAGCTGAAACTCTACTAGGACCCCAGACATCAGAATGAATAACTTCCAGTGGTGTTGCGCTTCGATTATCAGATGGCACATAAGAGCTTCTAGTTTGCTTTCCAAATTGACATGCATCACATACTAGTTTCTCCTTCTTAACTTTATTATAAAGATCAGGATAAAGCTGACTCAGAATAGGGAATGACATATGACCCAACCTGCGATGTTGCAGTAGAAACTCTTCTAATGGTGAAGAAGATAGCACAGCTGCAACAGAAGGCGACACTTCCTTGTCCAGGTAATATAAACCATCACGTAAGCTCCCCATTCCAAGTTTTTTTTCCAGTTTCAAGATCCTGAAATATACACCATGATGGGAAGAAAATAGCAGCACAATTAAGTTCCCGTGTGATACAACTTATGGACATGAGATTAATTGGGAATGTGGGAACATGGAGCACAGATGAGAGTGACAAGTTAGGATTGCATATAACTTTCCCTGAACCCATGATGGCTTGAGCTGAACCATCGGCCAATTTAACACTCTGTTTACCCATCTCAGGAACATAATCATGAAATTCTCTATAGGAACCAGCCATATGTCGAGATGCGCCCGAATCAATCAGCCATGGCGCACCATTGCGATCACACTCAACAGAGGTTGAAGAGTTACTACAATGACCAGCAGAGACCACAGCAGCTTCGCAAATTTTCTTATCACCTTTATTCATACCCTTGAACTGGTACCATTTTTCCAAATCATCAATGGTCATCCTAACCGTAACAATTTGGGACCTTCCACCATCAGCACCTGTTCTACTAACACCCGTAGGGCGAGCAGCTCCACACAAATTGCAGACACTCCGAAAGGCAAAATTTATATTTCTACACCTCATACTTTGACACAGCCAATCACCATTTCGCTGCCAAGATTTTGCAGCACCATGTCCTTTACCTCCACCTGATCCATTATACACTTCATTTTGGGATCCACCTCCTGTCTTTGTGTTCTCCCCCTGCTTACCAATCCCATCAAACACAGCTTGGTATTTTGCAGCCATCAAATTCAGCACTGCTAATTACCTCCTCTGTGTTTGCACACACAGCACAGCAAATCCAAGTCTGCAGCTCACCGCACGAGCTGTCTTACTCTTCTCTAATTCTTGCAGAAATTTCTCACCGAGTGCACCAGTACCGCACCTCCACAGCTCCACTCCAAGTATAGCAGCCACACCTGACCTGTAGGTCGTATACGCGGGCTGCCGGCCGCCGCCTCCACGAATCCCCTGTACCTCTTCTTCTTGGACAGTACTCCTCCGCCTGGGCCTATCCTGTTGGAGCTTGTTCTCTGCCTGCACTCCAACTCTCCCAATCGCCGGAGCTCCGCCGCAGTCCACTTAATCGCTGCCGGCTCCACACCTCCGCCTGGGCCTGCTACCCCGTCCGCACCGACGCACCTGAGCACCCAGAGCTCTGCCGCACGCTGCTGACTCACCGCCGGCGAGGTCCCAACACCACCGGCTCTGATACCACCTTGAGCTTTGGGGAAATTTCTGGAACCACTTCTTCTCTATTCCACACTGGGTAAAATATACAGAGTACAATTTACATTCTCATCCCTCCTATAGTTCTAGTATTACACATAAGTACACCAACAGAGCCCTTTGGCAGGCGATGGAGGAGACTTGGCCGATTCCGAAGTTGGACACGGTGGCAAACACAGGGAAGGAGTGGCTTCTTCATCTCATTGCGCAGCAAACTGGGGAGGTGAACACTATGATCCTGATGACCCTGTGGCGGATTTGGCATGCTAGGAACGAGGTAGTACATGATAAACCATTGCCTGCTGTCGAGTGCTCCAAGAGGTTCCTGTGTAGCTACATGGATTCGCTCCTATCAATCAAACAAGCGCCTCACCAAGATCCAGTAAAGGGGAAAGCTGTGATATCTTATGATCTTATGCCCCGGAACGGCAAGAAGAAGGGTAGGGCTGGGGTGGCCCTACCACCAAAACCCTGGACCAGACCCACGTGTGGAAAAGTGAAGCTAAATGTTGACGGTTCCTTCAGTGCTGTCGATGGTAAAGGAGGTGCTGGATGGGTTCTCCGAGATGAGAATGGTTCAATCATTGTGTCCGCTTGCAAGTTCTTGAGTTCATGCAGCTGCCCGATATATGCTGAACTCGTTGCTTGCCGTGAGGGCATAGCCATGGTGCGGGAGTGGTGCGAACTACCCTGCTTGGTCGAGATGGACTGCGCGGAGGCAGTGAAGTTGATCAAGTTACCAGGCATTGACCGTTCAGAGTTCATGGGAGAAGTCCAGGGTATCAAGGAGATGATGCAAGAAGATGGAAGATTCCACGTTGAAGTCATCAGGCGAGAACAGAACACTGCGAGTCATATCCTAGCAAATCTGGGGCGTGCTGCGGCGCTCACCCAGGTCTGGCCTAGCTCAGGGCCGGCCGAAGTCCTGACGACTTGTCAGGCAGATTGTAATCTCGCCTAATCTCCTTCCCCAATTCGCAAAAAAAAAAAGAGTAGGAGATTAACAAAGAATAAGTCATGCTTTCCTTCACCACCTGAATAGACATAACAGCATAAAACATCCTCAACATGGAATGTATGAAGGTTTTCTTTCCTCTTCAGGAACCTAACATATATCTACCCGCGTATGAATCCGCATTGCTAAGAGCCTAAAGCCTAAGAAGTTCATGAAATAGACAGTAGACTGACAATCTAACAACCAGTACACCTGAGCGAAATAGCGCAAACTCGTTCATAGATGAATTTTGGAATGAAGAGATGTACCGTCGACAAAAAGGCACGAAAAACACTTCCAAGAAGGAGCGCTGCACTGATACAAGAAAATAGCACCCTGATCATGTTCTTTTCGACGAACACGTCATGGATATCGGCTCCTCCCTCGCGGCGATGTGAGTACCTGTACACGCCAGTAGAAACCACCTGTGCTTGCTGCTTCATGGCCTCAGCTCATCAACAACAATCTAAGATCGCCACCTTCGGAGTCTGAAAATCATAATAATGACAACAAATTATATATACGTCAAAACAATGTATGCAACACCCACGGTCAGGAGGCAAGAAGATTTGACATTTCCTACATCGTCCCCTACTACAAGCATCAGGCATCATCAGCAAAGATCGGTGGTGATACTCTTAACCACCGAATCTATAATAGGCCCCATTATAGCTTGTCATTGATCATATGCCCTCTTCTTTTTACTTGTATGTCATGAACAACTTTTTTGTTGTTGAGGGAAGCAACGGAGGGTCAAGAGCCCACGAACCACTTTGTGAGCCTAATATTATCACGCGAAATGACGCTCTTGCGACCTTGCCACAGTGGCAATTTTGGAAACCTAGCTCGACGGACCTATTCCTCTCACCGGCGGCAGCTAGTCGAGTCTGAACGAAACCTCCGTTCCACCTAAGCGAGGCGCACGCAGCCGCAGTGGAGTGGGGAGGTGCACCGGTGTGGGACTGGGGGGATGGAGGGGGGAGGAGAGACGAACGGGACTGAGGAATGGATCACCTGGCGCACCTTCGGGCCTGCCTGAGTCGGGTGGCGCCGCCCAGCTTCTCGCCGGAGTTGGCCCCAGGTGCCGGTCGCCGCTTCTGTCGTCTCCACTCGGACGAGCCGAACAGGTTAGGAACAGGGAGATGGGTTCGGTCGGTACTGTGTAACTGTGTTCGAGTCCAGTACAGAGAAAAGGTTAGCCACATGGGCAAGAACGTCAGGAAATAAAATAAATAAATTAAGGTCGTATTGTCAATTGCAAACTAATACAGTTGCAAACAATAATAAAGTTGATAATATGCCAATCATAAAGGCCGTCCATTATCAATTTTCAGTCAACAGTATGCCAATCAGACCCTGTTTACAGATTACAACAATCTAATGGAAAATGTCCGCTTACACCACTCGATGCTTCCTGCTTCGCTCTGCAGAGGCTGGCAGTGAGGCTGGTACAGCACGAAATTGTTGAGGCACAGAGCACATACACATTCTGAAATGATGAAGCAACTGTTCTGGTATAGAAATTCTCAGGAGAGCGATTCGGACAAGCTCTGCCTTCTTGGTCATAACTCACAAGCCACGGCCGGCTGACTGGTCACCATTTCATTCTCGAGCGCTTCTCCTTCCTCCATTCCCATGGCCTCTCGGGGTTCGGCAGCGCCCACAGGCCCAGCCCGCTCGTTTGCGCCTGCTTCTCCCACTGACAAAGTTTCAGTTTGTCAAGGCATTTTCATGTAGTATAGGATATGTTCAGAAATCAGAAGGTGAGTCACTGCTCTTCAGTCAAGTGAACTTCGACTGTCAGGTGTCACTGCTTACCTCGGCGAGCTCCAGCCTTCTGTCGTAGGCAGTGTAGTGCCATGTGAGCCCTTTCTTCAGCATGTATTCCTGTTTCAAAAGCAAGAAGAAACTCAATATATTTCATAGACTAAATGGTTATAAACTAGATATTTTCCCTTTATCAAAATTCTGTACATAAACCTCTATTCTATCTAATCGGATGGCGGATACGACCGCTTTTAACCTCTGATATTTTCAGCTGAGGCAATTGAGCATCTTTCTTGTCGAATTTAATAGGTATTTTTCGAATCTTCAGCCGAGGCAATTCAGCATTTTTCGGTCGAATTTAATAGGTATTTTTCGAATCTTCAGCTGAGGCAATTCAACGTTTAAAAGCTCGTTTGGCCATTTCATAGGCATTTTTCACAATCTTGAATACATTCAGTTTATGATACTGTAAATATGCAATTGCAACACTGGAGATCTTTGAAAAGAAGAAACCAAAGAGCACATGGACCAAAAAAGAATACAGTACTTCTATTGGTCATATGCAGTATAATAGAGAGTTCAGTATGGACAATCCAATGTGATAATATCATGACTTCGAGATTTGAAAAAAAAGTATGACTTTGTACCTGCACGAAGACCCATGGCACTTAACATCTCCAACCAGACGACCATACCGGTCAGTATCATATACGGAAATCTTTAAGGATTTTCCCTGCACCAGCTTCACCAGCTCCTCTTTTGCCTCTTTACCATAAGGCATTGATTTCTCTGGTGCGTCGACCCCTCTGCATTGCATTGTTTCGTTCCATGATGTCAACTCAACTGCATTCCAACTTTACCATCGGTTGAGCATAAGTGGGGACAAACCTTAGCCTGACCCGGTACTTCATTGCGAGAACCTGCTCCCCTACCAAGTTAGGAACTTGCCTGCACTCAGTATTAAGAAGTTTCAGAAGATGACAACATACTTGGACTTGGACAGAGAGAGTTGAAACTGATGTTAATTCGAAGTAACCTATATCCTGCATCCAATATGATCTTCTGAAGCACGTCGGCGTTTTGGTAGTTATTGGCCTCCCGCACCTTGATCCGCTCCGCCGCGGCTTCCTGAACTTCAGGGGACCGGTAAACCGTGTCAACATACACGGTGATTGTGTCACCGTCGGCCACATCCTTTGCATTCACCTAGGAAACTAGCATACAGACTTGTCAGCCACTAATTCAGGGGACAATGCTCAAGGACATAGCATCAAGAGAGCAAGGCCTCACAGGGAGCGTGTGCAGCTCATACTTCACGCCATGAGTTTTGCGCGTGGGACTGCTCCAAAAAGAACCAAGAAACGACTCCTGAAGCACCAAACAAGCAAACAAGGCATCGGGTCAGGGGAGGATTCAGTTAGTACAGTGCGATTCTTCACCGGCTGAATCTGCAGAATGCTGCTTGCATCCTATGGAAAGGAACAGCAACCAATCAAGCATAGAAGGCACATGAAAGATTTCTTAGCATGTGCCGAATCTAATCTAGCCCAGACATCTGTACTAATCGCTATTAATTTCACTAAAGGCTTCCGAGAAGAGACACCATCACACCAATACCTTGGGGAACAGGGCCTGGCGAGCGTAGGCGAGGAGGACAAAGGCGCCGATGAAGCAAAGCAGCACCCGCGGCGGCGACAGCGACGCACGCTTCCTGGCGACGCCGCCGGCATGGGCATTGACCAGCTCATGGACTCCGCTATCGCGGCGACGCCGGTGGCTGTGAGCGGCGTTCATGCCGCCGGGCACTTGAGGGGATGGAAACCCTCGGGTCCTGGGGGACGCCTCCGCTGCCGTGTGCGCGCGGAGGCGGCAAGGGGTGCTCGTCGCGACGGGCAAGGCGCCCGGATGCTGCGGGTCGGCGGCGGCGGCGGCGCGTCGGGTCGTGCGCGTTCTCCGTTGGACCGTTGGGCCTGCGCACACGCCCTCTTTGCTAGCCTTTTGCCCGGAGAGTGTTGTTTGCTCCCGAGCTCCAGTGCTCCCTTCATTAAAAAAAAAGTAAAAATTATATTTTGAGTTTCAAAAAAATTATGAAAACTATCATGGGTGTAGCCAATGGTGTATCCCACAAACGTGCAAATTTTCGGTTTGAAATACTTTATATTATGAAGTATACAAAAAGAACAAAATTTGGTAAAACTTAGAGATTTAAAAATAGACATATTTAGATCCATAATTTGTCATTCATTTATAGCTCAAAATATAAAGTATTTGGAGCTGAAATTTTACACGTTCATGGAATATACTATTGGCTACACCTCGAGATTTTTCAGATTTTTTGAATCTCATAAATTCGAATTTTTAAAATGAGTGGATTCATTGATGCCCGGGATCAAAAAGTCTATACTTCGCGTCGTTAATATTATCGGTTTTGCTGAATCTCACTTGACTGAGATCTTTTTTGAAGTCTCAATCATCTGCGAAAAGTGCAATCACAATTTAGAAAAATGTAACTCGATTCCAGTTGCTCAGTTGCATTTTTCCGGGTAGAGAAGTTTGACTTGAAGGAGTTACAAATTTTTAAACTGTAGTTGCAATTTTCTTGCACACTTAAAATTACGGTCAATTTTCTTGCAATTTTCAGTAACTATCAGAATGTTTGTGCTTTGGTTGTTCTATTAACAATTATATCATGAACTTCTCGCTATTTCTAGAATTTTATTTGTTTCACTCATGTGCACTATTTCTCATTGAAAAAGCAAGTGCTACGTATATTTGTGGAATGAAAACAGATAAACCATATTATACAAGATTTATTATGCGACAATTCATAATTTTCATACCCAACATCGGTCCAACTCAAGTTGGTTTTGTAAAAGAAGGAACTCGAACAAACAAACAAACAAAAATAGCCATGTTCTGGCTATAGAGATGCAATGTTCATCGCGAGTCAAGACTGTTGGGCCATGTCTCTCCACATGGAGGTGTCTTGGCAGCCCAACTTTAGACCAGGAAGTCCAACACGTGTGAGTCGTTCATCGTTGTATGCATCCAACGGTTGAGCTTCTTCCTTGAGATGTAGAAGAAGAAAACCCTAGCCACTCTTGGTGGTTGTTGCAAGCAAGATAGAGAGAAGCCAGAACGTGACTTCTGTTGTGAGAGAGTGAGAGAACACACAAGAACACCACAACCTAGTGGGAAGAGAGGAGGAAAGAGGATAGGTGATTTCTGTCAGGATTCGATACATCTGACTGATCTTCCTCCAAGACGGTGATTGGAGGGTCAAACATGATTGGATTGCTTAATTGGTGAGCTCGTTTCTTATTTTGAGTACTTCGATCTGGATAGCTGGTTTGTGGTTTGGGTCAGAGGAGCATCATATTTGAGAGAGGTTTCGTCAGTTCGGACTGCTGCAGTTCTAGCACAGAGCAGTTTTGGTAGAGGAACAGTTTGGCCAGGCAAACAGTGTCCGACTGAGCTCATCTTTGGTGGGTGTGGGAACTCATATGACTGTTTGTCTACCGATTTTGGTGCTGTTTGGATCTATCGATTTAAGAGCAGTTTGCTGATTACCGAAGATGATAGAATCTGTGATAATGTGCTTTGCTGAAATCTTGCCTCTTATGGTTGTTATTGTTGTTGTCGGTGGGCAACGAGCTGAAGTGTGTGTTGTAATTTCTACAGAAGACTCTTGCTCATAGTGAAGCTTGCGTGGACCGGTTGGTCCACACCAGTGGTTTTTCCTCCTCAAATTGGGGAGGATTCCCACGTAAATCCTTGTGTTAGCTGTGCATGTGATTGTGTTTATTTTTTCGCTACATATTGTTGTTGGTTAAACCTATTCTCGTAGTTCATTGCAGGCGGAAGGCTGTTGAAGTTGTGTATCTTCTCCCCTTACCTCCCAACAGAGACATACACAATAAATGTTGATAACTTCACTAGTGACTGTAAGCATCGACATGAGTGACCAGTTACCTCGGGGAACATGGTGGGGCGAACATTCGCGCGGAAGGCAAAGGCGTCGATGAAGCAATGAGTACCCGCGGCAGCGACAACAACACGCGCTTCCTCGTGACGCCGCCATGTACATGGGCTCCCCTCTCTTGGGGACACGAGTGGCGTACTTGCCTCCAGGCACTTGAGGGGACATAGCACTCGGGGCACGGATAAGGTTGGCTATTGAAGGAGATTGACATTCATCCTGGTAGATCAAATCCCTAGCAAGTCAAAATCCACTCCATTCCACTCCAATTCCCTATTCCACCCCAATTCACTTGGGTATAGTGGATTAACCAAACAATACCTAAATCTGTTTGCAAAAAACAAACTCTACTCTATCTGTAATAGCCTAGCAGAACTGCTTTTTTGAAAGTTTTTCTAGATATTTTGTGTTGTGAAAGTCTCATACTATATGCTCACGAGGCATAGCAACTCTAGTAAATTGATGTGGTGCTCGGAAAATTCATGACGCATCAAAGAAATTTTGAATAACAGATTCTCATACTATATGCTCACGAGGCTAGTAACTTTATTGAATTAAGTTGGTGCTCGGTAAATTCATGATACATCAAAGAAATTTTGGACAACAAACTTAACTAGGTGGTGAACAATCACATCTCAATTTTAACCGTCGGTACAAAATCGGACATTTCGTATGAGCTCAACACCAACAAGTGTGTTCTTAGGGTAAAGATAAGACCATTGAAAATATGCACAATTAAGGAGTTCACAACCTCCATGGCACATGTGAATCATTCACGCCCCATATCGCCACTTCCTCTTCACCTTCCACTTTAGATTACCCTTGACATGAAAAGATATTGCTCCTTTGTTCCAAAGACCACGGCGACAACATGTGAAGATATGATGAATGAGGCTACACGGACCGGGTTCAAAATTGTGCATCGATCCATCAGCTGCCGGGGACCACATGGAAGTACTGAGTTGGTATTGACCAAAATTAGGGTGCCCTTTTTCGCCAAAATGTACCATTACGAGAGAGTTACCCTCAACATTTGGTAGCGCCCTGCTGCTGACACATAAACTCCTCTCAGAGACGAAGAGGACATTGTCGTCCCCGATGCTCGTTATCGGGATAAATCTGCCTAGTACAAGGTCAGCAAGTCTGTAAACCTTAATGTGCGAGAATATGGGATGGCCTAGACAAATCACGAGGATCTCCGAATCACATTCTACCAGGTAGGAAGATATGCAATTTGCGCTTGGCGGGCCTATGGCAATCAGCTCTGGTGGTGGCAGTTCTGAAGATGACGCTGAGACGTTGGCATGACGCTGCTGGGGCGGTAGGATCTGGAAAATCCTTGTCGTGGGGCCATCATGATCCAAAATGTAGATCCTGCCATGGAGCGATACTGGACTATGAGAGTACGAGAGGTTCCTGCGGGCGACGCTCCATTGCTGGTCCCCGACGTCAGCAATGGCTAAACATTTCATACCGGAGACGAAGATCATGACGGTGATGACTCCGTCGCGCTCACGCTGATGGAGGTAGAGAGCACCTTTCTGAATTTGTTCCAAATGTGTCTGGTCTCAGGGCTGTCTTCGGTGGGTGAGAACTGGAACTTGAACTGTCTTAGGAGGGTGATGAGCGGCGGGAGCTCCGCGATGTCGCCTGTGAACGGATGGAGGAGGCGGATGGCCGTGTCCTTGTCCCGCTGCAGGAGCAGGATGCCGTCGACCGAGTCGAGGACGCAGTGGTCGCTGAAAAGCGGGAGCTTTGACCGGACGATGGCGCCGGTGGAGAGGTTGACGAAGCGCACGTACTTGCCGAGCTTGCCGTGACCAGGGTGCAGGCCGTGGCCCTCGGGCAGCATCATCCACCGGCGCGGGTGGAAGCGCGGGTCGACGACGCCGCGGCCGTGTGGGCAGTCGGTGCTGGAGCGCCAGTGGAGGCAGACGGCGCGCAAGCGGACGTAGTCCAGCAAGTCGCCGGCGGTCTCCAGCAGCCGGCACCCGATCAGGCGGACCAAATCGCCTTGCATGGACGCCCAGGAAGATGATGCGTCCGGTTCCGCCGAGGAGGTGACTGCAGCGGCGGGGTTAGTGCGACAACGGCGCTTCCTGCTGCACGCCATGGTGGTCAGATACCGCTCCTCCGAGTAGAAGATCGGCGGTCAGAGAACGGCGACGTGGGACTAGCTTAGTTGGATTGGCTTGCGGGGTCAAATTTGAAGAGATCCCGCATTATATTTTCTATTGCCATCGGTTGCTACGATCCGGACTGGCATCTTGCCACGAGAATTGGATAGCTTCTCTTTTAGTTACCGTGTCCGTCGCTATATGGACTTTGCTGAGTCCACCGATGTACGCTTCAGCGTGAAGCATCATGTTCTGGTGTATGGGCATAACCGAAACATATTCTAGCCATCGATGTGACTGCTTTTTAATTTTCTACTACTAGCATTCTTTTAGATTGTGATTTTGTTGTTGACGGACGCACACGTTCACTCTAATAGTAACAAAAAATAATAATTGTGTATGATAAAATTAACGAGTTTTTTTTTACTCCATGAACTTGCCATGTTATCATGCTTATAGTAGTAACAAAAAATGTTAACGGACGCACACCTTCGCTCTAATATATCAGAGTGAACAATTTTTACTTTTGGTGTTTTTCTGTTTTCATGTTTCCGTACTTTTGTGCCAAGAAAACTTTCTGGTGGCCGACCGCGTGTAGTCTACAATCCAGTCGAGTTTGAGCGAGTTGGAGTAGGCTTAGCTCATACTAAAATCTGAACGAGCTAAGACTGAGTCGAGATAGAGGGCAAGCTATACAAACTGGTTCATATTAAACTTGTAACGATCTTGAGCCGATCTCAGACTAGTTCCAAGTTAAGAAAGACAACGGAAATAAATATATTCGAAGATTCTTTTTAACTCAGTTAGAGTAAATCGACATCATAACATAGAATTATAAGTTCTAATTCAAACATTTACAATATACGTTTCTCGATAACTTGACTTATTCTCTCTCATTGAAAGACTTTGCGCAAAACTTTTGGCTAAAATAATTTGAATCAAGTTTATGGCATAGACGTACCATGTGACTACCTAAGTTTCCATGCATGCTTTAGTATACACATGAGAACAACCGTATTATCGACCTTATTCAGGGGGAGGTTAGATGATAGTCTAATCATACCGTTCAAGCAACGGTCACTGGATATTCCCATTGTCTTGAGACTTGTGCAATATGATAACTTCATAGTAAGACATTTGCCATTAACAGTAACAAATAATATCTCACGGTAAAATCATATTATTGGGTCGGTTCACTACTATTGGTCTACCAACAATAAGCTCTAAGATTTGATTACTTCACTTAGTCCATGATCAGAGCAATATCATATTATTGGGTCAGTTTAATACTATTTTCATGCATGTGAGTTTCCCCTGAATCACATATTTAAGTATCATAACAGCTATAGCATAAAGATATTAACAATGAACCAATAATAAATAAAAACTTAATATTATTATTTCTAGGGTATATTCCCAACAGAACTCACACCATCACGTGTTGGTCGTGGCGGCCGCCACATTCGACGTCATGTGGTTCTGCAGATCCCCTGCTTTCTTGTCGCCGGACTTGGCTAAAGACACAATTATCTCATGTTGATTAAGTTTAGCTTGCAATATTGTGACCACTTATTATCTTGTGTATTCCAGTTAGAAAAATTATGTTAAACTGTTCTTATATCATGAATGTGTTGGGTGAGGGGGCATTGCCCCCCCCCCCCCCCCCCCCTCCCATGGCCCTAATTAAATAATGGTAGTTGTCTACGACTTAGCATTACCAATAATTTGGACCATCCCGTCGATGTTGGATAAAGCTAGTAAACCCCGACCTACACTTACGAATTATTTAACCATCATAACTCACATGATATACTATCGTAACATTGACATATCACAAAAGAATTAAGTGCAAAGTTGTGTATGGGAAAAGAAAAAATGCACAAATTGACTATACCATAGCTACCACCGGTATCCTTTATCATAGCTTTTATTCGATTTACTATTGGGAAAACTAATGTAAAGCAAAAAAGAACTCATGTTATGTCAGCAAATATAAACCTTAATACAAAATCCTACACAAATAAATCAAACATACACTACAACATCTCTTCTTTTCACTCACGGTTTTGGCCCGTGGTAAAATTTCACTTTTTCGCCGTAATCGCGCAATTATGAAGGATCTGTGGATCATCGGTAATCTCACGTCACATTGGATCAGAAGACAGTTTTAAGGGAACATCGTGTTTCTGTGATGGGGTTTGGCTGCCTGATAGGACCCTAGGCCCGTACAGCCGGGATTGTCGTGACAGACCAAAACGTCATGCATGGTTCTCCTCTTACCGAAAAAGTGGTGTGTGTGCCATACCGATGATTGTCATGTTAGAATGGTCAGATGGCGACAACGTTGTCGTCTAGCGTGACATCATGTGAAATGCGGGAGGATGTCCTACCTCCACAAGGCATTTGGAAATCACGGCACATGTACCAATGGTACAAGAACGCTTGGAGTCTACTGTATATGCCATCTATAGCAACAATATGGCGACAACTGGGCCAAGCAGAGGAGAGTGTGTGGACCAATCCAAACAAGACACGTGGTATGTCAGGAAGGACTCGTATAATTAAACCGCCCTACACTTCTAATCTAAACCAAGTGAAACAATTTAAGCTACTTCCATCTTTAGTGTCATCTTAGTTGTGATGCGTCTTGTGTTGTGAGATCGAACTCGTATGTTGTGGTCAATCATTGGCACATTTAGGCAATTTTCTGCACTACAGAAGTAACAAATTACAAGTATTTGGGCCGCTGATTTGAGCATCACTTAATTGTACATCGGTTTATTGGATAACAATCCCAATTAGGCCAATAGAGGATGACCACTGCATTGGCCACGTCATATTTGGTCCAAGCGTGACATGGGGCCGAAAGTCCGTACAAAGGTATGGCCAATCGAGGTTGACCTACCCCAACCAATATAGTTTTTGTTAAGTAGGCCTCCGAATATGGCCGATTTCTCCATCCCACGAAGAATATGACCCATTCTCTCCATCCCACGAAGAATCAGACCCAAACTTGCCTGACCGCGCCTCAATAATGTGATCTTAACAAATAGGTACATAATCTTGCCCAATTTCGTTATTTGGCACCACTAGTAGTCCACTAAGCCCCATTGATTTGGCTGAAGCTCCACTTATATTGGACACGTGGAAGCTTAAAAATGGTGGGCGCCTACCAGACAGGTGGGACCCAGGTTGGGTGAACTGAAAACATGGGAGTATTATTTGTTTATTTATTTTTAAATACATTATAAGCGATTTTTAATAAATAAAATATTATTTTTAAATAATTCTACAACTTGAGTAAAACAAGGGGTGGGTCTCGGTACTGGCATGTGGGCCCGCCACCGACAAGACGTGACGGCTGCTAGACACGTGGAATGTCGTGTGCGTAAATTTTTGGTTCCGCCGCTACAAGTTGTCCCGCCGCTTCAATCCACGGGTCGGCACTGCCGATGCTCCTCTACCACTTCTCACATGAACTAGGACATCCACCCCCGCTGAGAAATGCGGATCAGTACCAAAATTTGAAAAGTATGGTCAAAATTTGGACTAGCGATGCTGCCTCCGAGTCGTGTGAGCTGCACGACCTCAATCCAATTCGTTGCGATATGGGCATGTTTTAAAACAGAAAAGTTCTTGGTAAGAATTAGATTTTGCCAAGTATCACGGTCTCAAAAGAATGCACCAAGGAGGATGTGCAAAAGAGGATGAAGTCTTATCTGCGGATCAAGAAACATGTCAAGCTGACGACGGCCCAGATGGTTCGTGATTTGGTAGAGCGTAATGTTTAATCTTTTTGTTTTGATAAGGTTAAGCGTGAGTGCAGATCTTGTTGTGAGTGCTCTTGAGGTGGTGGAGTTTGACTTGTTAGGCATGAAGTTTTGCCAATGGTCTTGGGCCTAGTGACCCTTGTATTTGTCTCGGACAATGTGTCTTGGTTGCTAGTAGAAGTGTTGTTTTCGTTGGTTTTCCTTAGTCTAGTCACAATGGGAAGTAATTTAGACTAGTAACAGGTATATGTTACTACTCTAAGACTCTAAGTTACTACCTCTACGATGGGGAGTAACATGTGTGTAGTGTCATGCACAAGTCTATTTATTATCTTGTATACACATTTTGCTTTGAAATGTGTGATGTTACGGTAACTAGCTATGTTACTCCAAATTCCTCCCTCCTAATTAATTACTCGTCACATCAGATTTTTTGCCTACGTGACATTCATGTTACTCCTATATTACCATGACTAGTCTTAGTTGACTGTGCTTTGTTTTCCTTTCACAATTGTTTTCTCTTATTAACTGACCAACTCTTTTCCTTTTTCTTAATCCAATGCAGGAGCTCCCAACCTTGTGACCAGGTGTCGTAAAAAAAAGATTTTGAGAAGTACACATGGCCTACTCGTTGCAGCAATGCAGCTCATGATTTCTGTTTATCAACATCAGCAGCATTCACGAACACAGCATAAATATAGTTGCGTCAATCCAGCCTATGAATTATTTTCTCTTTTACAACAGCATCAGCAGTCCAACGCAAGTGAGTGTACAACACAGTTACACAAATCACCAGATACAACAGCACAACAGCACCAACCAATCTATGTCTCCCTCCTGCTTCACAACCCTGAGCTAGCTAGTTTTTTTTCACTACACCCTGCTTGTACAGTGGTGCAGGTGCTGCTCTGGTTTATGAGTCAGCAGCGCAGGATATGAATCAATCAGCCGTTCATCGTTACAACATACAACTGCAACTAATGGTACAACATGTGGAGGAGCAATATATGCAGATAGCCTGTCGACCGTCATGCACCGCCATTGCGCTTCGCCTTCCTGTACTCCCACGGCTCCTGTGGCTTCTTCGACGCCCACAGGCCCTTGCGGGCGGCCTGCGCTTGACTCTGCCACTGCAGGTAGATCAAAGAGATGATGATGTCTTTCAGGAACTTAAATTGCATAAATAATATGTTTTCATATATAAGTATATAACTCCATAATGTCTGCTTGTTTTTCGCTAAGCCAATGATCAAATAGTATACATATGTAGCTGTATATGAATTTACCTTGGCAAGTTCCGGGCGGTTATCATAGTCAGCGTAGTGCCATGCGAAGCCTTTCTTCAACATTTGCTCCTGCGTAAGAAGCATAGAGGGGATTTTTATAATCTTTAATTTGTATTGACTTTCAAGAAAATACCATAACCGCTCCAGTACGTTATTCCTAGGGGAATGCACAAGCGATAGTCTGCTAATTTACTTCGGCTTAGCTGCAACATCTTGAACTTTTTCATGACCCTAAGCAACACTGTTATGAAACTACTACAAGAACACAGTTGCAAGGAACTGATTTTTTTCCTCTGGAAAGTCAAGACACATGGGACGGAAAGTCAAAACTGTTCGAAGTTCATTCTAAGTCGCTTCAACCTATGCTGAACTCTACCGAATGCAGAAGGTGATGTTATTCTTCTTTACCTGCACGAACACCCCGCCAGCGTGGAGATCGCCGACAGACCTGCCGTAGCGGTCGGTGTCGTAGACGTGCACCGTCAGGCACTTCCCCTCCACCAGCTTCAGCAGCGCCTCCTTGGCCTCCTTACCGTACGGCATCGCGCTCTCTGGCGCGTCGATCCCACTGCATTTCGTTTCAGTTCAGTTCAGTTCAGTTCACACTAGCCATTCGATCTTGATCATCGAACCAATAATACACGGTGTGGCGCAAAACCAGACTAACCTTAGCCTGATCCTGTACTTCCTCGCGAGCACCTCCTTGCCCTTGGCGTTCGGGACTTGCCTGCAAAACAATCATTCAGAAAGTTTCAGAACTGTCACAACGCTGAACTCAATTGCTGATCGACAGACAATGTCAATCTGAATTCTGAAGTGACCTGAATCCCGCGTCGGCGAGGGTCTTCTGGATCGCATCGGCCTTGGGGTAGTCCCTGGCGGCCCGCAACTTGGTCCGCTCGGCCGCGAGGTTCTTGATGTCGGCGGACACGCTGCTGGCCTCTGGGCCGACGGACACGTTCACGTACACCGTCACCGTGTCGCCGTCGGCCACCGACTTGGCGTCCACCGGGAGCGTTTGCAGCTCGGCCTTGACTGGCTTGTGCGTGGGTGCAGTGGGGTGAGCCGCCGGAGCAGAGGAGTGTGCCGGCGCCGGTGCTGATGCTGCCGCCGCGTCCGGGTGTGGGAGGCCGTAGTAGGCGAGGAAGCCCTGGACGAACATCATGGATCGATGAGCAGGGATGGCCGGCAGAGTGTGATTTCGATAGAACAGACATGAGCACTATGTATACCTCGACGTCAGCTTTCTGATGGTTCTTGAGCGTGAGAACCACGAGCTGCGCGGCGCCCTCCGGCGTCGTCGGGGTCGGCCTGGCCTTCTTCCATGCCACCTGCAGCTTCTTGTACCTTGCATCACCAACACCAAGGATTGAATTTAGGAACAAAAGGTCATCCTAACATCTTGCGATCACAACCTTTTCTGCTACTGACGAGTATTCATCATTAATTAATTCCAGGAAACCTCCCGGAACCTCCTACCGCTTTGCCACAGGCATCAGCAGCAGCTAATTTTACTGGTTTCTTCATTTCTCATGGTGTAATTACCAGTGTAACTATGTCCACCGTCTCGTCTAACATGGCACAAGATATTAGCACTTGACTGAGCCGCAGACCAAGTTCTACTTGTACTAGAGATTTGTGTTTAATTTCCCCAACCAAATTCAGTAAATGCTAATTGTTCTTTTCTTCCTCTAGATACATACGTGTTTCTTATCAAATTCTTCAGTTAGTGGTCGCTTTCACAGTTTCACACCTGGAGGCTAGCTTGGCATCCACGGCAGCTACCTAGCGGTTTCTTTCTGGATCTTTGACAAACGCGCCATGAGCTCGAACTTAAACTATTCCATCCATCGGAAGAAGGATACAGGAGCTCAGGAATGAAGAACATGAAAGGGGAAAGCGAATTCATCATACCAGTTGGCCTGCGCGTTCTGGGAGGAGACCACATGCCGGCTTAGCCCTGCCGGAACCTGAAATCAGATGCAACGCGACGGAATTATTGTTGGTCGTCGTCGTCCTCAGGTAACAAGTAACAACTACGAGTAAGAAGCAAGCCAGCCCGTAGCAGAAGCAATTCAGAGTAGCAGCCAAGAACTGATCTGAGCTGCCTGACGCGGCCGGGTCAGGGGCGTAGTAGGTATACCTGCTTGGTTCGCTGGAAATTGAGGATGTCTTGGCCGAGCTTGGCGACGGAGTCGTGGGCGCCGAGCGGGTTGAAGGCCCCCTCTCCTAGTTCGGAGCAGACGCCGCAGAGGAAGCGGTAGATGCTGTTCCCCATGGCCGCCGGAAGGAGGAGGAGCACGATGACGCGGAGGAGGAGGAGGAGGATTATGCGTGGGTGTGAGCGCGCAATCCGCTCCGGGATTTGAAAAGAATTCGGGTGTCTCTTCCTCTTTGCGCGTGGATCTGTGGGACGAACTGGTGCCAGTGTGCAAGGCGTCAGAGCCGTTTGGAAGGAATCGCGGCTCCCTTCACGAGGAGGAGGAAAGCTGCTGTTAAAGCTGTCGAGCGAGATCTGCCAAGCGGAGAGCGGGGACTGGCCGTTGCGAGGCTGCGTAGGATTTATTGTGCAGGAATGGCGGGTGCTGTTACTGTTAGCGGTGATCTCATGATTAGGACTCCATGTCGGCATGTTCGAGCGTCGCTGTTGCCGACTACTCGAGTTTCTTCCATGATGAGATTAGTTTTACCAATAATAGTAGTGTCTCCTTGGCTAGGTGGCATGCAGGTGGAAAGATATGCAGGTTGCTGATGCCAATTTGGGTGGGTGTTCTTGCGCCACCTGGGCTATTAGCTGAGAAAACGCATTATTGGTTAGGTTGTTCAATTGGAAACCGGGAGAAGAAGTTCTAGTACTCTATATGTTTGCCATGACGATAAGGTCAGACCGACAGGTATGGACTATGAAGTAAGAAAGGTCACCCGTAATCTGTCCTCTAGCTTTCCTCAGAAAATAAGTTACATATGCATTTGTCAAAAAGTCCAAAATAAAATTTGAACTTGTAGCCAAAAGATAAATCGAACCCCTAACTTTGAATTTTCGAAATTGGCACTTTGAACTTACAATTCCCATTATATTTTGAAATATAAACCTATTTGACGCACCGGGAATTGTACTACCCCAGCCGGGATAACTTGTTACTCTGATTGAGCGTGCATGTCATAATCATCCTCATCATATGTCTCTCACATTCACCTTATCAGGCTGCATCAGGCACGCGAGGAGGCGGGCCTAGACAACCAGGCGTGCATGCGTCCGCCCCACATAACTGTGAAGAACAGAAAGGGCGTGGCTGAGTCGCCGGAGTTCTGTGACGGAGAAAGGGGTGGGTGGGAGAAAAAATGGGGAGTAAAAAGAAAGTTGAATATAGATCTGACAAGTAGCAGCAATTACGGTTTTTTTTCTCCCGTGAAAAACATGTACAATGTTTAAATGATTGGGATTGACAAAGTCGGAGTGCCAAATCTCGAAACTGGTAGTTCAAGTTTCGAATTATCTTTTGTCTTCAAGTTTAAGATTTGTTTTGAACTTTTCCCTTTGCATTTCTCGTATCACGAAGTATCGCTTCACCGTGTACGGAAGTTGGATTGTTGGTCGGTCATTCGGGCCTTCTAGAAAGGCTGAGCTGGAGTGACGAATGGGTTGACGAGATGTAGTCATACTGCGGCGAGTCCTTACCGAGGACCGTAAACGCGCAGTGGCGGAACTAGGGGGTGGCGAGCAGAGGCCTTGCCCCCCTATGCCATGATAATCCATGGAAAAAAATTATGCATAAGCCAAGATTAGACACGATTTTTTAGAAAAAATCACCATGGTTGGCCCCTTATCATGTTTGGCCACCCCTGAGCAATATTCCTGGTTCCGCCCCTGTAAATGCGTACCCCTCTTGCACAACGATGCAGCTAACACTGCTATTGGGACGATCCCTTTATTTTTCCACATCCGTTTTTTCTCATTTTGGTAGTATTTTGGAAAGTTCTGGTTCCGTTATTGCCGATTTACTAGTTTTCTTGGTTTTCGACTGTTTCATTTCCTCGGTTACATATTAAAATTCATGTTTTGAATAATATTCATTTTTAAAAATATATTTTAAAGAGGTTGAGAATTTAGAAAAGTACAAAATTTTTAAAATGTTCATTTTTGAAAATGGTTCAGTTTTAAAATGTTCTTTTTAATACAATTTTGAAAAATGGTTCAATTTTTGCAAACGGTTCAGATTTTTCATTTTTCAAAATGGTTCATTTTTGGAAAAATGATTCACATTTTTCATGTTTGAAAATGATTCCTTTTTTGGAAACGGTTCAGATTTTTAATTTTCTAAAATGATTCGGATTGAAAATCTGAACCATAGAAGGAAGTCCTGCAGTGAATGATTGATTTTGAAGATGGTTCAAAATCTGAACTAACGTGAAGAAGCAAAGTACAGGAAACGACAACGACTAAGGTGACAAAGCAGTGAATGGGCCGAGCCTACTAGAGGAACTCTCGTGTCTGCCTCGACGGTTGGCGCTTGAAGCATCGCATAGGAGCCGACCTCCCACCCTTAAGTCGGGCCTATATTTCAAACCTAGGCCCGCCCCGTGAGCGCAAAATCCCGCAGGGCCTCGGGCCTCGTGACGGACTTTTTCCTGAAAACACCAATATGCAAAGCCTAGGCCCGTCCCGTCACGTCCATCGGGCCGAAATCTGAGGCCCAAGCCCGGCCCATGGGTAAGCCCAGTCAGGCCCAAGCCCAAAATTTTTGGGCCGAGCTGGGCCGTTCGTGTCGGGCTTCCCATGGCCAGGCATAACCCCAACAATACTGCATCTGCTTGAAGACTCGGCTTCATGGGCCACTACTAAAACCGGCTCAATACAATACAAGACGTGATGTTATTTTTCAGTTTTTAAAGCTGATTGTTTTATGAAAAATCTGTACATTATTAATATGAACAAAATTTAAATAAAATAATTTTCGAATATAAAGAATTTTCAAAACCCAGAACATTTTCCAAATTTGAACGATTTTCAAATTCGAATGAAATTTCGACTCTGAACAAAATTCCGAATCTGAACAACTTTTAAATCCTTAAAAAGTCGAATCTGAACAAATTTTGAATCTGAACAACTTTGAAATCTTCAAAAAGTTGAATGTAATTAGAGTTTTGAAAATACGAACAATTTTCAAATCTGAAGAAATTTCAAATCTGATTTTTTTTTTCAAAAGTTGAACAATTTTCTAATCTGAACAAATTTCAAAATCTGAAAAAAAAATCTGAACATTTTAAAAAATCTGAAAACTTTTCGAAAATCGGAAACTTTTTCAAAAAACAAAACATAGAGAGAAGGAAAGTAGGAAATAACAGAAAAAAGAGAAGAAAAATCGTGTTAGATGGGCTGGCCCATTAACGGAATTTTTCAGGCAACGCTCGCTTTTGGCGTTGCTGCGGGGCGATGGGTCGCCAAACCTATACGCCGCCGTTGGCGCCCTTAGTTGTGCGGCGCCTACAGGCTTTCTCCGTTGATGCGTTAATGGGCCGGCCCATTAACACGTCTCAAGACTTTTTTTTTTGAAATTTTCAAACTTGTATTCATACGTAGAGGAAAACATTACAAGGCCAGTTACAAGCAAAGGAAAGACAAGGAGGATACAGAGAGCAGCACTGCTGCGACACGCCGTCTTCCACCTCGAGGAACCCTAGCCAGCTCGATCTCCACCGCCGGAGACGACGAAGAAAGCAGCTAGCCGGAGACCTGCACCCTGGAGCGGAAGAGCTCCAAGCCCGGAGGCGTAGAAGAGCCGCATCGACCACCAGCTCCGTAGAGCTGGATCTGAAGGCAGAGATCATCCGTCGGCCGGGGACACGCCCCAAGCATCTTCCGCGCCGGATCTGGGGCCAGCGCCGCCCCACTTCACGGAAGTGGCCAGATCCACCGCCTGCACACCACTTCCCCGCACAGCAGCCGCCTCGCACCACCACCACCGGCCTCCTGCACACTCGTCACTGAACAGCCGCTGAAGCCGAAGAAAACGGCGACAGAACGGAGACGCACCTGTAGCTCGAGGGCATCGTCGAGGACGACGCCGAGGAGGGGGAGCTGCAGGGCTCCAAAAAGACGACGCCGGCCACCCCGCCTCCGCCGCGCCGCCCAAAAGCTTCCTATTACACGCCGGAGCGCAGATCTGGGGATTCCCCATCCTCCCGCCGCCGGAGCGGCCGGCGGAGGGTGAGGAATTCCCAGATACGCCGGCGGCCGCTGGGGATCGCCGAGTCGCCTCCGCGTTCGCCTATGAGCACTGTAGAGGAAGAGGGGTTCCAGAATAGACGAGTGAGTTGAGAACACGTCTCAAGACGTAAAAATGACTCTACGTGACGCTCCGGCTGAGAATCGATATCAGGACCTGCGCTTACGTGCAGGGTGAGTACAACCAGCGGCCTAGGCCCAACTTTACGTCAAAGAATCATTATTCATGGTTTTATATGTTTCCAGTTCCCAAATGTTTCTGTTTCTTTTCTATTTTCCGTTTTTCTTTCTTTTTCTGTTTTGTCTTTCTGTTTCCTTTTTCCATTTCCCTTTTATTCTTCGTTTTTCTTTTCTTTTTGATATTTTTCCGTTATGTTTTTTATTTTATTTTTTGGTTTTTTATTTACTGCTTTCACTTTTTCCTTTTTATGTTTTAATTTTCGCATATTTTTTAAAATGGTTCATTTTTTCCAAAATAATTATTTAGAAAATGGTTCTGGTTTTCCAAAATGGTTTCTTTCTGAAAGTGGTTCCTAACCAAATTTGTTTTCCTTTTTTAGAATATGGTTCCGAACCAATAAAAAAAGGTTTCGATTTTTTTGAAATGGTTCTGAATGAAAAAATGGTTCCGATTTCGGAAAAATGGTTCTTCTTTTTTAAAATGGTTCATATTTTGGAAAATATTTTTTTTAAATGGTTCTGATTTTTCGAAAATGGTTCCGAACCAAATGGTTCCAATTTTTAAAATGGTTCTTTTTTGAAAATGGTTCTGAACCAAAAAAGTGGTTCCGTACCGGAAAAATGGTTCCGAACCAAAAAAAATGGTTCCGAGTTGGAAAATGGTTTGAATTAAATATGGTTCCTGATTAAAAACGGTTCTAAATTTGAAAATTGTTCATTTTAAAATGGTTCCATTTTAAAAATGGTTCAAAATTTAAAATGGTTCTATTTTGAAAAAGGTTCAGAATTTAAAATGGTTCCAAATTTGAAAATTGTTCATTTAAAAAATGGTTCCAAATTTGAAAAAAATTCCATTTTGAAAATGGTTCCAAATTTGAAAATTGTTCATTTCATAAAATGGTTCCAAATTTAAAAATTGTTCCATTCTGGAAATTGTTTCAAATTTCACATTGTTCCGAATTTAAAAAAATGGTTAAAAGTTGTTCCAAATTTAAAAATTATTCATTTTTTAAATTGCACCAAATTAAAAAATTGTTCATTTTTTAAAATGGTATCATTCGAAAAATGTTTGCAAATTTAAAATGGTTCCCAATTGCCGGTTTATTAATAAATAACAGGAAAGAAATATTTATAATCCATAAAAAAATGTCAATGTATTTAATACGTTAGTTAACTAGATTGACACAAATATTGCAGGTGCTGGTTGGCTAGCGCTCCTCGTGCATGGATGATGATGTAGCTTGTTCGAATCCCAGCTAAAACAATTATTATTTTCTTGCGCGCATGCTGCCACGAGCAGGAAAGGTTGATCGCGCGAACAAATGGGCCGGCCCACGAACGGAATCACGCAGGCGCCGCGGAATTGTGGGGCGCCCACAGGGCGGCATAAAGGGGCGCCCTATAGGGTTCCGCTGCTTTTCACGTCCATGTAGTTTTCCACTCCGCCCCCACCCTTCCTTGAACCCACCTCGCCAATTGGGCTAGCGATACACCCTAAAAAAACTTTGGTCTAGCGGTGCTAGGACACGAAACTACCTGCTGCCCGAGCGAGCCCGTCGCCCGGTTGGCGCAGCGCAGCACACGCACGTGGGTGGGTCCCACCACGTTACTTCCCCTCCCCATCTTCTTCTTCCTCCTACTCTCCCCAATTTCTCTCTCCCCGCGATTCAAAAGCACGGCCAGGAAAGCACGGCCAGCTCAAGGATGTGGCGAAGGCAAGTATCGTGACACCACTTATCCGCATGATGCATTGTGTGCCTATGCCTGATGATGTATTTAGGGTTGCAATTGCTCGGGTGTTGCCGGGTTGCGCATATTACGATCCTCGGCTCAACCCCCAATGCCGAAAGGGAGTATAATCTCGATGAATACCAGCCGTGGCCGATGACATGGCCAAAATCACCGATTCATTTAGACCTTCCTAGCATCACCCCACAACCAACACAACACCGGTCGACAGTCGGCTCTACCTGATGCAGACCGCGAGGACCCCATGCACTGGCACCTCAACGATTGGGCCTCTTGACCAACATGACCATGATCTAATGCATTCTCACGTGCCTGATCTAAGAGAGAAGCTTGCGTGCTCCAAGCGTCTAAATTTCCATTCTCAACCATTGCCAGAAGCTACTGGGGAAGCCGGATTCAGCCAGGCACACTCCATGATACCTTGCAACAGGCTCTCGATCCCAAGGAGCCTAAGAAGGCGGAAAAAAAAGATTCAAGAAAAGCAAGACAACCATTGGTGCCTCCAATAGCCAGCATGTGTCGGGAGATAAGATCCCCAAATGGGTTTGTGACAAGATGACCATCCCCAACTGGCATCGGTCCCATGAGTTGGGCAAACCGATGCTGCCGGATAATGTGCTAGCCGTCGTACGTCCTGATATCAAAAGCCTCCATGATAAAGTTCTATTATTGGAAAAAGAACTTATCAAAGAGAACAATCCATCGTACCCGCTTTTCCCGGAAAGGTACCAAAGGGCATGGGCTTTGTCGATATATATCCCGGGGACGTGTTCTTCCTGAGATTTAGTGATATCTTTGACATGATGCACATGAAGCCGCTCTCCACGTCCATGGTCCGACTATTTGCGCTCTATTTGGCGCAGTAACTCATGACAGAGAACTCAAACATCATGATAGTCGACCCCTACTTCATGGAAGAGTGCTTTGTGAACACCCTTCGGGAAAACTCGGACGACAAAGCATTGCACCAAAACTATCTTTCTCTTGCCTTACTTTCCGCCAGGTAAGATTCTTTCGTACCTATCATAAACATTATTTTGTACACGCTTTTCCATCGCGTTAATTTGAAGATGATTGTCTCTATTTGTTTACCGCAGTAACCAATATGGCACCCTCATCGTTCTCTTCCCAATGGATTCGTATGCCCTGTATCTCGACTCGGGGAGTTAGAGAAGACGAAAGACTACACCGGCATCAAGGATGTCCTGGATGAGACTCTCAACAACTACTATTTAAATGAAGGCATGATGAGAAGACATATCGAAAGCATGGCAAGAAGATATTGGTGGCTCTAGGTTAATAGTGCCAGAAACAATGCTTGTACGTCACACGTCAGTTGGGAACCCCAAGAGGAAGGTATGATGAGTGCAGCAGTAAGTTTTCCCTCAGTATGAAACCAAGGTTTAATCGACCAGTAGGAAAACGAGGTTTGCTTCGAAGGTGTTGGTGGAGGAGTGTAGTGCGGCGCAACACCAGGGATTCCGGTGCCAACGTGGAACCTGCACAACACAATCAAATTACTTTGCCCCAACTTAACAGTGAGGTTGTCAATCTCACCGGCTTGCTGAAAACAAAGGGTTAAACGTATCGAATGGAAATGATGTTTGTTTGCATAAAACAGTAGAGAACAATGATTGCAGTAGATTGTATTTCAGATGTAAAAGAATGGACCGGGGTCCACAGTTCACTAGTGGTGTCTCTCCAATAAGATAACTAACATGCTGGGTAAACAAATTACAGCTGGGCAATTGACAATTGATAAGTGCATATAACATGCATGTGTGAGCTGTGGTGTCTACTATGAGATTCATTTGGGCATTACGACAAAGTACATAGACCGCTATCCAGCATGCATCTATGCCTAAATAGTCCACTTTCCGGTTAACATCCGTACCCCTTCCAGTATTAAGTTGCAAGCAACAGACAATTGCATTAAGTAATGTGCGTAATGTAAACAATACATTCATCCTTGAATAAAGCATTGCTGTTTTACCCCTAGTGGCAACAACACATCTACAACCTTAGAACTTGCTGTCACTATCCCAGGTTAAATAGAGGTTGAACCCAACTATCATGCATAAATACCCCCTCTTGGAGTTACAAGTATTCACGTGGCCAAGGCTTCAACAAGTAACGGAGAGCATGCAAGATCACAAATGACATAGACATGATAATATAATATTCAGCTCCACATAGGTATCAATATAAGTCAGATCCCAGCAAACACAACATGTAGCATTACAATAAGATGATCTTGATCATGATAGGCAGCTCACAAGATCTAAACATGATGGCACAAGTGGAGAAGACAACCATCTAGCTACTGCTATGGACCCATAGTCCAAGGATGAACTACTCACGCATCACTCCGGAGGCGGGCATGGCGATGTAGAGCCCTCCGGTGATGATTCCCCTCTCCGGCAGGGTGCCGGGAAGAGCTTCAGAACCCCCCGAGTTAGGGTTGACGACGGCGGCGGCAGCGAATATGTTCTGGATGAAAGGCTCGGTGTTTTAGGGTTTTCGCGTCTCGGGGAATAAATAGGCGAAGGGGCGATGTCGGCGGACCCCCGAGGGGCCCAAACCACCTGCAGGCGCGGTGGGCCCACTGCCGCGCCAGGTGGTTTGGCCACCTCGTGGCTCTTCGTCTCTCCTTCGGACTCCGTGTACGTGCTGGAAAAATAGGGACTGGCCTTTTGTTTCGTGCAATTCCGAGAATATTTCCAGAAGTAACTTTCTGAAACCAAAAACAGCAGAAAACAGGGAACTGGCACTGTGGCATCTTGTTAATAGGTTAGTCCCAGAAAATGCATAAAAGTGATACGAAGTGTATATAAAACATGTAGCAAATGGTATAATATAAGCATGGAACAGCAGAAATTATGGATACGTTGGAGACGTATCAAGCATCCCCAAGCTTAGTTCTACTCGTCCTCGAGTAGGTAAAACGATAACAACAAATAATTTCTGAGGAGACATGCTTTCACACAATCTTGATCAATATATTGCAAGGCTCATGTCATGAATGAAGTGACTCAAAGCAATGATCTATAGTTTGCTAACAAATAGATAAAGAGTAAACAATGAATCATATAAGCAAAAACTTTTCATGAATAGTACTTTCAAGACAAGCATCAAAAAGTTTTGCATAAGAGGTAACTCATAAAGCAATAGATTCAAAGTAAAAGGCATTGAAGCAACACAAAGGATGATTAAGTTTCAGCATTTGCTTTCAACTTGTAACATGTATATCTCATGGATAGTTGTCAACATAAAGCAATATAACAAGTGCAATAAGTAAATATGTAAGAATCAATGCACACAAAGTTGACACAAGTGTTTGCTTCTAAGATAGAAAGGAGTAGGTAAACTGACTCAACATAAAGTAAAAGATAGGCCCTTCGCAGAGGGAAGCAGGGATTAAATCATGTGCTAGAGCTTTTTAAGTTTTCGAAAGCATATAGAGAGCACAAAATAAGTATTTGAGAGGTGTTTGTTGTTGTCAACGAATGGTAGTGGGCACTCTAACCCCCTTGTCAACCAGACTTTCAAAGAGCGGCTCCCATGAAGGACGTTATTCTACCAGCAAGGTAGATCATCCCTCTTCTCTTTTGTTTACACATGTATTTTAGTTTCTTTATAGATGACACTCCTCCCAACCTTTTGCTTACACAAGCCATGGCTAACCGAATCCTCGGGTGCCTTCCAACATTCACATACCATGGAGGAGTGTCTATTGCAAAATTAAGTTGCTTACTGATAAATCAGGGCAAAACATGTGAAGAGAATTATTAATGAAAGTTGTAATTAATTGGGGCTGGGCACCCCGTTGCCAGCTCTTTTTGCAAATTATTGGATAAGCGGATGTATATGCCACTAGTCCATTGGTGAAAGTCTGTCAGAAGTAAATGACAAGATTGAAAGATAAAACACCACATACTTCCTCATGAGCTATAAAACATTGACACAAATAAGGAGTAATAAAGTTTTGAATAGTTTAAAGGTAGCACATGAAATATTTACTTGGAATGGCAGGAAATACCACATAGTAGGTAGGTATGGTGGACACAAATGGCATGGGTTTTGGCTCAAGTTTTGGATGCACGAGAAGCATTCCCTCTCAGTACAGAGTTTAGGCTAGCAAGGTTGTTTGAAGCAAACACAAGTATAAACCGGTACAGCAAGAATCACATAAAAACATATTGCAAGTATTATAAGACTCTACACTGTCTTCCTTGTTGCTCAAACATTTTACCAGAAAATATCTAGACCTTAGAGAGAACAAATATGCATCCCAAGTCTCAACAAGCTCTACGGTAGTTCTCCACTACTAGGCTTTAACTACATGATGCAAGAGCTTAAACATGATCTACTTGAGAGCTCAAAACAATTGCAAAGCATCAAATCAAAACAAGACAATGATCTACAAGAATGCATATGTCTTTTCCAATACCAACTACTACATGTAGCATTTTCTTTCTTCCAAACAAACACCAATAATTTATTAAACATAAACTCTCCAAATGATAATATAATGCAGCAAGAGAGTATTTATAAACAAGTGCTAACAGCTCGAAGAGATGCATGAAAAACAGGAGCTAAAAGCACTGCAGTAGCTAGTTAAGAATACTCAACAAATATAAGTGAAGAACATGAGTATTCACATGAAAAAGCGGAGCGTGTCTCTCTCCCACACAAGGATTGCTAGGATCCGAATTTATTCAAACAAAAACAAAAATAAAAACACACAGACGCTCCAAGTAAAGCGCATAAGATGTGAAAGAATTAAAATATAGTTTCACTAGAGATGACCTGATAAGTTTGTTGATGAAGAAGGGGATGCCTTGGGCATCCCCAAGCTTAGACGCTTGAGTCTCTCTGAATATGGTTGGGATGAACCACGGGGGCATCCCCAAGCTTAGGCTTTTCACTCTTCTTGATCACATAATATCACCCTTCTCGCTTGATCCTTGAAAACTTCCTTCACACCAAACTCAAGACAGTTCTCATTAGAGGGTTAGTGCATAATCAAAAATTCTCATATTCTGTAATGATACAATCAATCCCAAAGCTTCTGGACATTAGCTACAGCCACCAATGCTTTGTGGAGCAAAGAAATCCACACAAACACAGTAAAAGAGCGAATGCAAAACAAAAGGCAGAATCTGTCAAAAACAGAACAGTCTGGAATGACGAATTTTTTCGAGGCACTTAAGTTGCTCAGATGGATCTGGCCTAAAATAATGAAAGTTGCGTACATATCTCAGGAATATGCGTGATTTTTCTCAGAATTTTTTGAATTTTCTACAGGGAGATAAGCTCAAATCCGTGACAGCTAAAAATCTGTCACTGCGCAGAAATCCAAATCTTGCATCAACTTTCAATATAGAACTTTACTTGGCACAACATTGCGATAAAATAAAGATACAAAGGAGTTGCTACAGAAGTAACAAAACTCCTTGACACATGGGTTATCTCCCACAAGTGCTTTTCTTTAATGCCTTTCAGCTAGGCTTTAGGATTTTAATGATGCTCGCATAAGAATAAGAGTTGAAAAACAAAGAGAGCATCAAGAGGCAAATATCAAAATCATCTGAGTCTAACCCACTTCCTATGCAGAGGAATATTGTAGTAAAACAAATCATTGAAGCATAAAGCAGCTAGCATAGGAAGATGCAACAAATCCAACTTTAAAACTTCCAACACAAAGAGAGGTATTTTAGTGACATGAAAACTTTTAAAACCATCTTTCCCTCTCTCATAATAATTTTCAATAGCATCATAAACAAACTCAACAACATAACTATCACATAAAGCATGCTTTTTATGATCTACAAACACATAACTTTTATCAAGCAAGATAGTGGGATCAAAAATTTCAAACCCACTTTTAGACATATTGAAACAAGTTGATTGATCACTCTCAATAGTAGAATTAATAATATTATCAAGCAACATAGGACCATCATCTAGAGCTTTATCATAAACATTTTCTAAGCAAACACTCTCATTACCATGCATTTCGAAATTAGGAATAAAAAGTGGATTATCATAAGACTTATCAAAATAGCATGGATTTTCATAAACAACATTGGGGGAAATATTTGGTACTTCTGTTATTTTTGCTTTCTCTTGAGTCAAGGAGCTTGTTACTTCAAATTTATCAAAAGGAGATATTTCAATAGAATCATGACATTCAACAATATAGCATTTTTCCTCCTTAGGTAGGCATGGAGGGCAATTAAATAGTGTAAGAGTTGAAGAGTTACTGTCATTAGAAGGTAGATCCTCCTTTTGTTCTTCACTCTCCTCCTCTTTTTCATCCAATGAGATCACAGTTTCAGCAATTTCCTCTTCCTCAGGTTCCTGCAAGGCACAAGTTTCATCTTTTTGAGGAAACATCCTCTCAAGATGTTCAGTAATGTAAGAATTATTATCCTTGTAGGTATCACAACAATATTTAAGTATGGCAATACATTCAGATTTATAAGGGGCATCAGTTTTATGTTCAAGATAAGAACTAATTTCAAGGGCACCCTTAAAAACAATAAACTCTTCAATTTGTTCAAGATTACCAAAATCATAGTTTCCTTTAGCATAGGCAGCCAAGGTTTCATTATCAGTATACTCACATTGGAAAGGGAGATGTTTGTGCCTTCTATAGCAAAGAGATTCATTAAAGCAGTAGGATTCATCATATGTAGAACACAAGTTCTTAGCAAAACCATTCAATCTTCTTATTTGTTCCCATAGATGTTTTCCTTTTGGAGAGAAGCGGTAATTCTTATAACGAGACCCAGTTTCATAGAGATAAGACATTGAAAACAACTAGTCATAATAGTAATTCGAAATAAAAAGGAACTAATTTTTTTGTGTTTTTGATAAAGAGAGCAAACAAGACTAAATAAAAATAAACTAAGCAAGACAAATAACAAAGTAAAGAGATTGGGTGTGAGAGACTCCCCTTGCAGAAGCAATTCTGTTTTCCCCGGCAACGGCGCCAGAAAACGTGTTGGTGGCTCTAGGTTAATAGTGCCAGAAACAATGCTTGTACGTCACACGTCAGTTGGGAACCCCAAGAGGAAGGTATGATGAGTGCAGCAGTAAGTTTTCCCTCAGTATGAAACCAAGGTTTAATCGGACCAGTAGGAAAACGAGGTTTGCTTCGAAGGTGTTGGTGGAGGAGTGTAGTGCGGCGCAACACCAGGGATTCCGGTGCCAACGTGGAACCTGCACAACACAATCAAATACTTTGCCCCAACTTAACAGTGAGGTTGTCAATCTCACCGGCTTGCTGAAAACAAAGGGTTAAACGTATCGAATGGAAATGATGTTTGTTTGCATAAAACAGTAGAGAACAATGATTGCAGTAGATTGTATTTCAGATGTAAAAGAATGGACCGGGGTCCACAGTTCACTAGTGGTGTCTCTCCAATAAGATAACTAACATGCTGGGTAAACAAATTACAGCTGGGCAATTGACAATTGATAAGTGCATATAACATGCATGTGTGAGCTGTGGTGTCTACTATGAGATTCATTTGGGCATTACGACAAAGTACATAGACCGCTATCCAGCATGCATCTATGCCTAAATAGTCCACTTTCCGGTTAACATCCGTACCCCTTCCAGTATTAAGTTGCAAGCAACAGACAATTGCATTAAGTAATGTGCGTAATGTAAACAATACATTCATCCTTGAATAAAGCATTGCTGTTTTACCCCTAGTGGCAACAACACATCTACAACCTTAGAACTTGCTGTCACTATCCCAGGTTAAATAGAGGTTGAACCCAACTATCATGCATAAATACCCCCTCTTGGAGTTACAAGTATTCACGTGGCCAAGGCTTCAACAAGTAACGGAGAGCATGCAAGATCACAAATGACATAGACATGATAATATAATATTCAGCTCCACATAGGTATCAATATAAGTCAGATCCCAGCAAACACAACATGTAGCATTACAATAAGATGATCTTGATCATGATAGGCAGCTCACAAGATCTAAACATGATGGCACAAGTGGAGAAGACAACCATCTAGCTACTGCTATGGACCCATAGTCCAAGGATGAACTACTCACGCATCACTCCGGAGGCGGGCATGGCGATGTAGAGCCCTCCGGTGATGATTCCCCTCTCCGGCAGGGTGCCGGGAAGAGCTTCAGAACCCCCCGAGTTAGGGTTGACGACGGCGGCGGCAGCGAATATGTTCTGGATGAAAGGCTCGGTGTTTTAGGGTTTTCGCGTCTCGGGGAATAAATAGGCGAAGGGGCGATGTCGGCGGACCCCCGAGGGGCCCAAACCACCTGCAGGCGCGGTGGGCTGCTGCGCGCGGTGGGCCCTGCCGCGCCTAGGTGTGGTTTGGCCACCTCGTGGCTCTTCGTCTCTCCTTCGGACTCCGTGTACGTGCTGGAAAAATAGGGACCTGGCCTTTTGTTTCGTGCAATTCCGAGAATATTTCCAGAAGTAACTTTCTGAAACCAAAAACAGCAGAAAACAGGGAACTGGCACTGTGGCATCTTGTTAATAGGTTAGTCCCAGAAAATGCATAAAAGTGATACGAAGTGTATATAAAACATGTAGCAAATGGTATAATATAAGCATGGAACAGCAGAAATTATGGATACGTTGGAGACGTATCAGATATTCGCTCACACGACAGAGTTCGCCGGCATCAAGCAGGCGCCAGGCAGTAGGACTGAGTCCTGGTATCTCATCCTTCTAATACGGAAGTTCATACGGGAGAAACAACGAGTAGCATTTCCTGCTGCTGTCGAGCAATGGGCCAAGCTAAAGGCGGCGGCCACTGATGAGGCAGTCAGGAAAGAGTTTCTCCGCATCCAGATAAAACTTTCAGAAATAATCGATAAAGAGCTCACCCACTGTGATGGGGTGTTCTATATGAATTCACCGACAAAGAACAAGATAGAAAGACGCCTAGAACATCAGGCCGATCGCAGGCCATTCAACACGCTAAATGGTTATCGTGAATTCCCGCTGAAGTCAAAAGCCAACAACCGAAAACATAAATGACAACGGTGCGTGATCTCGCTAATTCATTAACTAGCATGCCTAGCTCTTTTAACTTGTGTGACATGTGTGAGAACTCTTTTTTACCGCCTAAGTCTTGCTTTATTTGTGTCTAATTAAATCTTTTATGCACTCAATTTTATTTGTTGCCTAACTTTTTTATTTGTCTTCTGTATAGAGATGAAGAATGAGCAAGGAGGAGGCGGAAGCTAGCGGTCGTAAGAGAGGAGGAACGACCGGATACTTCACCGTGATCTCTTTGTCATCTTTGTTATTGCGTGCTGCTCACAAACTTACCGTTTCAGTTATTGTAATATCGAAGACTACTAAACAGCGTCTCAACCGTGATGTACGGTTTGCTTTTGTATGATACATATTCGGTCGTCAAACATTTGTATAACTTTTCGGTTTGTACTTATAATCATGTATCTATACTGTTTCTGCTATCTGTATGTATATTGCTGATATATATACCTGCATATACTGGTGGAATACAATTTTCAAAAAAAAAAACAAAAACCGCCAAATATACCGCTGGCGAACCTGTAAGCTACCGCTGGCGGTCAAGGTCCTCCCACACATCTGTACCGCCGGCGAGCGGAGGACGTACCGCTGGCGGTCGTGCGCAGCGCTGCGCGAACTACCTCTGGCGGTCGGGAGCCATGTTCGCCAGCGGTACAGTTTCGTACCGCTGGCGACACGGGGACGGCCAGCGGTAGAAACTACCACTGGCCATTTTGTACTGGCGAACCCGAATTCGCCAGCGGTTGGCTAAAAAAAGTCGCCAGCGGTAGGGGTTTCCCTACTAGTGTAAGGGTTATATCAATGTTTTATAATGATTTGGGGAATATTTCATAGTTTTCCCATTTATTTGGAATTAACCCTGTTTTCCAGAAAACGTCTTTTTAGTGTTTCAGACTCTCCGGGAGCTTCGGGACTCCAAAAAGGGCAAGGCCAAAGAGCACAGTTCAGAATTTTCGAGACGAACGCAATGGGCTCAAAATGAAGACCAGAAGCCTAACCAGCTGGAAATTAGAGGGTCCCACGCGGCCCTGTACCTGGCCACGTGGGCCCACCTCTTTTGGGCCTCGGAGCTCCGCTGTCGTTGATCTTTTCTCCACCGACCTAGTCGTGACCTAAAAACGCCTATAAAAATTGTCCCCCGACGTTCTCTGGAAGCAGCGCCGCCGAAACACAGAAACACCGAAACAGAGACCTGGAGCTGCAGATTGGAGGGGGAAAACTCCGGCAGGGCGCTACCGGGGTGGTCTCCATCTTCTCCAACGACTTCTCCACCGTCTCCATGATGAAGGGGGAGTAGTCCACCCCCTGGACTTGGATTTGTGGTGGTAACTTATGTATCTCTCCTCTCTTTGAGCTTCACTAATTAGTACCGTATGAGCTGCTGAACATGATTACGATCATCTATGTAATTCCTATGGTGGATATTGTGGTATGAGATGATTTGTTATGCATTTACTGTTGTGTTGGAACTTTTATGACTTGTCATACTTTGGAGATATTCTATGATGCATGTGATGGTTTGAATTATTCATAATGCCTTGTTTATCCTTGTCATGAGGTGATTGACACCACCAAGTGTAGATAGATGAGAGAGTTGTGGTCACACACATGAAATATAAATCATTGCACTAGTGTTTAGAATATTGTCCATTAAGAAGTATGATGTATGTGGGTATAGGATGGCCGATGTGACACGGCATATGTATTGAGTGACACATGAATACAGCCCAACATTCTTTATCTGGGGGTAAAAAGAAAGAGTATGATGTGGGAGTGAGAACAACCACGCTAGCCTTACGAGGGTGATCTAGCAACACAAATGAGTAGTTCTTTCAACGATGTGTTTTAGGACGTATAGCCGTTATAAAACCTACCATTAAAACATGACAATTGTGTGTACTTTATCTATAACATGATAATCACTGTAGATGAGAGAGAGAGGATTAAGTGAACCCATGAACCCATGTCCATTGTTCCTATAAGAGAAAACCTTTGTCTTGTCCTCTTACATTGAAGAGGATTGGGACCTTTTTACATTCTTGTTTTGTTACATTAAACTTCCATCCATCAAATCAACCACCTTGTTCTTTAAACTTGTTTAGTGCATAATCAACTAAAACTTGTGACACTTTAGTTGTAGAGAATAGATAACTTTTCCTTCTTACTCCTGCGGATCGATACCTTACTTCCACATTGAGAGGTGCTACAGTGATCCCCTTCTCTTGGGGCTAATCAATTGTTTATACAACCTCAACTTGAGATGATCCAAAATAAAGGCCCGTTTGATGCAAAGGATTTCCAAACTAATTGTGAATGAATGAATCCTATAGGAAACTTTCCTATCTTGGTCGTTTGATTTGTAGGATTGTATCTGATAGGAATTTTTTCTATAGGAATTGTTGTACTATTTCCCATAGGAAATCCAACATTCACGGTCATTTTACAATTCCTTTGATGGCATCTAACAAACTATAGTGCATGTAAAATCCTATAGGATTGGAGTGTACATGACATTAGAATCCTATCATTTTCCTATTCCTGCGATTTTCCTATCCTACGAATCAATTAGGCCCTAAAAGTTGATTCTTTCGATGAGATGCACAACTATAATATTGGTGAATCCTTCCTTTGAAATAACCTTGAGGATTTTGCTTATAAGAGTATCTATAGGAGCATTTATTTCTCCTTCATTTCAGCTCTAAAATTAGTGGTGAAGACGTGTTAGCTCTCGAGGAAGGTAAATTCCACCTAAAATATCTACAATGCACAATAGAACAAGAGCTACCTAACAAACAACTAATGATATGAATTGTGATAAATTTAAAGATTGTAACTAACTCAAGATATGATTAGCTCTAGTTGAGTAGGCGTAGTGTGGTATGTGCATGTGCTCGTGGTTTGAGTGTGTGTGCGGTGTACTTGTTATTTAAATGAAAAATCATTCTTCGTTTATACTTATACCTACTCATGCACGCGAATACTCTTTCAAGATATCTGTTAGCATACACACTGTGGATATATATACGATTATATTACATGATTTTACAATAGACAAACTCATGTATACATACACAATAATTTACGCAAGCATCATTAACTAATCTGAGGACATATACATTTACATCCTTTTTATTTACAAAATGGTTTAATGATCTATTGAAGTAAACTATCTTTAATAAGCAAAATAACTTTTGTTTTTTTTTTGCGAAAGGGATGATATATTAATTCTCCGAACTTACAGAAAGGTCCAGAAACAAAGGAAAAATTACAAGGAAGCCCTCTGGATCCCGACGACGACGACGAGCCGGAGCTGACGATGGCGCGCCGCTGCTGAAGCTCCCCAAACATTGGATCGCCGGAGCCCACCACACCGCAGACGGGAAGTCACCGAGCACCGCCTCCGAAGAGACTACTGCCGGGAACGCCGGCGCCGCCGCGAAGAACCTCTGTATCATCCTCTTATTGAACTGCATCCAGATCCACCGCATACCTGAATCTGGCCGTGGTGCAGGGAAAATCGTGCGCAGGTCGGTGAAGCCCCAGGGAACGCCACCGCCGGAGGGGATCTGCGCGGACAACAGACGAACCAACAGCACCTCCGCCTCCGAAGCGCCGCCGTCCGGACACCTGCCAAGCCCTACCATGAATACACGCCGTGAGACGGGCTTCCCCCACCCTCCCGCCGCCGAAGCAGCCGACGGAGGGGAGGGAACCCGCGCCTCACCGGCGGAAGAGGTGGACCGACGGTGGACTCTCAAAATCGCCTCTCAGATCTGTATCGAGGAGAGGAAAGGGAGGGCGACCGCCGGCTGTCGGCCATAGTTTACGTTTAGCATGGGAAATTCTATTTTACACATAGGCGCTAGCTAAACCTTTGTGGTAAACGACACTATAATAACATTACACAATGTAGTTATGTGATCAGAAATAGCCGGTTCTTTCCTTGTCTTGATCACACGGCCGGTCACAACTCACACACGACCTGATCAGACGGCCGGGCCTTTGGGTGGATCGGGCGTTTTGATCCCGGGTGACGCTCCGCGCTCGCCGATGCTTTGCCGGTGAGCGTGAACTCGCTGCGCACGGCCGTTCACTGGAACTAGCTAGGGCATGACGTGCGTACGGTCACGCATGCATCCACATCTTTGCTGCTTTCTATCCCCGCTCGGTCGGTGCCTACGTGATGACTCGCGGCCTAGCTATGGTATCAGAATCAGACAACACGCATTCGCAAAAAAATAATAAAATAATAAAATAATAAAATCAGACAACACGAAACACCACGGTGGGTCGTGCCGTCGTGCGCCGCCCTAATCGGCGCCACGTTTTGCCACCATAGCTAGGCCGCGAGTCATCACGAAACCCCAACCACTCGGGCTGCGCTTGGGACCAAAGGTTTACTTTCCGGCTAGGGATGGCACCCGCAGGGTATGGGTAAGGGTGGAGCCACCCCATACCCTTACCCGTCGACCACGATCTTACCCGTCATCCTTATCCATACCCGTCAACGGGTACAACTTTTTCTCATAACCGTCACCCGACAGGGTAGATGGGTACCCACGGGTAAAAATACCCGTGTTTAAAACACGTAAAATTGGGCAGAAAATAGTCGTGAAAACAACACAGAACTCATGCAGGAGAGTTATATTTCATTGTTTTGCTATATCAGGAGTCGAGATGTGATCACGTGAATCAGATAGATTAGATATAATATTAGGAATAACTAAATTATCGGTATAGTGAGGTAGTCACCGGATGGTGCATCCGCGGAGGGTTAGCGAGCAATCCCTGCCTATATCTTTGAATTACGATTGTAGCCTCGTGCATAGACCCTACTCATATATCCGTGCGTGAAAGTTTAGACTCACTTATCAAATATTATATGGGTACATGGGTACGCGGGTATGGGTTATACGATCCCATACCCGTACCCTCTCTACCCGATGGGTATGATATTTTCCCATTTACGTACCCATGGGTAAATTTTTATCCCATACCCTTACCCTAATAGGGTTTTTACCCGCAGGGTAAAAGGGTAATGGGTACCCATTGCCATCCCTATTTCCGGCACGTCATTTCGCAAGGCACGTAACTTCCGTGCACAACAATACGGGGAAAAAATCGGGACCTCCTCACGTTCGTATTTCTTACGGCCTGAAATACAAATGGAGTGGGAAGTAAAACAGCGAACCAAGTGGTGAAACTGGGATTGGTCGGAAAATAGGTGGGCTCCAAAAATACCTGGGATTTGGGCTAAAAGACAATTATCCAAGCGGGGCCTCGGTCTCATCTCCCTCTCCCCGTAAGTAATTTAGACTTGGATTCTTTGTACAACCTCAAGTAAGTTGAGATGATTCATTCTCTTGATGACATGCACAACTGTCATGTTGGTGATCTCATCATTTCAAATAATCTTGAGGATTATGCTTATAAGAGTATAACAAATGGAGGAATTCGTTGTGGCGAAGACATCTTACACAATGCAGAGCAAAACAAAAGCTACCTAACAAACAACTAATGATATAAACTGAGATAAATATAAAGATTGTAACTATTAAACTCAACAAAAATGATTAGCATAAAATGTACTCATCAGTAACAAATGCAATCCAGTTTAGTAGGCGCAATGTGGGTATGTGCATGTGCTCGTCGTTAGAATTATTATAATTGTTAGACTAAAAAATGATTAGTACTCCCTCCATCTCAAAATACAAGGGGCGCTATTTTTAAGGTGGTCTTTGACGCTCAAATTTGACCACCAGTATATAACAAAATATATAGAATGAGAATGTGTACATGGTACTGTTGGATTCGTCTTGCAAAATTCTTTCATTTCATATATCTTTATAATATTTTGGATACATATTATAAGTACAAATCTTGGTCAAAGTTATACGGCGTTGACCAGCGAAATTAAAGGGCGCCTTCTTCCGACTTAAGAGAGTATGGATGGCCATCTCTGGGCTGTTTGGGACATGCCGGGGAACGACTCTCGCTTCATGGGCCATAGCCATAGTTAAGCTTGTTTACATCAAGTGCACTTGTACGGGATAGAACAAGCAAGGACAACCCGCATCTAAACCAGATCGAGTTCAGCTCTCACCCACCGAACTACATTTGGCCAAGTGACAACCCGCCACACCACAACCCTCATGTTGAACGCACTCTGCGACCAAGTTGGCAGGGGACGTACTCCTCGATCGTCGCCTCGGCCGGGTTGCCTCGAGTCGTACAGCATCCACCCAGGGAAGCTCGCCGTCCAGCAGGAGCGAGGTCGCCCCTCCGACCACAGCCGCCCCAAATCGACGCAACCTTTTAAATGATGGTGGGCAGCGAACCAGCACGGCACGAGTTCCCAACACATCGGTCTCGTGATCTCGTCTCTTTCTCCCGGGAAGCCTGGCACGGCAAAAGGCTCTCGGTCCCGGTCCCGGTCCCGCATGCCAAACCATATCGGACGTGTGAACACACCGCCGGTGGATGGATGGGACGGAGAGAATTTAACTCGCCTTGCCTTCTTCCCGAGTAAAAACTTTGACAAGACAACACTACAAACTAGTCTGGATCCGAGTACTCTGTAAAGCCTTTGACAAGACAATGCTGCATGCCCATCTTATTTTACCCTTGCATTGACCCATCTCTCTCCCGATCACCCACTCATCGCCGAGTGTGAAGGAGGAGCAGCGCGATCACCCCCTCCTCGCCTTCTTCTTCCTCCGCGAGGGGAGAGCGACGTCCCCATTAAACCGCGGCGTGCAGAAAAGTCGCTAGCGCGACCATGTTGTCGGACACAACTTGGACGATGCTGTTGGAACTTGGAAATAACAGAGATCAAGGATTAAAAATATCATACTCCCTTCTTTCGATGAATGCAACAAACTGTGGGGAATTTTATTCCCCCTGTCAATCTCGAAAAAAAAAATCATACTCCCATTAGTTTCACATGATAAGTACGACCGATATGTTTTCAGTTGCACATGAGTTACAAATAAATTTTTCTTTTCTGTTGACTTAATCTGTCCAGGTTGAGCGGCTCTGGCCCTCACGATCTTACATCGGACGATTGGTAGGACCTACGGTGCGGGGCTTGAGCGGCAACACGCGCCCCTGACCAGAGTACAGTAAGAGCATCTCCACCGGCGCGCCCAATAGAACGTCCGGCAAAGTTGCTGGACAATCGCTTTTGGGCGCGCCGGCATCGGTTGCCGCCTATTGGGAGCGGCGCGCCCCACCGGTCGCTCCCAATAGAATTTTGAGAAAAAAAATTGAGACGCGAATTCATTCAAACTTAATGCATTTCATTCAATTTCGACATTTTTTACAAAATACGACGAAATTTAAACTAAACCTATTCTAATAGCCGGTGAAGTAGCCGTAGAACTCTTCCAGGGCCACCGCGTCGTCGGCGTTGTCCGGCTCCTCCACCTCCTCCTTCACCGGCGCGGCGGGAACAACATCATTCGACTCGAGGTCGATGATGTTGTTGTCGACGAGCGACCAGCTCTGGAAGAACGCGAGTGGCGCCGGCTGGACCGTGTTGTACGACAGGTCCAGCGCGATCTCCATTTCGCGTCGGTACCTAGCCTCGGCCTCCTCCTCCGTCATCTGCCGCGACAGTGGTGTCGAGGCGCGCTTCTTGCCGCGGGAGCAGGACGCCCCCGGCTCGAGCTTCACCGTGGCGTGGGATGAGGACACCCCCGGCTCGAGCTTGACGCGGGGAGCGGGCGGCGGCGGCGGCCCGAAGTCACGGATGGTGACGCCGCTGTTCCTGGCAGGCGGCGCCGACCATTCGTGCTCCTTCTTGACCTTGATCCTGCGGCCGCTGTTGTTGATCGGCGGTGGCGACTCCATCTTGACGAAGCGCGGAGTCGTGGGCATCGTGGACCGCGCGCTGGAGGACGACGACGAGCTGGCAGGCATCTGCCAACCGCCACTACGGCCGCTGGATGGGCCGGTCTAGCCGTACTCCCGCAATGTCGCGTAGAAGTCGCGGTCCTCCCACCAGCGCCGCCTCCACGCCGCGTTGTTCTATCGGGGAGCCTCCGTCCCCTCGTGGTCGTTGACGGCGGCGGCGCGCTCCGCCTCCAGCAGTGGCCGCCAGTTCGGATTGTTGAGGGCGTAGTCCGGATCCGCCCGCTGCTCCGGCGTCATCTAGCGGCGGCGGTGGCGGACCAGGTCGGTGAACCGCTCCCCCGTCGGCAGCGGGGGCACGGCGTAGCCCAGCGAGCTGACGTTCCAGCCGCTGCCGCTGGGGAGGCGCATCCCCGGCGGCACGGGGATGCGGTGGTGGGCGAAGAACGCCGCCTCCTCCTCCTTGCGGAGGCAGGTCTTCACTCCGCTGCTTCCCGACGCCTGCCCGTTGTTCGCCATGGTCGCTGGGGAGAGGAGAAGACGCTGGAGTGCGGCGGTGGAGGTGAGCGGTAGGGTCTTTGTAGACAGGGGAAGCTGAAAGTGCATGTGTTGCCCCATGTGTGGTTTTGTTAATTAATGACAATCCTTATGGACTAATGTTTGCATTGAGACATTCTTGTAGATCTTGTCCATAGGAAAAGATTGGAGTTCATATGTTGGACTCTAGAAGATTACATGATGACCAAGGTTCTATCCAAGGGTTTATATGAAGAATGGTCATGTGAAGAGTTGAGCTTATTGCAAGAATGGCTTGGAAAAGAAGATTGAGTGAACTTTCATGTTATCTCCAAGCCATCATATATATCAAGATTAGAAGATGAAGTGCAAGTGGATTCATGAAGACGGAGCTTAGCAAGGCTCTCCCATCATGGTGTATGGGGGAGTATTTGGAGAGGTCTTCATCAAGCATGTGCTAGCAAGCACAATCAAGAAAGGTGTTCCAACTTGAGGGAGACAAGATCGTCATCATCTAGCTCAAGTGGAATGCGCAAGGCAAAGGTATGATCTTGATAGGGTTTCTATTTTACCGGTCTCATGTTGTTAGTTCGGAGACCGGGTTATAGGATAGACGGCGTACTATCAAGAGGGGCTCTCAAGTGAGTAACTTGATCGCATCTTTGTGGAGAGCTCAAACCTTTGCATACTTGGCATCATCATCTTTCTTGGTTCTTATTTGGCTTTTATCCATGTGAGAATTTAGAGCTTGTGTTCATCTCCATACCAAGCTCTAGTTCATCAAAAACGGATTTCATTTGAATATCTTGTGATGTTTTTGATGTTGGAGGTTTTACCGATTCGTCTTTTGTAGAGAGGTCAAACTCTCCTCTTGTGTTCTCCTCCTCACATGATGGACTATGATGTGTATATGCATAATCTTGTATAGCTTGTGAGTATCTTCTAACAAGCCCAAGATCATAGAAAACGGAGTCCGGATGAGAAACATATTGCGGTTTTTGTTTGGAGGTTTTATCGGTTGTTCTTTTATCGAGAGGTCTAACCTTTTCCCATTTGGTTTTATCCTCCATTGTTGGACTATGATGTTTCTCTGCATGATCTTGTAAAGCTCTTCGTTACGATTCCAACGAGCCAAAGATCATCGAAAACGGAGTTCGGATGCTCAAGATATCGTCGTTTTCGTATGGGTGTTTTCTGCAGTTTTTCAGTCCAGCGGTAGTACCGCCCGGGTACCGCCGGGTACCGCTGGGAGTCCAGTACCGCGCGCGTTTTGAGCGCCCGAAATCATCCGGGGCGGTAGTACCGCTGGGCTAGAGGTAGTACCGCTGCCTGGAGCCCGTTTTGAGCCTGTTTCTCTGTTCTAACTCCCCAGGGGGCGGTAGTACCGCTGGGCTAGCGGTAGTACCGCTCCTGGGCGCGATTTTCAGGTAACGGCTAGTTTTTGGGGCTCCTATTTAAGGGGACCTTCTTCCCCAATGACCCCTAGCTCTTGAGCACGAAAAAGCCCCCCATTGTTGACCTTCTTGAGCTTGGATTTCTCTCTATTCCTCCATGATTCTTGCCTCTAATTAGAGGGAAAGAGAGAGGAGATCTAGATCCACCTTTCCACCAATCATTCTCTCCTCTAAGTGAGGGGAAGCCTTTGGATCTAGATCTTGGAGGGATTTGGTGTTCTTCCTTTGTTCTTCCTCTCTTCTTCCCCCATAAGCATTAGTTGCTTGTGGTGGGATTTGAGAGTGAAGGATTTGAGCACTTGTGCTCTTGCCATTGCTTTGTTGCATCGGTTTGTGCTCTCCACGAGGATTCGTGGAAGTTGAAAGCTTGTGAACTTGTTACTCTTGGGTCTTCGGGCCCTAGACGCCTTTGTGGTGGTTGGACCCTTGTGTGGTCACTTGAAGCCGTTCGGGAGCCCCCAATCCCTTTGTGGGTTATGCCTCGGATTGTTGTTGAAAGCCGTTCGGGAGCCCCCAATCCCATTGTGGGTTGTGCCCCGGATTGTTGCTGAAAGGCTCCGGATTCCGCCTCGAAGGAATACCGATAGTGGAAGGTGAACCAAACCTTTGTGGTGCGGTTCATCGGAGAAGAGGGTGAAACCTTTGTGGTTGTTGAACCGTTGTGTCGGTTCACACCTCTCCAACGAGACGTACTCCCTTTCAAGGAGGAACTCGGGAATACATCCTCGTCTCCGCGTGCTTCGGTTATTTCTTTATCCGAGCTTTTTACTTATGCATTTTACATTGTGATAGCCTTCGTGCTTGAAGTATTCTACATTGCTATCAACTTGTTGCTTGTCTTGCTTAGCATAAGTTGTTGGTGCACATAGGTGAGCCTAGTTTATTTAGGTTGTTGGCTTGTTAATTTAAACACCTAGTTTTATTCCGCAATTAGCAAGCCTAAACCGGAAAAGTTTTAATCGCCTATTCACCCCCCCTCTAGGCGACATCATTGTCCTTTCAGAAGCGGCGCGGGAAAGCACGCGAACGCGGGAAGACGCGGGAAGTGCCATTAACGCCGGCGTCGGTTCCCGAGGAGTCGCCGGCGACACGCGTCAGTGGAGGCGACGCGCCACCACCTTGCCTTCTGCGCTCGAAGCGTCGCGTCGTCTGCGCCCGCCAGGGAAACCGTTGCGTCATTAAGACGTCGCAATAAATCAACCGGCGACCGTTGCGTCGCTGACGCGTCGGGCCCGTCCGTCAGGTTTGGACGAGGCGCGCGTTGCCGCGGTTGTCGGCGCGCCCGGTTGTGTCCCTAGTAACTGGGCGCGAAGCGGGGTTGCCGGACGTTCTATTGGGACGTGCCGGCTATTGGGCGCGCCGGTGGGGTGGTTTTTCGTGCGGGCGTCCAAAACATTTATTGGGAGCGGAGTTGGAGGCGCCGTGGAGATGCTCTAAATTCGGACCAAATCTTTTGTTCAGGCTTGGTCGTCCGTGCACGCATGGCCATGGATGCATGGCCGCCGGTCACTCTCTAGCTTTATCTGACACGACGCACGGTCCCCGAGGATTCACCCCTTCCACGCCACCACTCTGCAACGCTACCACCACCTCCGCCGGCCAGCTCCCAAGAAACTCCCACAGTGAGACTGAGCAGTGAGCAAACAGGCAATCTTCTCCCCAACGGAACCTTCAGTTCTTCCCCAGCACCTCGATCGATCAGTAACCAGTGCGTGCTCGCGCCGAAGTGGAGCCGATGAAGATCCTCGAGTCGCCTCTCATGGGCGAGTTCATCGGGTTCCTCAAATCCAACTGGGGCGGCCACTCGCGCGTCAGCCAGCGCCGGCGCCGGCTGCAGCAGCTGGTGGCGATGGTGCGCGGCGTGGCGGACGCCGCCGAGGGCCGCACGGCGGTGCGGGGCAGCTCCATCGAGGGCTGGCTACGGCTGCTGCGCAAGGAGGCGCTCCGCGGCCAGGCGATCCTCGACGCCACCAGCGACCCCTCGGCGGTCGTGGGCTCCGCCAAGAAGTTCCTCGCGGGGGTCAAGGCGCTCTTCGTCTGCAGCGCCGAGGTCGACCGCCTCACCGACGCCGTCGACGCGCTCGAGCGGCTCGCCGAACCAGGCGCCGACCTCGACATCTTCCTCAAGGTGCTCCAGCTCGACGACACCGCCAATGCCATGGACGTCGACGACGCCGCCGCATTCGCCTTCGCCCCCGCGCATTTTGTAGAGGAAGGAAGCTACAGCTACTCTGCCGCCACTGCGCCGGGCGCCAAGAGGAAGCGCAGCGGGAGCTCCGGCGTGGACCAGGCCGGTGACTGCGGCAACGAAGATGGCGAGGCGGCGTCCCACGGCCGGGTTCTAGTCGACCGCGCGTACCGCCATAAGCGCCGGGCCCTGGCGTGCAAGCGGCACACCAGCTCCGGCCCTCCTCTGCCGACGGGGCCTGACCGGTCCGTGGCGGTGGCGATGGCGATGGCCAGGGTGCGCCGCCGCATCGGGAGGCCCAGCCTCGGGCGGCCGTTCTCGCGGATCTCCTTGCAGTGAGCGAGCATCGATCTAGAGTATAAGCCCTTCTCCTGCATTTTGCTGCTAGAAGTCCAAAAATCTGAGGGATTCTGTCGATGATGTAGTATGATTAGTTCTTCATCCGAGCTCCTGTGGATCTGGGAAGAGTTCGTTCAGTTAACTTGTGCTGTTAACTGCTAGTTTATGCAGACTACTCAGTTTAGTCCATTTCTTGAGTTCGAATTGTGGTAGTATTAGTACACTGATGCACGGCTGAAATATTGCTCAATATTAGGGTTGGTTTTAGTCCCATCTTACCCATTCTGCCATATGGAGAGTGGTACGTGTGAGTGTACGCCATATAAGGTGAGTTTTTCTTATAAGGTGAGCTTTTCTCGGTAGGCTGTGAAGAGAAAGGGAGCGTTCCTCCGCCTCGCCACAACACGACATGGGTTGCGGGAATCTCGCTGAGCCGATTATTCTTTTTGTCACGTAGGAAAAAATTGTGAAGGGTAAACTGAAACATTAATAATTAATACGCGTTGTAACGTCTCTGTATTAAGTACGGGTTATTTGAATTTATTGTGATTCATTACGGCGTACACGGATGACGGGAGAGCATACTTTTGAAACCCCGCCTCTACGGAAGAGGGGCAATTAGGTTTTGAGAGCGTCTTCTACGCAACTGCTTGCCGTTGTTCGTCTCCTTCAACTTCATCATCATCATGATCACCGACATCAACTACCTCTGCGTCGCCTTCATCATCATGAGCACCGACGACACCACTGCTGCCGCCGCTACCGATCAAGAGGCTGCCAACGCCTCTGCTGCTGCTACGGCCAACTGGCTTACTGGTGGGTATAACATGTTTATCCCCCTCCTGTTTATTTCCATATTTGCAGTATTAGTCATATGCGTTTATGCCATGTTCATGATTATTGTTGGATTAATTTAATCGAACAATTGCCTATATACTCAACATGCAATGTGACCTTCGGAAGATAAACACGCCTCGTGGCACTCAAACAATTTGAAGTTTCACCACCACGGCTATACAACATGAAATTAATTACCACTGCATCAGCTTGACCGTCGACAGGGAAATGTACTTATGCGCAAAAAAAAAGGAAAATTTACTATTACTAGTTGATTGCCCGTGCGTTGCTACGGATTATAATTCTAATAGTTTAGGACGAACATACATCTTTATAAGCACCCACCATCTTCTGTTTGTCGGCATCCACAGTACAAGGTAGTCATCTCCGTCGATAGAGCATTCAGACTCTCAATATCTTTTTCAACTAACGTGTCTGTAGTTTTTCCGTTGGTTGCCCTGAGACACAAATATCTTTGGATATCAAGCCAAAATCGAACAATCATATTTGTTTTGAATACCAAAATATTGTAATTGCTACACATTCGAACTCCTCACTGCAGCAGCAGTCCCTCATTGTGCTCATGTTAAGTGAATTATTTTAGTGGCATAACCAATTTTATGTAGGATGGTCAATTGCGTTTGCTGCGGTACGGCACAATTTTTAAAACCCAAATAAATTGATCAAATGTGTAATTCACTAATGTGCTCGTCAAAATAAAGTTCACCGTGTACAAAATGACATGCAACTTACGACTTCGTTGAATAAAACAAAAATACTGACTTCTTATACATGCAACTACCGCACACCTCCTCAAGTTTGTTTCCTCGTGGCATATTACAATGTGTATACATATTCCAAGACACTCAAATTCCTCTGCCTAATGTACATTGTTATCGCTCATAATCTCTACAATGTCTAAACTCCCTAGGATTTGAGCTCCTAGGTTGAGCCACGTGTCAACATCTTATTGGTTTTTGCTTTGCATATTCGTGTCCACCATATGGTCAGAATAATATTATTCGTCCATTAAACTGGACACAAAATTTAGTGATGATTCGGGCCACCCCTATCTTATAGCATCTCCGATATATGTCATATTTTAGGGTATAATTATTTTGTAGGATAGTTGAGGTAAAAAGCCTTATTCCAATAGCCGTAATTGATGTAAATTTTGTCCAGATTTGTTTTGTGAGGTCCAAAAAATAACATGAAATGCTGCAAAATACAAAACTCGGATTATTGCTATATAAAAAGGGCAACGTGGGTACGCCAACTAACAATTGTAAGTTTCATGTCGCCCTCCTGTCTCTTCTGCCACCGATTGATCTTGAACCTCCGCCACAACTCTTACAAATTTCGCCGCAAGCCTACCACCACTGCTTGAGAGCACAGTAGGGATTCGAACGTGAGAGTTGTCTTTGCTCTCCCCCCGCGCAGCGCCATCATCTCGTCCAATATGTCGTCTCCCGCCGGAGAGCCAACCGAGCGGCCCTCCTATCCTCCCCTTCCTCACCGTGCCTCCCCCTTCGCTACAAGCACGCACACAAGCGACACATTCAAGTTATGCCTCTGGTACACCTCAACTAACCTCTTCCTCACACGGTTTATGCGCCACCACACAATGCGTGGGGCTTGCCTCTTTGGGCGATTAATCATTTCGAAGTTGTTAATTTTACATTATGGGCTCGTTTGATACGAAGGATAGGAAAATTAGAGGGATAGGAAAAATGGAGGATTGCTGTGGTCTGGCCATTGGTGTCCTACAGGAAAGAAAACCATGGGAATTGCAACAAGTGGTTGTTTGATGGCAGCGTAGGAAACCATAGGAACTCTAGAACATTAGAATATTATTATTTGAACTTTGATCTTTCAAATAGTAGCCGTTACTCACCTAGCTAGCCGTTGGGCTGCAGCATCGTGTATATATATGCGAGAGCAACGTTCTCCTTTTCTATCCATATATTCCTAATACACACAGCCTGTTGAAGCTCACAAGTCCTCGGTAGTGCAAGCTGAAGTTTCCTCATACTTGATCGATCAAGTCTTCAAATCAGGTTAGTTCTTATCCTGTTGATGTTTTCCGGCCGTCGTCGGCCGTCAGGTGTGCATCTTCAGTTTCAGTTTAGTGTACCTTCAACCCGTCTGATTAGCATGGTTGAATTACATCCTATTGACCAACTGTAATTGCATATTTAATCATGCTATAATGTAACAAATTAATTTTTCATAGGCTTGTTTAACCTTGCATCAATGGATCCGAGCTACCAACGAAGATCACAGAATGAGGATGAGTTTGCTTTTTTTGTTCTCCCTACATTAGCAGAAAACTCATCACATCCATCGAGAAGAGCTATGCACACTTCAGCACTTACAGGTGCACGTCGTTTGAATGAAATCTTAGATGGACATGAGGAACTATGCAAAAGGCACTTCAGAATGGAGATTCATGTCTTTCAAGCTTTGGTTCAGAAATTGCGTGAGAGAGACCGCCTTGTTGATGGAAGAGACGTCTCAGTAGAAGAACAAGTTGCTATATTTTTGTATGCATTAGCTAAGAATGCAACCAATGATACTTTGGCAGAATGGTTTCAGCATAGTAAACAAACAATAAGTTTCTATTTTGGCAAGTACTTGATGCAATTACAAATCTCTCATGTATCTACATACGTCCACCTTCTCTACACCCACATCCGGTCTTGAGCAAACCAAAATTCTATCCCTTTTTTATGGTATGTATACATGTCCATATTCATTTTGGTTTCAGCAAGTTGAAATAATATAATTTACCCAGATAAAGAGAAGATTATATGATGTATGTACATGTATTTATGCAGGATTGCATCGGCGCTATAGATGGTACACACATTCCATTAAAAGTACCAGTGCATGAGCAAGAACCATACCGGAACAGGAAGCAAACAATATCACAAAATGTAATGGTAGCTGTGATTTTGATCTAAAGTTTGTGCATGTGCATGCCGGTTGGGAGGGATCAGCTTCAGATGCAAGAGTCTACAAGATGCACTTAACCATGGTTTACAAGTTCCTCCTGGAAAATTTTATCTTGTAGATGCTGGTTATGCGAATACACCACAATTTCTTGCTCCATACCGTGGTACTAGGTATCACTTACAAGAACAAGGAAGATCTCGCCAAAGGCCAAGAAATTACAAGGAGTTATTCAACCTACGGCATGCACAACAGGAACCATATCGAGAGGATCATTGGTATACTTAAAATGAGATTTCCAATATTGAAAGTGGCTTCACATTACCCGGTTACCAAACAGATTGACATATCAGTTGCTAGTTGTGTGCTGCACAATTTTATACGCCTACATAATGGAGATTTTTCTTGGCCTGAGAATACTATGGAGATTGATCCACAACAAATAGTTGATGTGCCAAGTGGAGATCACAATTATCATAGTGATATACATGCATTTAATTACTCTAGAGAAGCTGGGAAGCAAAAGCGAGATGCCATAGCACAACAAATGTGGCAACAATATATATCCCGTAGATCTTAGGACATTTATAATATGACATCCAAGTTCAGCTACCATTCATGTACTTGTAATATGACAGGCAAGTTGTACTGCCATTCATTACCTCAAATCTGTCATACTAGTGCAAGTTCTGTTGCAGTACTAAACAAAAGTATCTTCACTACCTACCAAAATATACTAAGCCATAAAGGTCAGTCCTGTAAGCGAACTGAACTGAACAAAAGTATCTTCACTACCTACCAAAATATACAAAGCCATGGAGGTCAGTTCTAGAAGCGAACTGAACTGAACAAATTTATGACCCTGATCTTTATGCATCACCATCGTTGTTCCAATTTTCCTAATTTGTTTGGGCACGTGCAATCTCTCTTTTAAGCCAAGCCAACTGCAGTGTAGAAGTAGAGTATGACAAGAAAACTTCCCTGTTCTCTTTGCATTTGAAGATATCAGATGCCATCAGCATATCACCTAGTTGTAGGCCATCTAACCCCTCAAGCACAGTGATGCACTTGTTGATATTGTAGGGATCCTCTAGCTTCTTCTCCTCAATGGCAGCAAATCGATCAATTTCTTCCTTCTTCAGTTTTAGATATTTCTCTTGGAATCCATCATCCAGTTACATTTTTGTTTTTTCCACGCCTAGTCATGTTTCTCTGTTTGTGTGGATCTTGGCTGGGCTTGAACATGTTGTAGAGGTGTCGATAGATGTGGAGGAGAATCCAAATTTGCCGCCTCACTTCTTCATCTACCGCAAACGGCATAATTGAGACGCCCGGCATAGTAGGCGACTGTGATCGGTACAAATCAGTCTGTTGTGTTGGTTGTGATGAGGGAACCGACAGATTCTGCGCCTTGCTAGCATAATGGTCCATTCCTTGCGAGTTCTCCCTTCAGCATAACGACCTACAAATAAGTTTCAGACTTTTGTTTAGAAAAAGTAAACACTAAATAGAGGTGTATGCTGCAAGCAAAGTGTGGTAATATCACCTTCATAGAGTTGACTTAGTCATCATAAAAGGGAAATGACTTGTCTCTCCATTGGAGAATCCTTGCTGTTCCTACGAGCAGCAAAACTAGCCCAAACATCATCCGGTGCATCTACCATATTTCTCTCGCTATCCCATCCAAAGCCACTCTCAGCCAACAGATCTTTCACACGCGGTAGTCTTTCTTCAGATCTTGCTCCTTTTGTTTGACTTGCTTAGCATGAACGACACGCCAAACTTTTGATTGAATCGACAAACAATATGCGTCCATGCCTCTGTGCTCCAAGCATTTTGTGTTCGAAAACCAGGCACATCATACTCTTGTAGGAGTGTAATGAGAAATATTTTCATTTGGTGACTCCATTTGGCTCGAGGATTGCCTTTTGTGATTCCTACATATTCAATCGTGAATGTAAAATATTAGTTCCATACTCTGATCTCACAATATCAAATCAATAACACAACAAAAATATATACACTTGCACATTATCAAAGTAACCAAAACTCATAGCATATACCTATTTCTGCCTGATGAACTGCAGCCCCAGCATGAACTACAAGATCAGTTGGCCCCTTTGATTGCAAACATGCCCTTGTGGCTCTGACCAGCAGCGTCGCTCAGCCATCTACATACATCAGAATGTTAGCACAAATTTAACAGAGCATTTTTAACATATAAGATCAGACCGACGAATTCTACTTGTTAATAGGAGATTTCTTGCAAAGGGAGTTTACTGACTTGTGCAAGAAAAAAGAACTCTTCAATGGTCTGGTAAAATAACCACATCCCTACTCGTTTTTGTTTGGAATAAACTCAGATCTGGAACATATTATGTTCTAATTGGTACAAAGCAAATTCTGAACAGTGAACTTAATCTAAAAAAGGAGAGAATCTACAAGAGATTACGGATCAAGGCCAACTAAACCAAACAAATCTAAGTGCATGGTAGCAAAAACAACAAGAGATCATGGAGGAACAAATGAAATTTTGAGATGCCATGTACGGTACCTTGTTGCCGCAGATGAATCGTAAGCTGAGATGCAGGCAAGACGACAAGAGGTCTTCGGTGGGAAGTCCCGGCTAGGGTTCCTAGGCCGCGCCGCCAGGCACTCCGCGCCGCCGCTCCCTTCCCCGCCCTCCCCTTCCCCGCCCCTCCCTCGCCCCCGTGCTGCCCTCGGGCAGCATCGGGGCGCCCCATCCTCGCCGCCCCAGCTCCTACCAACTCTACCCCCCTTCGCCGCCGCTGCCGCGGGCCGTCGCCGCGGCGGCGGCGGGCGCCCTCGCCACCACAAGGGTGGTTTGAGGGGAAGCTCGCCGTGAAGGCGTGTTGCGCAGTGGCGCTCCTCCGCCGCCTTGGTCGCTTGGACCAGCGGTGTGCTCCGGGCGGCGGCGTTCGTCGAGCCCCTCGGCGGGTTGCCGGATGGCTGCTGTCCGCCGGTGCGGCGGCAGGCCAGGCGCCGCCCCGCGGCGTTCTGACGGCGCGCGTGCCGGCCGAGCTGGGCCAGGCGGGCCCAGAAGCGGGCGACGGCCGCCCAGGCCTCACCGGCGTTGTCGCCACGGTGGGGCTGCTCCTGCTGGCGTTGCGTGATCCCGCTCCTGCGGAGGCTGCCCAGGACGGTTGTCCTGCGGCGCTCGCCGACGGTTTGCCGTCGTGGTGAAGCCCGCTGCGGTCGTGTTGGCTGCGGCGGAGGTACGGCGGTTGCGCGGGCCCGATCTGGGCCACGCGGGCCGCGCGTGTCACGGCTCTTCGGAGGCCGTGTTCTCGCTTCGGCGGAGGCAGCCCGGGCCGACGGCCGGAGTTGTGCTGCTGGCAGCCGGTGGGTGGTCTGGGTGGCGTTGAGCCCCGCCTCCCGCGGCCTGCTTCCCCTGTTGTCGTCTGAGGTCGCCGCCGACGCGGCGGCTGATGGTGGCGGCGGGGAGATCCCCCACGTGCATGTGTGTGTGGGGTGTTCCTCCTTCCTCCCCTCGATGGAGCACAGTGGCAAACTCTGGTGTTGTCCCAGCTCTCCGTCTTTGACGTGTTCCGGTGTGCTGAGCTAGCACACCGAGTTCTCCCGAGGTTTGGAGGTCGGTGACGCCGTCCTTTGGTGTTCTTCTCCACGTCCTCGAGAGGGTGGCCGTCGTCTGGTTCTGGAAGGGTCTCGGTGAAAACCGTGCACTGGTTTGTCCAGTGCTGGCGATGACAACACCTTCGGGTGTCGTTCCCTTGTTGAAGGCATCGCCATGTAGATCTTCCCTTTTTCTGTACGGTCGGATACCGTCTCGCTGTTCCGCCCCGTTTCCCAAGTGCGTGTTTCTGGTGAAGGCTCTCAGAGCGGTTTGTGGATCACCCTACTTCTAGGGTTGGTGTCCCGGGGTCTTGGCGAAAGCTTTGCAGGATCTCTGCCGGCAACGACGACGTCTTGGACGCTGTTTTCCTTCTTGGAGGCGCTGCTGTAAGCCCCTCCCTTTGGATTCATTAGCTCTGCTCGGCTCCTCGACGACGTGTCTATGGTGGTGATGGGGATGGCGCAGTGGAGGTCTGTTGGTTTTGATACCTCCGACGGCGTCTCCGGGCAACTGAAGTCAAGGCGTCTGCGTGATCAAGCATTTATCTTTTAGTTTGGGCCTCATTTTGTTGCTTGGTTGTGCTCCCTTGTGTTACTTTGTTGCTTGTAAGGGGTGTGTGTGTGGTTGATGCGTGTTGTAAGTTGTAACTGTTAGCCGGTTGTTGGATTTGTTAATTCAAAGCTGGGCTCATGTGAGCCTTCCGGCTAAAAATAAGCTGAGATGCAAGGGGACCAGCCGGGGGAGATGAAGGAGCAGCGCATGAGAGGGCACGGAGGAGCTGAGAAGGACCGGGGCAGCTGCGCGGCCGCCGGCCGGGGAGCAGCCGGCCGATTCCGTCGATCTGAACGGCAGGGTAGCACTGGTTTGGAAGACGTGTTTTCCTTTTCTTCTATAGGTATACGCGAAGCGGTGTTTTGGCGGCAAAAACAGAGCGAGCGGCGCGCGCGCGTTTCTTCGCGCCACAGGAAATTTTCCAAGAGGTCGGACTGAATGGAAATTTTCCTACGAAACGCGCTAGCGGAAGCCCACAGGAAAGAATCCTACGGATTCTATTCCTTCGTATCAAACAGCTTTGGTAGGAAAAATTCCTTCGGATCACAATCCCACAAAAATCCTATGAGAATCCTTCGTATCAAACGAGCCCTATATGGTTTATATTGTAGATACTAGACTAATATTTACAATATTTGCTTGAAAAGGTTATGAAGATCTATTAATATTTACTCATATCAGAATGTTGTTGATCACCGCAAATCAGCAATAGTAGCGCAGCAAAGCGCGCCATCTCCTTCTAGTACTATTCCATTTCATAAGACTTCAGGTTCTGCCTCGGTGAAGACGTCCACCTCCAGGTTCCCCTCAGCCTACGGCAATCAACCTAATAATGTTTCAGCAGATAAATGCTATTATGTATAAAAAATGATTGCTTACGATGTACAACCAAACTCCTGACATCTTTTTCCTTGTTGTAGTGTTTCTTTACAATTCTGACTGGAATAATAGGGATTTTAAAAAAATAGTCCAGGATTGGCAAGGCAGCATTTTCTGTTTTGGCCACAACAAATCTCCAGCAAGAATAATCCGGCTCTACATTTTTATCAAAAAAGAATGTCTACACCAACACGTGTGTGCATGGAAAATTTACATTGCAGTAGCACTTAAGAAAGATGTTGGGTGTAATTGGCATTTTCAGTTGGTGACTAACAAAAAAAATTAGGGGCTACTTAATCAAAACTCTTTAGGAAAGAAAAGCTAATAATGTTTCTAGTGATCACTTAATATACATGCTCTAGTGATCACTTGATATACATGCTTACATCTTGCAAATTGTGTTTTTTTATCTAATCCCAGTAAAACCAGAACACATGAACAAAAGTAACCAATGCTAGCTATAGATTTATTCTAATCAATGTCATGAATGTACTTATCAGCTATAAGGTTATGTAAGTGCGATCTTAGGAAAGTTCTGTTTCATGTCGTGAAGCATGCTTGCTTGACGTAAGGAAGGAGAAACCATTTAGAAGTTTGAAAGACACTTCATCAGGAAAAAAAAAATCAATCAAATGATTACCACTCGGATAGGAAACCAAACCAATATGCCGATTCACCTGATTGACCAGAAGAGATAGGCATATATCAGTTTCATTATTTTATTGTGCAGCTAAAGACTCACACATGGTCAATTCTGTGAGAGCATTGATCTAAATTGTGTTCAATCGGAGAAAACGAAGAAGGAAGATTTGACTAATTAATTTCATCTACATTAATCCTGTAAGAAAGATAGTGCACACAATGGCCACTGCAAGTTAAGAGCATTACAGAAACTGCATGGTATATAACTTGATACTCCCTCTGATCCCAATTAAGTTTCGCTGGCTGTACTGGTTGAGCATGCGTATTCAGTTCATTTCCTACGACTATTATTCCGGATCGGAGGGAGTATTAGTATTCCTATTTGTTATTATTATTTGTATTAACCCAATGTAGCCAAACTGGACATCCAGTTTTTGAATTGTATTGTCACTAATGTAAACTGAACCTGGATAACATATGCGCTCTTAAGCGACAACAGAGTGATTTTGTAGCAAGTATATCTGACCTTGATAGGTAGTAGGCATGCATGGAGGTAAGTAAAATATGGAACTGCTGCAAGAGCAATCCAACTATCAAGCAAACACCAATCTGCAAAATTGAGAACTGAGACCAAAGGAGTAGATGGTTCAGTAAAAGAAAATTCCGCCGTGTAACAGAAAAGGTAACAAAACTCAATACCACAACCACAATTCATGTCTGCATACTTCCAACATCTGTTGGGCCTGCATGGCCATGAACACAAAGATGGAGGGGATTGGTCGTGAGTCGGCGAGAGGGGAGGCATTTGCGGCCAGATTGCTCTGCGATGGGAAGGAGGTGACGGCACAAACCCACATCGTCTCACTTGTCTCTTCCACCCCATTACTTTCTTTACCAGCTTCTTATATGCCCTGACAAAATCAGCAGCTCAATAGTTCACATCTGTAAGTTACAGAATATGCATAGGTACTTATTTGCACACATGGGATTTAACATGGAAATGATATGTTTTCAAACAAATTTGTCATGTTATAACAGTGTAACAAAGTAAATACAGGTTTGGTGTCTTATCGCCTGTCCTAATTTGGCAAATAGGCAGAGGTACTTAATTATAAGGGTGTAAAATTATATTCACATTGTACTATATGCTTTTCCGCTACTCAGGCTCCATGGATTATTCTGAAAATGAGCAAAGCTCTGGAATCGACGTCACTGCAGCCCTGGGAGACCTCCACGGCCATGGCGCGCGTGAGCTCCCCGCTACCGTCCTAGGAAGCAAAGAAACTAGAAGCAAACAACTCACCAGCGCGCGGCCGCCGTGCGCGGCATCGCCCCTTCCACGCAACCGAGCCCGATCTCCTTCCTAGGCGCCTACAGATGAGATGGATCGGTGGAATCCGTCGGCCGGAGTCCAAGTTTGGCCGGAGTTGATGAAGGTCTTGGAGGAGAGAAACCAAATCGGCCGCGCCGCCGCTACAAGGTCACGAGGGAAGAGGAGTGAGCCAGGAGAGCGACTGGGGTCGGATGGGGAGACATGTAGGGTTTTCCAGTCTGGGCCAAATTCAAATCGGGCCGAGATTATTTGGCCGGGAGGCCCATTTACCGCGGCGGGGGGGGGGGGGGGGGGGGGGGGGGGGGGCAGAGAAATCCGGTAACCGTGATAAATCGTGATTTTTCGTCCGGTAACCGAAACCTTGCGCCGACCTCGACATCTTCCTCAAGGTGCTCCAGCTCGACGACGCCGCAAACGCCGCCATGGACGTCGACGACGATGCCCTAGCACTGGCCCCCGCCATGCATTATGTTGAGGAAGGGAGCTATAGCTACTCCGCTGCCACAGCGCAGGGCGCCAAGAGGAAGCGCAGCGGGAGCTCGGGCGTGGACCAGGCCGGTGACGGCTGCGACGCAGACGGTGAGGCGGCGTCCCACGGCCAGGTCGTCTTCGACCGCGCGTACCGCCATAAGCGCCGGGCCCTGGCGTGCAGGTGGCGCGCCAGCTTCGGCCCTCCGCAGCTGGCGGGGCCCGAGCGGTCCGTGACGGTGGCAATGGCGATGGCCAGGGTGCGCCGCCGCATCGGCAGGCCCAGCCTCGGCCGTCCTTTCTCGCGGATCTCCTTGCAGTGAGCCAGCATCACTAGCCCTTCTCCTGCATTTTGCTGCTACGGTCTAGAAAGCTGAGGGATTCTGTCGACGATGTATGATTTTAGTTCTTCATCCTATGACCTGGACAGAGTTCGTTCAGTATTTTTAGAGGGCAAAGTTCGTTCAGTTAACTTTGTGATGTTAATTAACACCCAGCTAACGCAAACTACTAGAGTCGCTTTCTTGAGTTCGAGTGTTGGTATAAATTCACTGATGCAATGTGATCGCCGGAAGATCAACACACCTGGTCGCACTCCAGCAATTTGAAGCATGACCATGGCTTCACAACATGAAATTAACACCCCTTCATTAGCTCGACCGTCAACAAGGAAATGTACTTTATAAAATGAGTAAATTGCACCGGCCGGCAGTTCTTTAACATGGTGCAAATGTGTTGTAACTGAATTTTAGCAGGTTGCAATTTCCATTACAAGGGTGTTACAGCTAAGTTTGTTTCCAGTTGCAAGTGATGCTGTAACTTATATTTTTCAACTATAAATGGGTGGCAAATGTGTTTTTTTGTTCCAGTTGCGAGTAAGGTTACAACTGGTATTTATTTTAGTTCCAACTATTATCCAATTGCAAGTGAGTTGTAATTGAGTGTTTTTCAGTTGTAAGAACTGATATTTTCCAGCTACAAGTAGATTACAAACTATGATCTAGTGGCGTCATATAACCGACATGAGATTTAGTTGCAACAAAATTACTTTTAGCCAATACATTCATTAGTTGCACATGGAGTGTAACTATTCTAAGTGTAGAATGCGAGAATAAAAGCAAAAACTAAGGTAGGGGCTGATAGTCATTCTTCGAAAGAATCAATCCGGCCCCTTAGTTATCCTACTTGTGTTGAAATGGAGTATAATTGCTAGAGTGGCCGAGTAATTTATTCCATGATTCCACTCACAATGTGCAATTGTGCATCAGCTAATTTTCGATGAGACGCTGATGAGAGGAAATAAATAACTGTGTGTCTCACGTCCATTGTGTCTTGTTTTGGTCGTTGTAATCAAGAGGGAGAAGTAAAAAAACATCATTGATGCACAGTACTTCACTTGAACGATCAGCATCGTAGATGTAAAAGAAAATAGCCCGTGAACCAAAAGGCCCAGCAGACCAGACATATAAAGCGATGGCAACATTCACTTGAAAAAAAGAAGGGATAGCAGGTCAAATGATCGATAGGGGGAGTAAATCAAATGGTTCCAGATAAACACGCCCGATGTCAGTCGAAAAAGATTCAGTGTGCAATGCGCTCGACCCCTTGACAAGTCCAATGAAATACGGAGTAGGAAAGTAAGAAAGTCCAAATGGTATACGACAGTTAGATGAACATGGTGATATTAAACGTGCAAGAGGGGAAAAGTGACAGAAAAGGAATATCTATGTATAAGAAATACTCTTACCATATTTTTGTGTAATTATATGTACAGATAAAAACTGTAGCTTCCTTACAAAAATCTTGACGATTACTATCCGAATTGCTCAAAAACTACTGGAGGTCCACCAAACTGCTCTGATTAACTAATCTCTACTATATAATATGTCTTCAGGTGATAGTCCGTTTTTTAGTTTCCGATTTTGCCCCTGTCGTTTTGGGAGATATTACCCACTCTGCATCAGTAAGTTAAAAAAACGGTTTAAAAAAACGGTTCGGAGGAGTGTTTCTATTTAGCATTTTAGTCCCTCAAGTCCTACGAAATCAACCCGCCGTCCATAAGTCACCAACGCTTCTTGTTCGTCCGTCCGGTGTTTTGCGTTTTAGCCCCTCGAAAAGTTTGAAATCAACCCGCAGTCCTTCTGTCTTCTCAGCCTATCCGTTTCTCTTTCCTTTCGTACGATGCCGGCGCAAGGCGAGACGGCACCAGAGGAGAGGGACTGGTGGTTTCCGCGCTGCTTGCGCCCTCGCGGCGCCGGGCAGGCTCCTGGCCCTCGTCCACGGCGCTCGGGTGCCCTCCGCGCCCCGCAGCTCCAGGACCCCATCAGCTCGAGCGCTGGCGGCCACACCCTGCCTTTCCATCACCATATCCCGCCCATCCCTCATCTCCAAGACCTTCATCTCCACCTCCCGTGCCCGCGTCAGTGGCGGGTCATCACTAGACACCGGCGCCACTGCCTCAGCTGGCCAGACTAATTCCTTGCGACCTCGCCAACCTCCAAGCACCATCCTGCAGAAGACCCCTGCCTGTCTTGCCAAGCATGCGGTGGATCTGGGCATGCGGTGGATCTGGGCTGGGCTCCTCAGAAGAATTGCGTCCTCCAAGTCCCATCAAGGAACAATGGCTGGAACCGCACAAGATCTCATACTACTGAATCCAGGGCCGACTCTAACATTTTAGGGGCCCAGGTGCGAACTCCATAAATGGGCCCCTAAATAATGGGCCTCTAACTATTTTTATTATGACTTTTATGTAGTATTAACACTGGCGTGCCACCATCTATGTACGCCACTAGTATTGATATGGACAGTTTACAAAAGTTAGTACTAGTACCGTGTATATAGCAGGACCCGCCACTAGTAATATAGCACATACGTCAGACTTATGGGCCCCAATTTTTGCTGGGCCCCGGGCCGTCGCACCTCTCGCACTGGGCCAAAGCCGGCCCTGACTGAATCCCTCCCAACTGCCGTCTTTGTGCAAACAGTTTGGTGATGCTCTGAATATTATTGATCTGCGAAACACACAACAATTTATCTGAAGACTCTGCGCACATGTTCTGTTAATGATCATGTTGCTTCTAATCTTCTACCGATCCATTCATTAAAATATTCCATATTGGTTTATTGAATTCCACAGAATCTGTGAAAGATTGGAAAAGGTTCAGTTCAGATTTTTTATCAGTGTGTTTATTTCAGGCGACTTTGTTGAAGAGAGGAACAATTACAAAGTTGTACGTCCATATGAATAATTGCTTTGTTTGGATGCTTTCATGACCTTGGCAATGAAATACATCTCATTGGTTGATGTGAAATATCACTATGTAAAAAAAGATAATTCAGGTTATGTAACTGTGTGTAGCTCATGGTATAGTTCAGTGTAATAATACTATCAAGCAGCAAAAAGTGGAAAGAATCCCGTTTTGGTATATCTATAGCAAAATGGCCCAACACTTGGAAGCATTTCTTCATGACCAGGTGACCAAATATTGGGGAAAACGGAAATTCAAAGCTGCTCCCGAGCTCATATGCTCTCCTGGTTGGTACGAAATTCGAAATAAAATAGGAAAACACTTCAAAAAAATTCTGAAAAAAAAACAAACACGAACATGTTAAAGTTTCTTACATACGTATATTTCAGTAGTATATGTTGCAATGTCCGCTTTCATTCAGTAGTATATGTTGGAGGCTTTATAGTTAACACGACCATGAGGGATGTGCCTCTACTACAGGTGCACGTCGGGAAACCTGCTCCGGGGCATCGTCGGAGAGGATATGTTCGGCGGGGAGGAGAGAGGGGGACTCGTTGTTGCTCCGGGTCAAGGACGCTGGATCCGGCAGCGATCGATGGGGGAGAAGAGTGGACCGTCCCCACACGCCGCCATGTCCGGCTTCTGCCCATGCCTTTTGACTTTCAACATTCGATTCTCTTTGACATTCACTCTGGTGTGATCTTCAAACTAAAGCTTGTACAAACGATGGATCAGTGAATCACATAGTTGCCAAGTAAGAGGGATGATGCGGGGGAGAAATTTTAGGGCTTGTCGCAATAAGCATTTTACCCGTAGCAACGCACGGGCATTGTGCTAGTCCTAACAATACGGTTGCAATGAAACGGTGCCCTAACGATAGTACTCAGCCAAAATCGCATATCTCAACATCAAGAGGCCTTTGGCAGCTTCCTTTTCCTTTTCAGTGGCATAATCTTTCCACGATCGCGGAGGAGCTTTATCTTCCCTGGTCCTCCCGGCGGCCTTAAGCTTGAAACAGCCGTAATCCCCATGGAAACCACCGGTACAAGCTTCGTCCATGACATAACCCTGGAGACCTTCTCTCTTGGCACGACGGCTCTTTGCTCGCCTCTTGTGATCCCGAACGGCGCCGGCAGCGGCAGGCTGCCGGACGCGCTTACGTCTGTTAGTGCACCATGCAGTAGCGCCGCCACCCTTGGTCCTGAAGGCGAAGAGGCAGCGGTCGCCGTTGTCGCGCCGGCACGCGTACAGGTCGAGGCGGTCGCCCTTGCATATGCCGCTCTCCTCCCTGAACCGCCTCCAGCCGGCCCCCCTTGATCGGTACCCCTTGTTGGAGTTGAGGTAGCAGAAGTCCACCATCTTATCCTGGCCCTCCGCGTCGAGAAAGGTGACGGAGACTGTAAGTTGGGCGTTAAGGCCGTCGCTGCGGAGCTCCTCCAACTCCGGGAAGAGCCTCGGGATCGGCCCGTCGCGCACCATCTCCTTGCTGAGCAGCAGCCGGTTTTGCCCGGAGTCGATGTCGGACGCCTCCAGCACCTTGTACAGCGCCCAGTCGGCGTCGTGCACGCCCTGGCTGGACATCACCTCCCGGTGGCGTGCTTCCTCCGCGGGGTCGACGTCGGTGCGCCACACGAATCCATGGCGCCGCCGTTCATTCGACGCGAGATGCCACGACCTAAGGAGATTTATCTGCTCGAATGCCAGAAGTCGGTTACAAGAGCATCTATATACTCTACTATCCTAAAGCCCGTGGGTTTCCTGCTTCCTCAGCTACTCGGGCCTCATCGACCTATCGTTTCTTGCCACGTTTGCGTGTCCCTGCTGAGGTGTGGTGCTCTCATTGGTTCCGAGGTATTGAGCTGCAGGCTTTTGTTTGTATTAGGCTGCTTTGTCTTGTTCGGACTTGGTCTTCCCGGTTCCTCTCTTCTTCGTTTCCCTCTTTCTTTCTTTGGTTTGTGTATCTCTTTGCCGGTGCTTCTCTTGCTATCCTCTTGTTTTGTCCACCGGCTGTCAACCGGCTTCCTTCCGGTCTCCAGTTTGTAGCCGGTTCATACTCGTGGCAGTGGTAATATAGCTATCTACTTGTTTGGCTGTTTGCCTTTTGCCTCTGCCTCCTATTAATTGTCTATGGACCCACCCACCCACAGTTAATAACCACATGTCTTGCCTTTACATCTCCGTCTTGTCTCTTTTCTCAGACATTGTGGAAGAGTCGTGCCCAACACAGCATCCTCATCTTCTCTCTCAAACACACTTTGTGTATCTCTTTTCACAGGGTGGAGCTTGCGAACGGTTGCAGTGGCGGCATGGTCGCCGGAGCAAGATGCGTCCCAGCCGCGTCTCGCCGGAGCAAGATGCGTCCCAGCCGCGTCGGCACACGGGGGACGACATCGGATGTGTCGATGGCAGGTACGTTGCCTAACGCTCTCTCCTCCCTCGGTTTTCTCCCTCTGTCCTTCTCTCATCCATTAGTGGGTGCAGCAAAGACGGAGACCCAGCGGTGTCAAGAACATGGCAGCCGTCGAGGATGGAAACGGTTGAGCTCGACCTCGGCGTCGAGAGATGACGGGCGTCGAGGATGGAGACAGTAAGATCGACCTCTGTTGTTGGATACTTGGATTTTGTTCGGTATTTTTGTATCTAGCCTTGGAGGTTTCCTTTCCGACTGCCTTGCTTATGGCTGCTCTTTCTTTCTTGTTCGATGTATTAGCTCGTGTTGTTTGCTTTCCCTGTGTTCTTCACTGTGTTTCTGTGTGTGTGTTTCATTCTCCTTTGCTTTGTTTCGCTTTATCGCGTGTTTATAGTTTTGCATCGTGGTTCTATGTGTTTCATGGTGCTTCCTCTTATTCGTTCTTCTTCTTCTATTTGTTTGTAGTTGTCTGTTGCTCTTCTCTTCTATTTGTTTGTAGTTGTTTGTTGCTTTCTTGTCATTTGTTTTCAGTTTTTCCCTACTTTCGTGCTTGTTTCGATGATCGTGTTTTTGCTCCATGATCATGCTCTTGATATCTACTCTTTTTGAATGGTTGTTTTTCATGTCCAAAACTTCACATGGAGAAGGGCTCCAAGCTGCTGCCTACCCTGCACTCTTTCACGCCCGAGCTCTCTCCTGGCGTGAGCTCCCCTTGGCCGACCTCCACCATGGCCCACGGCGGTGGTGTGGGTCGGTTTCGCTACTCCGGTCGTTGGTGGCCTTTGGTTGGCTGTCCCAACACCGTCGGCTGGTTCATCATATGCGGGCTTGCTCGATATTTCGAAGTCGTCTCACTTCTACCGTGGTCGGGGCCGTGGTGTAGGTCGGTTCCTCCACCGGCGTCGCGGCCCTCATTGATGCTTTGGACGGTGGCCCCAACACCGACGGCTGGTCCATCACATGTGCGCTCGCTGCTTGCTCGGTATTTGGAAGCCGTCCACGACGCCCACCAGCTGCTAATCGCCGGCGTCAAGGTCGGCCTTCACTTCAATTGTTCTTGATTATTTATTTGTTTTGATCAAAGGCTGCCCCATCAAATTATAAGGTGTAAGTAGTTGTTTATTTTTATTTTTATTTGTGCTCAGTTGATTTTTTACAAGGTGGCATTATTTATTTGTTTCAGGTGCTGCTCTCTCATTATCTTCAGTTCAGTACAACAAATATCTGGCCTTATTGATGGTTGGTTTCTTCACAAGTGATCTATGATTGAATTGAATTAATGGATTATGACCAAGTATGAAGATTTTATGAAAAGCAAACACTGAACTCACTGCCTGTTTGAGCCATTTTCTTAGAACCATAAGGGAAGCGCATATATGGTTGACTGGTCTTTAAATTAAAATGGGTAGCTACATAGGTGCTTAGTACCCTGCATGCTATTTAGATCACATGCTATTTAGACCAGTGGCTTCTTAGGGAGATACTTAATCCCACATATTTTTTGTACTCTTCAGCTGTTTCAGGCCCCTCTAAATTTGATAAGACGTGTATTGCATCTACCTCAATCTATTACTGATCTGAAGGTAAAATGTGTCTGAAAGCTGGTTCTTCAGCTGTCGTACACACTAGCTAGCTGGTTTTTGAAAAGGTAGAGTTGGGTTACGCCTCAAAGGATGCGAACTTAAAGTATCACACCTCAAATTTATTTCATTTCATTGACAGTTAAAAAACCTGTATCTAAAGTGAGACCAAATCTTGAACATAGAGCACATACACTACTGCATGCATACATGATTAGGTTCCATGCACAATCAGGTGGGCATGGAGTGTGAACACATGACTTTGTATCAGTAGCATTAAAGTGTTCAGCAGATAGGATAAGCAGCAGCATGTCAGGATAGAACACCAGAATTTATGGCGGCTTGTCCCCATGGCTGTCGTTCACACTAGCTATCTCTGGTGTTTGCATTGACAACCCATACCACGGTACGAGTGTACACACATATGTGCAGTACTACAATAAGAGAGAAAGGATTCTAATTGTGACAGTTTTTTGCCTATTTCCAGCCTCTCGTTAGTATCTCGTGTGAGGCCTACTGTAAGAAGAGAGAAAGGATTCTAATTCTGGCAGTTTTTTGCCCATTTCCAGCCTCCCGGTTTGGCTAGCCGGTTCCTTTTGTTTACCATGAGATTATAGGTGTTGCTGATTCATCTGGGTGTGCTTATTTTGTGCCTGGGCTTGGTGGTACATGCATACCCATAGAATCAAACCAAGCCCACGCAGATCAAATGAGCAAAAACAAGTAAACCTAATAGGGAGATAAAGAAGGGGATTCTACAAACCGTTGCATAGTGAGGATGTAGTGGTTGAAAATTGGCAAATCAGCATCTTCCTCCCCTAACTTTTCAATACAGCTAGAAATCGTATGGGAAAACGGCGCCGCATCGTCGGCTTGACCTGAGAAAACAAAGGCGAGAGGAAAAAGCACAAAACAATCAGACATGTCGACTTCTGAAGTGTTTTTTATGCACACAAACCGTTTCTTTCTGTTAGCCCTGTTCATTTGTATTGTTTGTGAATAATCTTTCCAGATAACTTTAGGTGACTACTATGCATTATGTATCAATAACTCCTTGAAGATTAAATAGTAAAACCATAATTACTTCAACCATACAATGCCTTGTTTACCTGAGTAAACGCAACAAACACAATGCATGTGGAGTGCACATAATCACCAAGGAACCTCAGCCGAGAAACCTGAAAGGAAGGCAACATGTTTTACGAAAAGGTATGTGTGAATTATAAAGAACTAAATGTATGGCATACCTTTCCACAGAGACGTTGAAAGAAAACCTTTGCATCATCTTCTGTAACCTGCAGAATAAAGAAGATAACTAAGCAAAGCAGCTTGACAGCATGTAGAATAGAACAATAACACATAAGTAGTACACCTTAATTCGCTAAAATTATCTATACCTTACAATTCTGAATCAACATTTTTTTGTCACAATTTTTTGTGTTCTTGATTCAACATGACAACATTCATCATAACAGAAAATCTGAGTTGTGACATGAATCAATTACAAATACTAAAAACAGTAGATATCACCATACTTCTAAATTATGATCAGATAAGAAAATTAATTAAATGATCAGATGAGAAAATCTGAGTTGTCACAACCGTATTTCATCTTGAATGTTCATTTTAACGAATTAAATGATCAGGTAAGAAAATTAATTAGACAAAGGCAGTGAAAATTATACTATACTTCTAAATTTCGAAGACTATCATAGTATGCATGCATAAGAATCACAGTTGTGACTCTGTTAGCACATTTATAATTGAAAGAATAAGACTCACAAACCTTCTTATCTATGTTACTACAATATACGGTCCTTGAAACCATTTCTTTCTCATCTTCCGTTTGTAGAGGAAAGAGCATTACAAATTGGTTGGAATGAGAAATTGGCAGTTTAAGCTCAAAGTAGATGGATGTATGCAATCAAATCATGTACGTACTCGAGGCAGAAACTAGGGTTCACTGGTAGAGTTGTTGTTTTAGAAGGTAAAACTCTAACAGGATAGTAACCAAGCATGGTTGCCCAAGTGTTAGTGCTGCCCTTGCGCCAGCTGCAAACTATTGAGAACTTAGCTATGCTGCTTATCCATACACAAGACTACAGAAGGGGGAAAGCCTTGAAGGGGCTACCATCATCAGCAAAGTCAATGAAGGCGAAACACAAGACTGAATGGGAATCACCACAGATACGGCAATCTACCCCCTACATGTACAAATAAGAAGATGAGTATGATACATGATAATCATATTACAAAGAGGTCTTTATCAAAATATTACAAAGAGGTAGGGTAGATATATTTATACAGTACACCCGTATAGTCCTTCTTTCAAAGAGGGCGCTTAGCCCTTCTTTTCGTTGGAGAAAGCTGCATACAGGCCAAAGTTGTTAGTTATGGTGCTAAATTGGTTCGACAATTTTTTCGCAAGGCATCAAGCCTTCCAGCGCGTACCTGGGTTTAAGCTCCCCCGCAATTGAGACCACACCAATAGCACTTACGCAGAGCTGTACTATAGAGGAAACGCTAAAAACATATGTATAATTAGAACAACAAAACAGATAAAGGTGTCTTATAAAAACATTCATATTTACTCGCAAACTAAATCAAGATTATATTACTGACCCTTGCAACTTCGCATTCGTCAAAGCATGAAAATCAAGGTTCAATATATGATGGTACTATAAATTTGGAATCCGCAAAGCCTGAAATATTTGCCCGGACATTAACTCAGAGTCTTCCTTCTAAAAAATCAAAGCTGGTTGTGTAGTTGTATTATACTATATATCTTCAGTATTACAGCTTTCACAATACAAATGAACTTGACCATTATTTAAGCATCTCGTTTCAGCATGGTTCAGTATATGCATGGGATATTTGTTACAGCAACAGTGATATTACAACCTTGCTAAATTCAAAGGCAACTTATGCAGCCCAGGTTTGAATGTAGTTGTCTTGCTGGTTTTTAGAGGCACAAATTACCTCTTCCCTTTTCTTATTTACAGTTGTTCGTGTATCTTGTGTAAATTGCTTACTAAAATCCTTTGTTCTCTTAATGTTTCTTGTGCTGGAGAAGGGATTGTGCTAGAAATAATTTTGTGTACTAATAGTGGGACTGAAAGTTGCTGTCAGCTTGTCACCCCAGGTTTGTAATGGCATGGTAAACATGAAGTTCAGTTAACTAAGAGCTTTCTTATACAAGATGTTCATGTATCCCGTTCAGGTCTTGTAACAAGTAATCATTATCATGTTAGTCATGCTTAGACAGTGGTTGAAACACTTACTAAGAAGAAACTCTCAATTTGATTGAAGAACCCGAAGTGCATCTAAATTTCAGGGAGAAGAATATACCCCATTTATGCCCTACGTTGTGGAAAGCATGCTAATTTGAGGTTTGGCATTCAGTAATAGCTTTAATACATTAGTAGACGATAAGGAACTTAGAGATCCTATTTTTTAGACCAGTAATACTCTTAGTTGATCATCTGAATCTATGTGCTTGCCAAACTGATGTCAAATTGAAGCAGCTAAGGATAAACTCACACAAGAAGATAGACATCATAACATCCAACTGCTATAGCCCCATTTAGCTCCGATTTAGCCTGTCTTGGCTCTTGCGCTGGACCTAGGCAGCTACCTCCATGGCTCCACAGCAGCACGAAGGTGGTCGATGAAGAATACATGGGCAGAGCTATTCCTCCCTGACGCCTTGCATGAGCTTGCTCACACACGCCGACTGCCGGTACCCTACAGCGCCATGTATGTATCCTTTACAGGAAACTGGTTCCACCTGCACAAACTAGACCAAAAATGTATAGTTAAATGACTGCAGATTTTGATCTATTTTTTCCATAGTTTTAAATTTCCGGCTATAGCCTGATTTAGCTCAGATTTAGCCCGGCTACAGCTCTTTTTTAGGGTCGGGGCTATTTTCTACAGCCAGCTATTTAACACATTTTTTCTTCCCAAGAAATCATTATTAAAAAAAAACATGTTGCACAAATGTCCTGCGTCTCGGTTGCCTCGCCCTGCTTCCTGGAACTCCAGCACCAGCAATTTTCTCCTACTTTGTTGCCTTCACATCACCGATTGTGCAGTTCATGGACTAAGAGGTACAAATTGTAAACGCACTGTATAAATTAACTGATTCTTTTGCACACTGATGCACATATATGGAGAACAAAGAAAGAAGAGAAGAAAAACAGATTTATGATGATGTCAGGTGGCAATTTGAAGCAATGACTCCGAAAAATCAGAAAGCAACTACTGCCATGGCGGACTGAGCTTCACCAATTTTGGACAAACACGTATAGTTTTGAAGTCATTATAACTTAGGTCTACTAATTTAGCTGCTTAGCCCAAATTGGAGAGGAGAGGCGCAGCAAACATGTGCACCTTTTCGTTGTCTTTGCTGCAACAGACTACCATTGCAGAAACATGCAGTTGGGAGAACAGTTGGCCGTGGGTGCCACCAATCTTCATTCTTCATGCTCTAGGGGAGACATACGAATCATAGGCATAGCCGGCTGCTCCAGGCGTCGGGCTTGAACATGCTCGAATAATGGCCGGCCGTCGCGTGCCTCTGTGACCACCTGGCGCAAGGACGACGCCACCGCCGGCCATACGTAGCTCTCATGGCACCGCAGCCGAAGGGGAGCATCCAACGTGAGCGTCGACGACGCTCGCATCTCGGCCACCACCGTCTCGGCACCTGGAGGCGAAGGGGCTGATGGAGTTTTCCTTTTGAGTAGAAAGCTGAAAGCGATCCATGATGAACTGACTACTATATATTGTCTGCAATTTTATAATAGCAATGCAATGCATTAGTCATTAGGGGTATACAATTAAGTTCATCAAGTAAAAGAAATTGATATATAGATTGCGTTCAAGAATGTCCAGTGACCTAACTAAATCAAAATTTGTGATTTGTGAAAGAAATTGCACAAGCTAACACAGTGCCAAAACTGCACAAGTAGTTGTTAAATCTAAATTCTAAGAATACCTTCGATTATTTGCTTTGGTCTTGCTGCCGTTGGGGATTTGGGTCTTGGCCCCTTGAAATTGTAATCAAGGATTGGTCAATTGGGACAAGGGCTTGGGGCACGGTCGAACAGACGAAATTGTAGTTGGCCGGACGGGAGGGGAGGTCACCTGCGGCGTTGCCGGCGAGCTGCGGAGGCGTGCGCCAATCGGCCCGTTCGACCTCGCCGGGTACGATTGGAATGGGTATGCGGCACCGCTGCCGCTTAGCTCTGTCGCTGGAGACTTCTCGATTTCCTTTTTTTTGTGCGACTCCTCGATTTCTTTTCTCTCTTTTTTTAGCTAGGACTTTCTTGTCTCGTGCGTACATGCTACGAGCAAAAGCTTCTGGGCTTCACAATTGTGGGCTGCACGGTGCACATGTATTGGGCTCAGAAGCGCACACACGAGGGTAATGAGCTGCTATATAAAGAAATGTTCTTTTGCTCAAAAAAAATATAGAGACTTTTTTTGACATGTTGCCTTGTGCACCAGGTTGGGCCTGCAGAGCTCAACTCAAGCAACTAACCCCATCAGGATCACTCATCTCCCTCTCCCACTCTGTTGGGTACGCGGCGATGGTGTTGATCCCCGTTGCTTCAGTAGGGAGTTACCAGCAACGTTGTTGGGAAATGTCGCTAATGGCTCTGTCGGAAGGGGAAGCTATGTTTCTAAAATAATAATGATTGTCATCTAAAGGTACCATCTTAAAAAATACTTAACGAAAAAATGGCCGATAAACATTGATTAATAAACTTCTTCTTATAGTTTGTGGTAGTTTTAACTTTTAACCTTGTAGAGCAACTAGAGCTAAACAAATATGAACAGAAGCGTGGCCGGCGAGAAGGATTGAGGTAGACTTAGAGAGACTAGGGATTTGGTGGTCGAAATGCAAGGTGATGACTGGCAACTCGGTTAAAGCCAATAATTGTGTGAGACAAGAGAGAATTGGGCTTACTCTTGATGGGCCAAGTTGTTGTTTGAACACTTGGTTCAACTTAAAATTTAGGTAGTATAGTTTCATTACTTTGTTGAAAGTGTATTTTCTTCCATCATATTTTACTACAACATGGATGAATTTGAAATCTCCCAAGTAAAATAATTATAATTAGTTGCCTTTGCATTTTTTAGCTTCTTTTAATACTCGGATCATATAAGAATCACTTCATGTGACTGATATGCATAATAATTTGCATGTGAAATGCATAAAAGTAATGCATATTAGTACTCACATCACTCATTTAGATATGATTTCTTATCTCTTTCCATCCATCAGAAACAACACGACAACCAAATGAGAATATGACAGAGAACCTCCACCATGGCATGCCAATGGAAAACAAATGAGAAGCCAAAGATATTTGAAACCGATGAATTAATAAAATTAAGGTCACACTCAACCATGTTGTTGAACCTCTTACAACATGCATGCACAAAGTTGTAGCACCCAATTACGAAAAGATAATAATATAAAACGTTGTATCAACAAAAAATCATAACACAAGATCCACAGCATAAGAAAAGTATATGAAAAAATGCAGTTACTTGCAATACATGCTCACAATACAAACCACAAACTCACGACACGATAAACTAATAAAAAAACAAGCTCGAGAAATATACGAAAAACATAACATTTCAATATATAATGACACAGAAGCTGAACACTAACACACCTCACCACGGGCGCGGCGTGCCGCCGCGCCAAAGCCTACTAGTATCTCGTTAGGGTAGGATCATTTAAATGGAAATGGTACAAGCACCGGCGTGTTTTAAAGAGATCTTTGTACTTAACCGCTCAGCCGGCAAGGTTGCTACGGTGTGTGACGCACACGTAACCACGGATTACAGGTGCACGGGCCCTTACGTGTACGTGCCCTGTTTTATGAAAAGGGGTAAAGAGCCCCGATCAGTGCGATGTGCTTGTTTTGACGACGATGTTTTTGAACATGCAATATATTCGTATTGCACATATTAACACAAAAGCTTGCATGCTTGGATCTAAATCTGAGTATCTGACTGTCGGCGCATGCATGTGTCTTAGAGCTTCTTCAGGTAGATGGTGTATATATATGGTTGTCTAGAGGAAAATCTAGACCATCCGTAAAAAAATTGGCTCCCAAAAGCTCGTCGAGAGCGTCTTCAAAATATCGACATTGTTCAAATATCTCCCACGCGGTCTATATTTGGCAATTGAGCAAAAACACCCGGAGGCAAGTGGCTCTCCCCAGAGTCTACCCTCCTTGAACCCAACGGCGGGCCCAGAATTTTAACAGTGGGTATTCAAAATATGAAGGCTAAAGTTTTTTTGATAGCTGATCAATGTTGTTTTTAGGGGGTTTGTGTTATCGTCTCCACAGGGATCAACAAGTTTATGATGTTGCTAAGGGTTGGCAGAAGCTAAACCAAATCTTCAGGTTTTCAAATTTCCAACAGGAAAGTAAAGGTTTTTGCAGGAAAGGGTTTAAGAGTTTATCATTCAGAATTTAACTTGTAGCCTCTGGATTGTCAATCCAGCTGCTGGCAAGGATCCAAGCAAGGTTTAGACAGGGAACAAGAATTACTTCAACAGTTTGCAGAGACTAGTCATGCAAGCAAGGGTTTTTAGCAGGTTTTACAACAACAACAACAACAACAAAGCCTTTTTTCCCAAACAAGTTGGGGTAGGCTAGAGTTGAAACCCATAAGATCTCGAAACCAGGTCATGGTTCTGGCACATGGATAGCTAACTTCCACGCAGCCCTATCCATGGCTAGTTCTTTGGTGATATTCCAATCCTTCAGATCTCTCTTAACAGACTCCTCCCATGTCAAGTTTGGCCTACCACGACCCCTCTTAACATTCTCATCCCGCTTTATCCGTCCGGTATGCAATGGCGCTTCCGGAGGCCTACGTTCTATATGACCAAACCATCTTAGACGGTGTTGGACAACCTTCTCTTCAATTGGTGCTACCCCAACTCTCTCACGTATATCATCATTCCTAACCCGGTCCTTTCTTGTGTGGCCACATATCCATCTCAACATGCGCATCTCCGCTACACCTAACTGTTGGATATGTCGTCTCTTGGTCGGCCAACATTCTGCGCCATACAACATCGCAGGTCGAATCGCCGTCCTATAGAACTTGCCTTTTAGCTTTTGTGGCACTTTCCTATCACAGAGGACGCCAGAAGCTTGGCGCCACTTCATCCAACCAGCTTTGATTCGATGACTCACATCTTCATCGATATCACCATCCTTCTGGAGCATAGACCCCAAATATCGGAAGGTGTCTTTCTCAGGTACCACCTGTCCATCAAGCCTAACCTCTTCCTCCTCGTGCCTAGTAGTACTGAAACTGCACCTCATGTACTCAGTTTTGGTTCTACTAAGCCTAAAACCTTTCGATTCTAGAGTCCGCCTCCACAGCTCTAACTTTCTATTAACCCCCGCCCGACTATCGTCAATTAGCACCACATCATCCGCAAAGAGCATACACCATGGGATATCTCCTTGTATATCCCCTGTGACCTCATCCATCACCAAAGTAAAGAGATAAGGGCTCAAAGCTGACCCCTGGTGCAGTCCTATTTTAATTGGAAAGTCATCGGTGTCGCCATCACTTGTTCGAACACTTGTCACAACATTATCATACATATCCTTAATGAGGGTAATGTACTTTGTTGGGACTTTGTGTTTCTCCAAGGCCCACCACATGACATTCCGTGGTATCTTATCATACGCCTTCTCCAAGTCAATGAACACCATATGAAGATCCTTCTTCTTCTCCCTGTATCTCTCCATAAGTTGTCGTACCAAGAAGATGGCTTCCATGGTAGACCTCCCAGGCATGAAACCAAATTGATTTTTGGTCACGCTTGTCAATCTTCTTAAACGGTGCTCAATGACTCTCTCCCATAGCTTCATTGTATGGCTCATCAACTTGATTCCACGGTAATTAGTGCAACTTTGAACATCCCCCTTGTTCTTGAAGATTGGCACTAATGTACTCCGCCTCCATTCTTCGGGCATCTTGTTTGACCGAAAAATGAGGTTGAAAAGTTTAGTTAGCCATACTATCGCTATGTCTCCAAGGCCTCTCCACACCTCGATGGGGATACCATCAGGGCCCATTGCCTTGCCTCCTTTCATCCTCTTCAAAGTCTCCCTAACCTCAGCCTCCTGGATACGCCGCACAAAGCGTCGGCTGGTATCATCGGAGGAATCGTCTAGCTCAATGGTAGAGCTCTCATTCTCTCCATTGAACAGGTCGTCGAAGTACTCTCGCCATCTACGCTTGATCTTCGTCCTTCACGAGGAGTTGATCCGCTCCGTCCTTTATGCATTTGACTTGGTTGACATCCCTCGTCTTCCTTTCTCTCGTCTTCGCCATCTTATAGATGTCTCTTTCGCCTTCCTTCGTGTTTAGACGCTGGTAGAGGTCCTCATACGCCCGACCCCTTGCCTCGCTCACCGCTCGCTTTGCGGCCTTCTTTGCCCCCTTGTATATCTCCATGTTGGTTGCGCTCCTGTCCAGGTATAGGCGTCTGAAACAGTCCTTCTTCTCCTTAATAGCCTTCTGGACCTCAACGTTCCACCACCAGGTATCCTTAGCATCCCTTCTACTTCCCCTGGTCACCCCAAACTCCTCTGATGCAATCTTCCGAATGCAAGTCGCCATCCTCATCCACATACTGTTTGCATCGCCTCCTTCCTCCCAAGGGCCCTCCTTAAAAACCCTCTCCTTAAAAGCTTGAGCTGCCTCTCCCTTTAACTTCCACCACTTTGTTCTAGCAACTTTTGGGCGCTTATCCCGCTGGACACGAATCCAAAAACGGAAGTCAGCCACCACCAGCTTATGTTGATGGACAACACTCTCTCCAGGTATCGCCTTACAATCAAGGCAAGCGCGTCTATCTTCTCTTCGAGAGAGGACAAAATCAATCTGGCTAGAGTGTTGGCCACTACTGAAAGTCACTAGGTGGGATTCTCTCTTTCTAAAGAGGGTGTTAGCTACGACCATGTCGTAGGCTAGGGCGAAGCTTAAGACATCCTCCCCTTCTTGGTTCCTGATGCCATAGCCAAAGCCCCCATGCACCCCTTCAAAACCTGTGTTAGATGTACCCACATGGCCATTGAGGTCTCCTCCTATGAAGAGCTTCTCACCAGTAGGTACTCTCCTAACCAAGTCCTCGAGACCTTCCCAGAACTCTCTCTTGGTGCTCTCGTTGTGGCCTACTTGCGGGGCATACGCGCTGATAACATTGAGAACTAAGTCCCCAACAACCAGCTTGACTAGGATAATCCGGTCTCCTTGCCTCTTGACGTCCACTACTCCATCCTTGAGGCTCTTGTTGATCAAGATGCCTACCCCATTTTTGTTTGAGGTTGTCCCCGTGTACCACAGCTTAAAGCCGGTATCCTCCACCTCCTTCGCCTTCTGTCCCTTCCATTTGGTCTCTTGGACGCATAGGACATCAACACGCCTCCTTATCGCCGTATCAACTAACTCCCGTAACTTGCCCGTCAGGGACCCTACGTTCCAGCTACCTAAGCGGATCCTCCTAGGCTCGGCTAACTTCCTTACCCTCCGCACTCGTCGAGTCAAATGCGAAGACCCTTGCTCATTTTTCACTACACCCGGGCGTCGATGCAGCGCGCCACTAAGGATGCGACGACCCGATCCTTGCTCACTTATCACCGTATCCAGATCAAGATACGGCGCGCCACCATGGGGAAAATTTAGAACACAAAGATCACTGCTTTCTGGGTTGTTGGGCCAGATCACAAGTGAGTTAACAAGCAATTGGAGGCTAGGGATGGAATTGCAACACAAAAGTATGCAGGGACTAGCCTTACACACATAGATCAAGCACACAGCAAGCAGAACATGCAGATCTTTCAGATAAAACAGAGAACTGTGTCACTCAATTCACTGAAATAGCCAAGTATCACAAGCTCTACTTACAGATGGATGATCTACTCAGTTCTCAACAGGATTACACAAGAGAGTGGAGATAAATCTTTGGCTTTAGCTCACTGGAACGCTGTCGAAGCAGAGGAAGCAGAGGGGTAGAAGCAGATTTGCAGATCTTGCGCTCCAGGTCACCAAGGCCTTGTGCTTCTTCTCCTGATCTCCTTGTTCATCTTGTTCTTCTTCTTGTTCTTGCTCTGGTTCTTGATGTTCTTGATGTTCTTGGTGGCTGAGAGGGAAAAGGGTGGAGTGGAGTGGAGATGGATGGCGAGATGGTGAGTTGGCGAGTTGGTGGTTCTGTGGTGGTGGTGGCTTTATACACCTTTTTCCATTTGTGGTGGAGGTGTGGTACGAGTTGATGGAGAGGGAAGCTTCCTCCTTCTTGCCACAACACAGTGCACATGGCATGTTCCACCTTTTTCCCCTTTTGCCTTTTGTGGTTTCCTTGATCTCCAAGTTGATCTTCTTTCACTCTCTATGATTCAAACTTATTTGAATTACTTCTTGTCTTCTCAAAGGACCTCGTGATGACATTCTTGTGCCTTGCTGCAACTTGTGTCACTTCCACATTGGATCTTCTGAATATTATGTGCCTTCGCGCACTGTACTACAAAATGGATGAAAATCACTGTAAACTGCAGATAATTTCAGTTCTGGATATAAGAGTTGTGAGGTTTTTGAGGTTTTAGATATGTGAATTATGCATATAAATGATGGTGATCAATAGCCTAAAACCTTATTTTGGCTAGGATTTCAGATTTTAGCTAGTGGTATTGGAGAATGAGAGATGGGTCGTGTAGGAGTAGGGAGAGAACGAGTTCTATATGGGGCTGGATAGTTGAATAGAGCATCGTTTTGTGTCTTTTCGATGTTTTTTCATACTCGTACATAGTCTGTCCTATATGTAAACAATTATTTAGGAAAAATAATGGGTATTCAGTAGAATACCCTTGACTTGTGCTAGGCCCGCCCCTGCTTGAACCGCCTCCGTGTCGAGCAAGGTGACGCACACCGTGCGTCGGGCATTCAAGCCATCGCCGCAGAGGTCCTCCAGCTCCGAGAAAAGTCTCTAAATCGACTCGCCGCACATCATATCCTTGCAGAGCAGAAGTCGGTTTTGCCCCGCCCCTATGTCAGACGCTTCCAGCACCTTATACAACACCAAATCGGCGTCGTACCCGCTCAAGCCGGCCATCACTTGCTGGTGGCACGCTTCCTCTGCTAGGTGGATGCGGGAAGGGGATCGAGACAACATGACCCGAGCGATATATGTTAGGGCTGTTGTTGGCCGGTGGAGACTGCTCCGTGTTTAGTCCCTCCTAGCCTAGGCAACGAGGCTACGGCCAGCTAATAAGGGAAATTACCCCTTCTTCACTTTGAGTCTAGCCTTTCGGATGGAGTTGGCTCTCCTCTTTTAGTTGGCTCGGATACCTATAAACGTCTGAACCTAAGCCGAGTGTTGCTCTAGACCTGAGTGGACACTAACGATGTATTTGAACGCATAAGATAGTCCATGGCAACCGAAAGGGGGGTTGGATCGGTCAATGAACTAACCATCGGTCCTTTCCCACTCTCACTAAGACCAGCTCACTCCACGCAACTTGCAAAAGAGTGCTCCGCTATTGCCCTAGCAACGAGTCTAGCCCATTCTAAACTCCACCATATCCATCATAAAGCAGACAAGTACTCCCTCCGTCTCAAAATACAAGGGTCCTTTAATTTCGCTGGTCAATGCCATGTCACTTTGAACATGATTTGTACTTATAATATGTACCCAAAATTATTATAAATATATATGAAATTAAAGAACTTTGCGAGACGAATCCAACAATACCATATATATATTCTTATTTAATATATTTTGTTATATTTTGGTGGTCAAAGTCGAGCGTCAAAGGCCACCTTAAAAATAGTGTGTCTTATATTTTGACACGGAGGGAGTATTACGTAGGGTGTTATGCCTCTGGGACTTCTGAACCTTGGTATAAAATCCTTGTGTCCTTGTGCATGATTGTGTGAGCTCGGTGAGAGAGAATCTCCGGTAAAAGCCGGGTTCGTGTTGCGCTCTATTGTGAAATCTAAAAAGGAGTGATGCACACTCCCGGTGTACGTTTTCCAGGACTTGACTTGTTTACTACAACAAGATTTGGGCGGACTCCTATCGAAAGTCTGGTTCGTGTTGTGTCCCTTTGCGAAATCTAAAAGTGGATCATATAGTTCAGTTTCCTAGCAAATGGCATTATCAAGTATTCCTCAAGTATTGAACAGAGAAATAAATCAATTCTGTTTTGAGAAATGGATCTGAACATAGCCTTTGCAAGAATAATAATCAGATACAATACATGATTCACAACAGCATGTAATGCTAATTGATTAGAACAGAGCAAAACCATAATTTTTTTAGTAACAGCCATAAAATTGCCAAATTGATCATAAATCAGAAACATGGCATAACAATACTGTTCATGCTGTGAATAGGATATAAAAGATTGGAATGTTTCCACCTGGTGTTTACTTCTGTCTCTTGCTTCCTGATAGCACCTATTTGGGAATCTCCAGATCTATGCTTATTTGCAACTCCCTATATACTTCTTACTGACTGATTATGGCTTCCCTGACTAGAGAAGGAAATGTCGGGAGGAAATAGAGATGATAGGACCACCTGAATGCTGGAGATGAGTGCTCGTCGTATTCCCTCGAGGAAAGCAGAGGCCCTCGCAGAAAGAGAAAATCAAATGAAAATATCATATAAAGAGCTCTGAAACTGGCTCTTGAATTGAAAACTAGCCACTTTTGGTGAAGGGAAAGCAAGTACTATCTATCGGTTTCATCACCCACTTGTGTTACTAAGGAAATAGCAATGAAATCCAAGGAAAATGGGAGGAATGGCGAAGAAAGTCAATTTCTCATTAACGAATCCCGGAATTCACGACGGTCTACTCAAACTAAGGCAAATCCGTCTGAATAAGGAAGGGTGATCAACTTCACTCCACTAGTCCACTTCCTTTTATTCAAAATCTGAAAACAAAGACAAAAAGAAAAACACAAACAAAAGATAGCAAGTAAAGGGAAATTACTTGTAAATAATATACAAAGGTACCAGGCTGCCTCCTGATGAGCGCTTGTTTATAGTCATGAGCCTGACTGTAGCTTCTTCACTGGCTCTCAGCTGCAGAGGATGGGTTGGGATCATCCTCAGCTTCATCATCATCTGTTTCTTCATTTTCTTCAGTGTTCAACTACTCTCCTGCTCCGTAGTGCTTCAGTCTCTGTCCATTCACCTTGAAAGTACCATCTATTGCACTCTGTACTTCAAAAGCACCATGTCCCAGGTCTCTTTTAATAACACAAGGGCCAAACCATCTTGACTTGAATTTCCCAGAGAACAAATGCAGTTTGAAGTCATAAACCAATACTGTCTGTCCAATACTGAATTCCTTTCTGAGAATGTGCTTGTCATACCATTTCTTGGTCTTGTCCTTATAGATCTTTGAGCTTTCATAGGCATCATTTCTCAGCTCCTCTAACTCACAAATCTGAAGCTTTCTTGCAGCTCCAGCTTTGCCTAAATCCATGTTTAGCTTCCTTATTGCCCACTGTGCTCTGTGTTCTAGCTCAACAGGTAAGTGACATGATTTTCCATAGACAAGCCTGAATGGTGACATGCCAATAGGTGTCTTATATCCTGTCCTATATGACCACAGGCTATCTTGTAATTTCATTGACCAATCCCCTGGACTTAGAAACAACTTTCTCCAGAATTTGTTTCACTTCTCTGTTTGATAGCTCAACTTGTCCATTGGCTTGAGGATGGTAAGGTGTAGTTACTATGTGGTTTCTCACACGATACTTGTTCAGGAGCTTCTCTAACTGTTCATTGTTGAAATGAGCTCCACCATCACTGATCACTACTCTTGGTACTCCAAATCTTGGGAAAATGACAGTTTTGAAGAATTTGCAGACGGCTTTTGAATCAACACTGACAGTGGGTATTGCTTCAACCCATTTAGACACATAATCCACTGCAACTAGTATATGCTTGTATCCTTTTGATGATGGTAGAGGACCAACAAAATCCACTCCCCATACATCAAATAGTTCCACTTCCAGAATTCCCTTCTGTGGCATTTCATTTCTTCTTGACATTTTTCCAGTTCTCTGACAAGGATCACACAGCTTGATATAATCATACACATCTTTGAACATGCTAGGTGATACCCACAAGTATAGGGGATCGCTGAAGTCTTCGTTGGGAAGTATTACCCAAATTTATAGTTCGACTCGATGGGAACACAAGAATATCAATAAGACCTTGGCAATTGAGGCGTCACTCTCAACCACACCTGTATATCAATAACTTGCAGCAGTAATAGTGATGGCAGTAGTATGATTCAAGTAACAAGCAGAACAGTAGCAGTGAACAAGTGTTTCCCAGTTTTCACCGGAAAAGTGAAAGTGTAACTCAGAGATTTAAAACGTAGGCATGAGGTGATAGCGGGGTGTTGCAAGAATGAGATTGATCATATAATAAGAAACAAATAACAATGGGACCTATCTCTAACTCCGATATATGTAGGTATGTGTTCCATATTTAGTTGTGCGTACTAACCAAGAGAATTTGCACAACATCTATTGTCCAACCTGCCCATTTCACCGGGGCCAACTTGGAACTACAGGTAATTAAGGTCTACCCTTTCGAATAGACCGGAACAATGCATTAACACTTCATGAACACATAGAATCCTCAAACTAAAACATCTCCCCTTGTTTTCCCTATATGTCACGTTTAGGGTTCGCAGGTTCAACATAATAGCAGGTGATACACTTTGCAGATAAATACCAAACTCAAATATATGATGAGGCAATATAAGTTCAGTACTAAAATCATGCCACTCGGGCCCTAGTAGCAAGCATTAAACATAGCAAGAGTGCATCAACACAATACAAAAGTATCCTCAAGATAAAACCCTAAAATCCCGAACAACGGGTAGCATTACATGATCAATCTCATCCAATCCCCATCCACCTCACATGCCTACAGCGGACTACTCACACATGGTGATGGTGAAGGGGCTCATGGTCGATGGAGATGAAGGCGGTGATGAAGGCGGTGAAGACGGCCTCCGGATCCCTCCACCGGAGGAGAAATCCTGGATCAATCTGTCCCCGAAACGAAGATCGTGATGGTGGCGGCGTTCTGTTTCGCGAAAGCTCCTCTCCTCCTAGGGCAAGCACTTTTTCGTATATATGAGGGGGTACGTGGAAGACCGAAGGCGAGGCGGCGCCCGAGGCCCATTTGGGCTGGGCCCATGCGGCCAGGTACAGGGGCCGCGTGGGGCCCACCCATTTGGCCCTCGAGCGCTTCCTCGTGTCCATCTTTTGTCCATTGTCCTCCTTTTCCATAAAAATTGGCGTGGTAATTTTCCCCAATTTTATTTCCTGCAGAAATAGCCAGAAAAGAGACTTTGCTAAAAACAACGTCAGATTCAGCAGTTTTATTCAAATATGGGAAGATTCCGGAGCAAATTATGAGGCAAAGTGCTTGGAAAAGTAGATGCATTTTGGATGCATCACTAGGCCAGTAGAATCCAGCTGGCAGGATTTTTTCTTGGGTCTTCATAACTCCAGCATGGCCTCCATACATGCCTACATGGCATTGATACATAACATCACTGATTTCTTCAGCTGGCACACATCTTCTCACAATTCCATCTGCATAGTGCTTGTACATGAATGGCTCATCCCAATAATAGCTTTTTGCATCATGCATGAACTTCTTTTTCTGCTGGTAAGACATATCTGCTGGCATGATTTCACAGACCAGATAATTCACAATTTCTGCATACCAAGGAGAACTAGCACTCACTGCCATTAGCTGCTCACCAGGCATTCTGTCTTGTATTTCTCTGCCTTCTGGGCAACTGATTCTTGACAGGTGGTCAACCACTGAATTTTCTGACCCCTTTTTGTCCTTGATTTCAATATTAAACTCTTGCAGCAAGAGAATCCATCTGATCAGCCTAGGCTTAGCATCCTTTTTGCTCACCAAATATTTTATAGCTGCATGATCTGTGTAGACAACACACTTGTGTTCTACAAGGTAAGGTCTGAATTTATCAAATGCAGACACTACTGCTAGCGATTCCTTCTCAGTGGTTGTGTAATTGATCTGAGCATCATCTAATGTTCTACTGGCATAGTAAATCACATGGACAACTTTCTCTTTTCTCTGACCAAGTACTGCTCCTACTTCAAAATCACTTGCATCACACATCAGTTCAAATGGCACTGTCCAGTCAGGTGGCTCTATTGGAGCTGTAACCAGAGCTTCTTTTAGCTTGTTGAAGGCTTGCATACATGCTTCATCAGACATAAATTGCACATTATGATTCAGCAAGTGTGTAAGTGGTTTTGCAATGTGAGAAAAAACATTGATGAACCTTCTGTGTAGAAACCAGCATGTCCCAATAAGCTCTGTATTCCTTTCACATTTTCAGGAGGAGGTAGCTTAGCAATTACTTCTACTTTTACTTTGTCCACTTCTATTCCTCTGGCAGACACCAAATGACCAAGCACAATGCCCTCAGTTACCAAGAAGTGACACTTGTCCCAGTTTAAGATCAAATTTTGTTCAGAGCATCTGTGTAATACTGATGTCAGATTTTCTAGGCAAGTGATGAAATCTTTTCCATATACTGTAAAATCATCCATGAATACTTCCATGATCTTCTCAATTTGATCAGAGAATATGGACATCATACACCTCTGAAATGTGCCAGGTGCATTAAACAGCCCAAATGGTAATCTCTTGTAAGCAAATGTTCCATATGGACAGGTGAATGTTGTCTTGTCCTGGTCAGATGGATGGATGGGTATTTTCAGAAACCCAGAATATCCATCTAGATAGCAATATAATTTCTGACCAGCAAGTCTTTCCCGTATCTGATCCATAAATGGCAAAGGAAAATGATCTTTCCTAGTTGCCTTATTCAGTTGTCTTAAGTCATTGACCATTCTCCATCCAGTAACAGGTCTTGTGGTCATTAGTCTACCTTCATCATTTTCTACCACTGTATAATCTCCTTTCTTAGGCACAATATGTATGGGGCTCACCCACTCACTGTCAGAGATGGCGTAAATCATTCCTGCCTTTAGCAGTTTTAGGATTTCTTTTTTCACTGCTTCTTGCATTGCTGGGTTCAGTCTTCTCTGTCCTTCTATAGTTGGTTTACTACCATCCTCAAAATGTATTCTGTGAGAACAAATTTTCTTATCAATTCCTCTGATGTCATCAATAGAGTATCCTATCACATTCTTGTACAGTCTCAATACTGACAACAAACTTTCTTCTTGTTCATTATCCAAAGCAGAACTGATTATTACTGGATGTATCTTTTCCTTCTCAAGGAATATGTATTTCAGGTGAGATGGTAATTCTTTCAACTCAACTATAATATTGTGGGCTGGTTTAGGAGTTTCAATTCCTACAGCATCTGCATCTTTTTCACACAAAGATATTCCACACAGCCCATGAGGATTAGAACTATCGGCTGTCACAAACACTTGTGCTTCAGGCTCTTCTGACTGCATTTCTTGTAGTGTGTCCAACACACTTTGGTCTATTACATCAATGGACTGACATTGCTCCAGTATGTTTGGCAGGTGAGATGCATGCTTCATGCGGAACTCAGCCTGTTCAGAACCAAACTGCAGTTTAAAAGTAACACCTTTTACATCTATAATTTCCCCAGCTGCTGCCAAGAATGGCCTGCCTAGTATCATGGATTCAAAATTGTCTTCCATCTCTAGTACCACAAAATCATCTGGATTAGCGAAATTCCCAACTTGCACTGGCACATCTTAAAGAATCCTAGCTGGTTTCCTCAGTGTTCTATCAGCTAACTGCAGAGTCATTGATGTAGGCTTCAGAGCTCCTAACTGTAATATCTGACTGACAGCCACAGGTAAAACACTAACTGAGGAACCCAAGTCACACAATGCTATGAATGTTCTCTTTTCCACAACACAAGGGATGTTAAAACTCCCTGGATCACCAAGCTTCTTGGGCATATGATTCAGAATGACAACACTACAGTCTTCTGTCAGAGCAACAATTTCTGCATCCTCCAAGCTTCTCTTCTTGGTTATCAGGTCTTTGAATTTTTTTGCATACAAGGGAGTGTAGCACTGCATCCAGAATGAGAATTGTTATCTGAACTTCCTTCATGGTTTCCAGGAACTTGGCATATTGTTTCTCTTCCTTGTTTTTTCCAATCTTTCAGGGAATGGGATTTTTTGAATTACAGGCTTCATTGTTACAGGTTTTGCTACAGTATCTTCTGGTATTTTAGTTGCTGCATCCTGTTTCACTGGCTTATCAGGCTCTGCTGCTCACTTATCTAATACCACTTCTTGTTGAATTGGTACCCTTCTTGGTGGTGCTACATAAGTGACAGCTAGAGGTGTTTTGAGTAAAGGTTCAGTGTTCACCCCATTTCTAGTGGTGACAGCATCTACAACATTAGTAGTGGATATGGCACCACACTGTTTTGGATTCTTCTCTGCTTGAGCTGGCAGCTTGATTTCAGGCTGATTGCCTGGAGTATTGGAAATCCCAGCTGTCAGCTGCTGCATTGTTTTATAAAACAGCCCAGACTGCATTTTCATTGTTTCCTGCATACCACTGAACATTTCTTTCTGTAATCTCATCATTTCACTTATTTCTGACTGGCTGCTAGAGGCATTTTGCTGATTTGCTTGCTGTTGTTGCTGTTGTGACTGCTGATGTTGCTGTTGGTACTGCATATTGCCTTGAGGTCTGAAATTTTGCTGAGATGTTTGAGCATAATGTGGTTGAGTTGCTTGAGGGTAATTCTGTTGATTTGCTTGAGGATAACTCTACTGAGCTGCATTCTTATATGATAAATTGGGATGGTTTCTCCAAGCAGGGTTGTAGCTCTGAGAGAAAGGACCTTGATTCTGAGTATAATTCACTTCTGCCAGTTGGTTATCTGTGGGTACAAACAGAGTACACTCTTGAGGTGAATGCCCTTCATTACCACAAATGAGACAAGTGGCAGAAACTTGGTTCACATGCACTATTGCCTTGCTGTTCTTCTCTTGCATAAGCTGAGATATCTGAGTTGTCAAACTATCAAGCTTTGCTTCCAGAGCACCCTGACCATTTGGATGAACTGTCCTCTCATTGGTCCAAGAGAAGTTATGAGAAGCCATGCTCTCAATCAACTCGGTGGCTTCATCTAGTGTCTTGTTCATAATTCCTCCACCAGCAGCTGAATCAACAAAAGCTCTAGTCTGTTCTGTCAGACCCTTATAGAATGTCTGTAGAATTAGCCACTGTTGCTGGCCATGATTAGGACACATTCTGATGAGTCCCTGATATCTTTGCTAGGTATCATACAAACTCTCACCATTGTACTACACAAATCTGGTGATTTTGTCTCTGCACTCAGCTGCTTTGGTGGGTGGAAAATATCTCTCAAAGAAGGCTTGCACCAAATGTTCCCAGGTATCTCTGCAATGAACTGGTAAAGCGTGATACCATATCTTTGCTATGCCTAACAGAGAAAAAGGGAACAGCTGCATGATCACCATCATTTATATGCATAATTCACAGACCTAAAACCTCAGAAACCCCACTACTTCTATATCAAGAACTGCAAATATCTGCATTTGATATTGCTTTTCACTCATTTTGCAGTTCAGTGCGCAAAGGCACATATTCTTCAGAAGATCCAATGCAGAAGTAATTCAAGAAGCAGCATTCAACTCATATCAATGCAGCATACAAGATGGCCATGATCAACAAGAGCAATTCAAGCCAGAAACTGAAGAACATCTCCAGGCTAGATAGTGAACAGTAACTGACAGAGATTTTGTCAGTTAACTCGAGTCCTTCTTCACCATTTGAAGCAACACCCAAGGCAAGAAGATAAGATGGAATTCAAATGAGTTTGAATCGGAAAGAGGAAAAGAAGATTAACTTGGAGATCAAGGAAACCACAAAAGGCAAAAAGGTGAAAAAGGAGAAACAAGGAGGAAGCTTCCCTCTCCATCAACTCGTACCACACCTCCACCACAAATGGAAAAGGTGTATAAAGCCACACTCGCCTCTCACAATCGCCTCTCACACGCCTCTCACTCTCGCCTCTCACTCGCCCCCACACACACCAGCTCGCCATCTACTCCACCCTTTCCCCTCAGCCTGCATTACACCTTTTCACCACCAACTCGAGACCAAGAACACCAAGAACTCCAAGAACCAGAGCAAGAACAAGAATAACATGATGAACAAGGAGATCAAGAGAAGAAGCACAAGGCCTTGGTGACCAGAAGCTCATGATCTGCAACTCTTCTTCCACCCCTCTGCTTCCTCTGCTTCGACTAGGCTTCTGTGAGCTAAAGCGAAAGATTTCTCTCCACTTTCCTGTGTAATCCTGTGTGAAACTAGTAGATCATCCATCTGCAAGTAGGGCTTGTGATATTTGGTTACTACAGTGAATTGAGTGACACAGTTCTCTGCTTTATCTGAAGATTTGCATGTTTTGCCTGCTATGTGTCTTGATATGTGTGTGTAAGGCTAGTCCCTGCACACCGAGTGTTGTAATTCTGTCCCTAGCCTCCCTTTGCTTGTTAACTCACTCGTGATCTGGCTTGGCAACCCAGAAAGCAGTGATCTTTGTGTTATGTATTTTTCTCATGCCTAAACCTGCTAAAAACCCTTGACTTGCTAGACTAGTATCTGCTTGCCTGTGAAGAGAAACATCTTGTTCCCTGTCTAAACCTTGCTTGGATCCTTGCCAGCAGCTGGATTGACAACCCGGAGGCTGCAAGTTAAATTCTGAATTACAAGTTCTTAAACCCTTTTCAGTAAAAACCATAACTTTCTTGTTGGAAACCTAAAAATCTGAAGATTAGGTTTAGCTTCTGCCAGCCCTTAGAACCATCATAACCTTGTTGATCCCTGTGGAGACGATAACACAAACCCCCCTATAATTCTACACATGATCAAAACTGGCGCCGTTGTCGGGGATTGACTTATGATTGTTTCTTTGAAAGAGCAGTAGACTAGACTGTGTGAATTCAGTAAAACTGTTAGCAAATTTGTATGATTCTGATGCTTGTGATGCTTTTAGTGCTGTAATCTGAGAACTAGAATTGTTATTAGGGGTTTTAATACTAACCCTTGATAAAAGTTCTTGTATGTGACTGTGTGTAGAGGAAAAATGATCTCCTTTATGCAGTGTTTGGATCTTATTGATGCAGTCGTCTGAAGACTCTCCTCTAGCTCCATTTGATCCAGAACCTGAAAGAACTTTTCTTGCAAGAAGAGCAGCTTCAGTGTCTTCAGTTGAGGAAACAGAGGAAAGACATGTAGGAAATATGCCCAAGAGGCAATCATAGAGATGATGATATTTCGATGTATCCATGATTTATAATAATGTGCCTTGAATAATAACTATTGTATTGATTGGCAAGTATGTGACTTGTTTGTGAAACTCATTACTTGTATGGTTATTCTAAATATGTCCCTAGTCGGAGTTCATGTGAGGACACACTTGAATATTAGACTAGCACATGAATTAGTTGATGACTATGTTTCACAAGTCATAGACATGGAGATGTCAAACTAATAATGTGGACTTATGTTATGAACATAGAGTTGGGCTAACCCACCTTGAGACAATGAAGCAAACGTTCATAGCTCTCTCTCTCTACATGATGTGTATGCTTTGTCCCTAGACCTGAGATTGTCGCATGTACCCGAGATGTGAATCGACCTACTTTGGGGCTATCAAACACTACGCCGTGAAAGGGTACCTATAAAGGTAGCTTTTGGGTTTGTCGTGAAACATGATGCGGGGCTTGGTCAGTCAAGATGGAATTTGCCCCTCTCTTCTTGAGAGAGATATTTCTCTGGGCCCCTCGAGTGATAGGATCCAGAAATGCATGGCCATGCTACATAAGGTTAATGGTTAACCTAGTATGGGATTCCGAATCACATGATCGAGAAAGAGTGGTCAGTTGGGAGCTTGACCAAATATCGTGAGGCAAAGGGAATGGCGTAAACATTGTAATGGTTCGTCCGATGAGATCTTTATGTGCGTTTGGGAGTTGGCACGTTTTGCTAGAAGCCGCTACCAACTATTGATCGAGTAGGTGTACTCGAGTCATGTCCAAACGTGCGTGAACCTATAGGGTCACACACTTAAGGTTGTGGAGGCATAATTCGGATTGGATCCGAGTTGGGCTAGAATAGACTCTATAATGGGCTTCAGTTGAGGCAGCCCAATATGAGAAGGTCTATATAAGGAGGGAGGCTGGACGTTTTAGGGTTGCCCATTTCCGCACCACATCCATCCAGCCACCGCCTCACCACGCCCCTGCCGCCCGCGCGGACCTAGCAGTCCGGCGAGCGGTGCCTCCACGCCGTACGTGTGGATACCGATAGAGGTGCTGCATCCGAGCACTTGGACGAACCGCCGGGAGGAGCTGTTCGTGGGAGCGACTGGATCGGAGAGGATTGTACGTCTACCCTGCCCCGACTCGCTTCACCGACTTCGGCACAGCACAGCGCGTCTAGTGGTAATCCCGTGATCTATAACTGCAGCAGTTCCTTGGTTGTTGCGGTAGAAATTTTTGATTTGCGCTAGTGTAGCCTACACGCGACCCAACAAGATAGGCAATATTCAACATGGGTGACAAGAAACTGAGAGATTTGTGGATCCCAAGGATCAGATATCGAATGTAGATGTTATTATGCCTGCCATTCAGGCAAATAATTGGGAGATCAAGCCTGTCTTGATCAACATGGTACATCATAATCCATTCAAAGGGAGTGCTTTAGAAAGTCCACATGAGCATATCATGAATTTTAGGGAGTATTGTAATACACTCAAGCATAATGGTGTGCCTCCTGAAGCAATAAGGATGCAGTTGTTCCCTTTTTCTCTGTCAGGCACAGCAAAGATATGGTATCATGCTCTACCAGTTCATTGCAGAGACACCTGGGAACATTTGGTGCATGCCTTCTTTGATATATATTTTCCACCCACCAAAGCTGCTGAGTGCAGAGACAAAATCACCAGATTTGTGCAGTACAATGGTGAGAGTTTGTATGATACATGGCAGAGATACCAAGGACTCATCAGAATGTGTCCTGATCATGACCAGGAACAGTGGCTAATTCTGCAGACATTCTATAAGGGTCTGACAGAACAGACTAGAGCTTTTGTTGATTCAGCTGCTGGTGGAGGAATTATGAACAAGACACTAGATGAAGCTACTGAATTGATTGAGAGTATGGCTTCTCATAATTTCTCTTGGACCAATGAAAGGACAGTTCATCCAAATGGTCAGGTTGCTCTGGAAGCAAAGCTGGATAGTTTGACAACTCAGATATCTCAGCTCATGCAAGAGAAGAACAGTAAGGCAATAGTGTCTGTGATTCAAGTTTCTGCCACTTGTCTCATTTATGGTAATGAAGGGCATTCACCTCAAGAGTGTACTCTGTTTGTACCCACAGATAACCAACTGGCAGAAGTGAATTATACTCAGAATCAAGGCCCTTTTTCTCAGAGCTACAACCTTGCTTGGAGAAACCATCCCAATTTATCATACAAGAATGCAGCTCAACAGAGTTATCCTCAAGCAAATCAACAGAATTACCATCAAGCAGCTCAGCCACAGTATGCCCAAACATCACAGCAAAATTTCAGACCACCAGGAAATATGCAGTACCAACAGCAACATCAGAATCAAGCTAATCAGCTGAATGCTTCTACAAGCAACAGCAAGTCTGAAATAAATGAAATGATGAGTCTGCAGAAAGAAATGTTCAGTGGTATGCAGGAAACAATGAAGATGCAGTCTGAGCTTTTTTATAAAACAATGCAGCAACTAACAGCTGGAATCTCTAATACTCAAGGCAATAAGACTGAGAGCAAGTTGCCAGCACAAGCAGAAAAGAATTCTAAACAGTGTGGTACCATATCCACTGCTGTAGTTGTAGATGCTGTAACAACTAGGAGTGGAATAAACACTGAACCAGTGCTCAAAACACCCCCAGCTGTCACTTATGTAGCACCACAAAGAAGAGTTCATAATCAGCAAACAATTAGGCAAGAAACTGTCCCAGAAGAGAAGGTGGCAGAGCCAGAAATTGCAGTGCAGCCTGCTACTGAAACTGAAAAAACAGCTAGCACTGTAACAAAAACTGCATCAGAAAAGCCTGTGTTGCAGAAAATCCCATTTCCTGAAAGATTGGAGAAATCTAAAGATGAAAAGCAGTATGCTAAGTTCCTAGAAACTATGAAGAAAGTTCAAATCACAATACCCATCCTGGATGCAGTGTTACACATTCCGTTGTATGCAAATTTTTTCAAAGACCTGATAACAAAGAAGAGAAGCTTGGAGGACCCAGAAATTGTTGCTCTGACAGAGGACTGCAGTGTTGTCATACTGAATTATATGCCAAAGAAGCTGGGTGATCCAAGGAGTTTTAGTATCCCTTGTGTTGTAGGAAAGAGAACATTCACAACATTGTGTGATTTGGGTTCATCAGTTAGTGTATTACCGCTGGCTGTCAGTCAAATATTGCAATTAGGAATTCTGAAGCCTACATCAATGACTCTGCAGTTAGCTGATAGAACACTGAGAAAACCAGCTGGGATTCTTGAAGATGTGCCAGTACAAGTTGGAAATTTTGCTTATCCAGTTGATTTTGTGGTACTAGAGATGGAGGACAATTCTGAGTCCATAATACTAGGCAGACCTTTCTTGGCAACAGCTGGAGCAATTATAGATGTAAAAGGTGGAACTCTGAAACTGCAGTTTGGTTCTGAACAAGCTGAGTTCAGCATGAAGTATGCCTCTCATCTGCCAAACATACTGGAGCAATGCCAGTCCATTGATGTAATAGACCAGAGTGTGTTAGACACACTACAAGAAATGCAGACAGAAGAGCCTGAAGCACAAGTGTTTGTGACTGCAGATAGTTCCAATCACCAGGAGCTGTGTGGAATATCTGTGTGTGAAAAAGATGCAGATACTGTAGGATTTGAAACTAGTAAACCAGTCCACAATTCTATAGTTGAGCTGAAAGAATTACAATCTCATCTGAAATACATATTCCTGGAGAAAGAAAAGATACACCCAGTGATAATCAGTTCTGCTCTAGGATACTCTATTGATGATATCAGAGGAATTGATGAGAAGGTCTGCTCTCACAGAATACATTTAGAAGATGGCAGTAAACCAACTAGAGAAGGGCAGAGAAGACTGAACCCAGCAATGCAAGAAGTGGTGAAAAAAGAAGTACTGAAACTGCTAAAGGCATGAATGATTTACCCCATTTCTGACAGTGAGTGGGTGAGCCCTATACACATTGTGCCTAAGAGAGGAGGTTATACAGTGGTAGAAAATGATGAAGGTAGATTAATGACCAAAAGACCAGTTACTGGATGGAGAATGGTCAATGACTTCAGAAAGCTGAATAAGGCAACTAGGAAAGATCATTTTCCTTTGCCATTTATGGATCAGATGCTGGAAAGGCTTGCTGGCTAGAAATTCTATTGCTATCTAGATGGATATTCTGGGTTTCTGCAAATACCCATTCATCCATCTGACCAGGACAAGACAAGTATCACTTGTCCATATGGAACATTTGATTACAAGAGATTACCATTTGGTTTGTGTAATGCACCTGGCACATTTCAGAGGTGTATGATGTCTATATTTTCTGATCAAATTGAGAAGACCATGGAAGTATTCATGGATGATTTTATAGTATATGGAAAAGATTTCATCTCTTGCCTGAAAAATCTGACAGTAGTGTTACACAGATGCTCTGAACGAAATTTGATCTTAAACTGGGAGAAGTGTCACTTCTTGGTAACTGAAGGCATAGTGCTTGGTCATTTGGTGTGAGCCAGAGGAATAGAAGTGGACAAAGCAAAAGTAGATGTAATTGCTAAACTACCTCCTCCAGAAAATGTGAAGGGAATACAGAGTTTCTTGGGACATGTTGGTTTTACAGAAGGTTCATCAAGGATTACACTTTGTGAACTATCAATGAACATCCCTGTCTTGAATACTTGATATCACTTCATAAACTATTTCCATATTGCTACTCCTTTGAAGAATGAATCATTTGACTATATGTAGCAATTGTAATCATCTTTGATATTCATTGTTAAGTATTAAATTGCAAAGTCCATGTTAGTTTTATCATCTTCATACTCGAGGACGAGCATGGATTAAGCTTGGGGATGTTGATGCATGTAAAATGCATACATGAACTTTGCACTTTAATTGCTTATATTCCAATCATATTTGCATCATATAAGGGTTATATCAATGTTTTATCATGATTTTGGAAATATCTTAATGATTTCCTATTTTTATGGAATTAACCCTTCACAGGCAGAAAAACCCTAGTTTTGTATTTTAATGTTTCAGGGACCCAAACGTCAACGAAATCACCTGGAAATTTACGGGCGTCAATATTTGGAAGGAAGAAGGACTACGGAAAAAGGAAGCGAGCAAACGGAGGCCTGAGGGCCAAACGAGGGGGCCCACGCGGCCACAGTACCAGGCCGCGTGGGATCCACCCGTTTGGGCCTCGTGGCTCCGTTGCCTTCGATCTCTTCTCCACCGACATAGTTTTGACCTAAAAACGCCTATAAAAAAGGTCCCCCGACGTTCTCTGGAAGGAGAGCCGCACAAACACAGAAACACCGAAACGGAGATCAGGAGCTGCAGATTGGAGGGGGAAAACTCCGGCGGGGCGCTGCCGGCGTGGTGTCCATCTTCTCGATCGACTTCTCCACCGTCTCCATGATGAAGAGGGAGTAGTCCACCTCTGGACTATGGGTTTGTGGAAGTAACTTATGTATCTCTCCTCTCTTGAGCTTCACTAATTAGCACTGTATGAGCTGCTGAACATGATTACGGTCACCGTTGTAATACTTTTGTGGTGGATCTTTATGAGTTAATATATATTTGAGATTGCAATGTTTGTTTCAGTTATGAGTATAGATGCATATTATGTACCCCGTTCTTGTCTACTTGTTTTGATCAAGCATGTTTATGAGAGCGTGTGTGGGGGAACGTGTGCATTAGTTGGAGTAACAGGGGGTGGCTAGTGCAGTGAACGTGAGAGAAAGTTCTGCGATCCACTTTGGTATCTTTACCTTACTTTGTTACCTCACTAGGGATAAACTAAAATACCATGCTACCGGGGATGTGGGTGTGACCATTGCCACTACTCCATGACTAGATCTAGCATGTTCTTATTTTCACTTCATGTCATGATACTTAATGCTATACTCTGAGTTATCTTAATTACTGAGGTGTTATGATTTAGTTCGCATCTTGGTGGAGTATAAGAGAGGTTAATAACCAAAAGATCTCTATGTTAGGACGTGATGCCCATATCTAAGTAACTTGTTATCAAACCCTGTGTTGCAATCTCATATGTTAACTTTGTGTGTTCCATTGTCTACCACTTTATAAAGAGAGAGTGCATTTGTGAAACCATGAACCCCAGTCCATTTTTAATCATAAGAAACACCTTTCCAACACCATATACCACTTTTCTATTTTCAGCCATCATTAAATCCGAAAATACAAAAATACTTTTCATCTTGCATACATCATTCAAAAACCCAAAAATATCATTTACCATTGCATCCACCATCATTGCATATTTATTTCTTGTTTGCATTGCATAACTATCCTGATATCATTCTTACACCTTGTGCTTGACAACCACAGGTGAGGTTGAGGACCAAAATATCTAACCTTGTTTTGTAGGTAACCAAAAGAAGGATAAGAAGATAAATCTACCACTTCAGATTCCCCGAGAGTTCGATATTAAACCCTCGAGTCACCCCTCGTGGGGAAAACTGTCTTCCACTTACTACACACTCTGCACTTGGAGTCTCAACCTAATCCCGTTTATTTGTGCAGGCATCAAGACTTGCTCTTCGGGACCATCAATACACTAGTAGGAAAACGCCTTTTAGTGGCGCACCTTTTTGGAATTCTGTGGCGCACCCGCAATTTTGCTGGGTGCGCCACAGAATTGTCGTCACTAAATTATGATTCTGTGGCGCACCATTCATATGTGCCACAAAAATATGAGGTGGGGTTTCTGTGGCGCACCCTACTTCATGCGCCACAAAAAGTGTTTTTCAAATTTAAAAATAAATACAAAACACGACGTATACGAAGTCGTATACGTCGTATGCCGCCACCGTGGCCAGCTCCGACGTGGAGTCCGGCGACCCCGCCGACAGCGGAAGCTTCATCTTGCCGGTGCATCGCGACCACCGTAGCCTCCGTCGAAGTTGTTGGCGTACGCACCGCCGTTGTCCCGCCTTGGGCCGTTCCTGCCTCCCAGGCCGCCTCTCCCGCGGGCAGGCCCATCTCTGGAGTTCCTCCTGTCCTCCACTGCAATCAGAGCACCAAATGAGCATCAGTTTGCACAAGGAAGACATCGAAAGAAAGGGAATCGGGGGCTCACAGCCCCATCTCTGGAGTTCCTCCTATCCTCCACTGCAATCAGAGCACCAAATGAGCATCAGTTCGCACAAGGAAGACATCGAAAGAAAGGGAATCGGGGGCTCACCGGCTTGCCCGGGCGGTGGGGGCTTGGTGGGCAGTTCGGCGGGCCGGGTCGCAGGGAGCGCGAGCACCGGCGGCGGCGGGGAAGGCTCCCGTGGCGGATCCGGCGGGGTGGCTGTAACATCCCAAATTTTGGAACTAAGAAAAACTTAGTTTTACAAGACCCAAAATTCAGAACCAACAAAAACTTTTTGAAATGTTTCATTGATGATTGTGTTTTCCTTGCCATTGCTATGTTTGAACTTGTGTGACTTGTTGTTTAAGTTGTTGACTAGTAAAAATAAGACCCAACCAATATAAAAATATATTTAACTTTGGTGATCATGTTATGACAAGAAAATATTCCATATATCTTTTCCATTCTTATTTTGGCCAACTCCATTTTAATGATACTTGGTTTATCAGCAACCAAAACTAATACCAGTATTTGAGAAAGTAAAAGTATTTCCAAAATTGTGTGTTTCCAAAATTATGGGGATCTATATGCTATCTCCTACCTATTTCTCAACCCTGGTATTTTGCAGGTGTATACAACTCCCATTTTATAAACTCTTATTTTCACTCCATTTGAAAATAACACTAGTGGGAAATATATCACCCACATATTTCTTTTTCCAAATCTTTTTGAAAACTATTAAGTTATGAGTGGAGATATTTCCTAAACATCATCTTGTCATAATTAGGAGTGGTCACTTTTCTCCAAGATAGCATTGTGAAAATGGTGGTATGATTAATTCTTGTGGTTTGAATTGTGTGGACTTGGTTGTGATGTTGATCTTGTTGTGACTGTTTGCTTGTTGGACTTATGGTTGTATTGATTGTTAATTCCTGTTTTATTGTTTGCTTGGGTGAATAATTACACCAATGTACTTGAGTGTTAAGTTGAAAACCCACTGATCACAAAATTGGAATGTGACTAGAAAACAAAATAAGACCTCTATGATTATTCACACCCTCAACATAAAATCTTGATTAAAAGAAGTGATCTTATCTAATTTCCCTCTCTACTTATTTCTCTATTTTTTTATAACAATTATTTTATCTTATAAAATCCAGAAATGAGATGATAACCATGTCATTATCATATTAATCTCTCCTCAAAATATCTAAGCTCCAATTACAAAGATATTTCAATTGTCAAATTGGTTTTATCCAAAAATAACATACTTAAACTTTATGTACAAATGTGGGTCAAAACATTTTATTTTGCAACACCAATTTTTGTGTAGCTTCTACATGTATTGGGGAGGCTACATGAATATTTTCAAAATTTTCTAAAATGTTTTAGTGCCTCAATTAAATCCCTAGAAGTTACTGGAAATAAAAGAAATAGAAAAAGATAGCAGCCAGGGGGTTTTCTTTAAGAATGCCTTCGTCTCCTGTAGCTCCAGTGGGCACATGGCGCCAGTGCGCCGTGCTCCTCGTTCTCGCTCGACGTCGCTCGCCGCCCGGACCCCCCCTCCCGCTCCTGCCGCAGGAAGAGGATAAGGAGGCCCCCCAGGCGCTCCTCTGCCCTCCCTCCATCACTACCTCATCTCCCCTGCTCCCTCTCTCTCTGTTTTCTCTCCTCCAAGACCGAACCCTACCCATGGAGGCCGTCGTGCATCGCCAGCGATTGGAGCCTCCCTGAGCAAATCGAAGACTGCCATCTTCACCGCCTTATCTTCCTCTCCATCCCCGTCCAAGGAATCGTCGCGGGAAGCTGCGAATCGAGCGGGGCATCGCCGTCTTCTTCATCTCCGGCCACCGAACATCGAGGAAGCTCACGAGCTGCACAGACCACCATTCCCCGCCATTTGCGTCTCCCTGGGATCCCCTCCTCGCAAGCTAGCTTATGGACATCGCCCTTTCTTCTCAGGTTCACCGGAGTCGCCGTGCCGTCCTCGCCGTGCTCCGTGCTCGTCACCTCGCGTCTCGGTGCGTGACAAGAGGAAGACGATGACCCCGTACCTCTTCGCCAGCGCAACGGGCCAGCCCAACACGGTGCTGCTTGGCCCAGCTCCAGATCGGGCCCATCTCGTTTTTATTTAGTAGATCTATTTATTGTTTTAGTTTCCTGTCTAAAATTGCAGTGTAAGCTTAATTCCATTGTGGTAGATCTGTGATAGATATTGAAGTGATTCAAATTTTGTAGTGTTCTCATGTGTTTTCTTAAACATCTAGAACTGGCTGTTTGCAAAAATATAGTTTTAAGTGTTGTCTAGATTTAATCTTGTAAAAAGTATCTTTTTCATTAAATATTTAATATCCAGAGTTATACAACTCCAAAATTTACAAACTAAAATGCTATGGAAAGCCTGAAGTGATACCTTTCCAGATCAGTTGGTCTTGTATGCAAATGAAACCTAAAACAAAAGTTCTATTCATTCTTGTAAACACACCAGTGGCTCTTTGGTGATTTTTTTAGATTTTTGTGAGCTGAATTTTGGAGTAAATCCAATTGGCTTGTCTTCTATATGTGTAGGAGAACATATCCCTAGCTTGGTTTGAATTTAGGAGTCACTGATTGACTGTGGTGCTAATTATAAGGTTTAGGCCTTTTCTGCCTATTTTTATTAGAACTTTATAAATTGTGAGTTATAACTTTATTGTTACAAATGTGTTTCCTAGCATGTGTAGGGTGGGAATCCACTGTTGCGACATGTTTCCTTATTTTACTAGCATGTTAGGGAACTACATGTGAGTCATGTATTTGTTAGGGTTTTAGTCCCTATATAACTTTTCCCCTAGTAATTAGGAAGTGGTTATGCTTATTTATTTTGATGCTAGATTATTTTGTGTGATTAATATGTTTGTCTTGCTTGTTAAACTTGGTTGTCTGTAAGTTGAGTAATAGCTTGAGTGTCTTGTTAATGTCTCTACCTCAGCTTGGTGAAATATTTTGAATTACAGAGATTAATTGGTGACTTAACTTTTGTCTGAAGTATTTCCTGTTTAGGGAAAAATGTTTGTTAGGTACCTCTAATTGAGGATGCCTTTGTGCCCTTTTGTTTTGGCATGTGTATGGTGTTATACTCATGCTAGTATAATGCCCTTGTGATGTTGTCTGGGTAAATTGACTTGTTAAGTAAATTGTTTTATTAGCATATAGATAAACATGTGGTTATGAGATGTTTTGCTTGTTTGGATTAATTACCCGTTAGCATCTAGCTAAGTGTGGTGGTTGTTGTTTAGTGTTTGTTTTTAGGTTAACTCGTATCCTTTATTTATGAGTGCTGTAGCTTTAGTAATTAAATGGTGCTAGACTTGTTATTAAGGCAGTTTTCCTTGAAGTGTTCTTAGAGTAGCTTTTAGTTTGTTGCTTGATTAAACTAGTGCTATGTTTGTGGGTTGATTACTTGTTTGTATATCACTTGTGGTTTGGTTTGCTTATTGTGTGTTGTTTTATTTTCATGTTTGCGACGCTAGAGATAAACGCTACCAGAGTGGTATTTGGAGAGGATTTATCGAAGAAGGATGGGAGTTATTTCTTTGATCAGTGAGAAGAAGCCCAGGAACATTATGCTGGAATCAGGCAAGCTACTTCTCTGAGCTTGCATCTATATACATCTATTTTGGTTCACGTGTTTTACTTATAAAGAGCATATGTGATTTATGTGGTGTTTGCCACTAAAGCTATGATTTTGAAAACCCTTTTTTTCCAAAATACAAGTATATTATTTTGACACCCTATATGGAGATATTAGATGGAAATTCTTTTTCAAACTATAGGATGGGAAAAAAGATTGTTTACTCAAAACTCCTTTGAAAATACTTGTGTGGTTAAGGAATGCCGAGATGTCGGTGTTGAAGTGGAGAAATGGAGAATGGTGATGTTTATGAAAAATGCACAGTGTCCTAGTACTATGACGACCAATCTAACCCTGTGCGACCACATTTACCATATATGGGAAAAGGCTTAGTCATATAGTTTGCTCTTATTAGTATGGGATACCTCATCGACGGAGATGACTCCGTTATGCATGAGGGGATGGTTTAGTGAACTCCCCTGACCTGGGTCCTCGCTCAAACTCTATGGAAAGATAAGGAGGGGGATTGAAGACTTCACCATGTGGTCGCCGGGAAAAACCTATGAGTCCTCACACTTAGGGTTTCTGACGGGAAACTGGACTGAGTGTCGATGGAAAGTGTCATAGGGGCAGGATCCTATACTAGCATGAGCAAAGGACAGACTATGGTCGGTGGCTCAACTTCGCATACACCTTGTATGGCGGGACGTGGCTGACACGATGAGTTACCGGATGGATGTGGGCTAAAAGCGTGCTACCTCTGCAGAGGGTTAAAACTATTCGAATAGCCGAGTCCTCGGATATGGACAATTGGGAGGCGGTCCGGATGGATGTTTGATATATGCAACTATACCGACGGGCTGGTATGAGGTTGTTGGAAAATGATTTGACCATGAAGGGCTATGGTCGGCAAAGGAGGAGTTTTGGGGAAATAAACAAAAGATGTACTTTCTAGAAAATGTTTATAAAAGAGACTTCTTACCTTTTTCAGCAAAGATGTAGTTTCGGGAAAAAGTTTTAAAGAGACTTCTTACAAAGATAGATTTATGGGAAAAGTTCTAAAAGCCTTCTTTCCTTTTTCAATAAAGACATAGAGATTTCAAAACAAAGTTTTATTAAACAAAAGTCTATCCTTCTCTTTTTTCAACAAGGATGTAGAGTTTTCAAAGCAAACGAAGTTTTATTTAAACAATAAAAAGAGTAGTGCATGCTCATTTCGGGGGTAGTTTGCGAGTATAATCAAATGTACTCACATTGGTTTCGTCCCTGGCTATTGTCCTAGCCAGACTACGAGGAGCACTGCGCCGAGGAGGAGTATGGCGACTTCTATGCGAACTAAGGATCTCCATCAGTCAGCTGCCTGTCGGGTCGTTGTTAGAAGTTGTGGTCTACTACGCCTTAGCTTCTGCTGATTATTTTGATTTGGCCCATGAAGGCACCTATGTAAGACGTGGTATGTGTGACCATTTATGTAAGACTTTAATTCGGTACTGTAATGGATGTAAACTTTGGTATTCAGTTCGGATTATGTGCAACGACAGACTGATCACGGGATCGTTGTGTTATGCATAATCGGGTATTTCAGACGGCTAGTCCGGGGTCCCCACAGTGGCGGCGGGCGGATCCGGCTGGATGGGGCCGCGGGCGCTTGGATGTCCTGCTGGTGCCGCCGCTGGCGGGATTGGGCTTGGCGGGCTCGGTGGATGGGGATAGGAGGAGGGTGGAAGAGGAAGAGGAGCGGGTGCGGCCTGGGAGGACGGCCTGCGAGGTGATGGCGAAGGCGAACTCGCGCTTGTGGCCCGAGCGCACGCCGGAGCGGAGCACCAACTCCGGCGGCTCCATGCCTAGGGCTCGACACGGTCGTCGGCCTCGGCCTGGAGGAGGTGGCGGCCTCAAGGACGGCGTGGGTGGCGGTGTGGAGGAGACGCCAGGGAGGGCGGCAGACTTGACCGGCCACGCGAGCCCGAGGGAAGGCCGGCGGCGGCATGCTGTGTGCGTGCGTGAAGGAGGGGATAAGGCAGAGAATAGAATGAGTGGTGTGCGTGCGTGTTGTGTGGTGCGGTGGGGTGGAGAGAGTAGAAAAAATAAAAGGAGAGGAGAACGTGCGGGTGCGACCGGTGGGCTCAGTCCAAATTAGTGGCGCACGCGGCCGGGTGCGCCACTGAAAACAACATTTTTGTGGCGCACGGAACTGGGTGCGCCACAGAAAGCTGAATTTCTGTGGCGCACGGGACTGGGTGCGCCACAGAAATGCTGATTTCTGTGGCGCACGGGACTGGGTGCGCCACAGAAAGCCATATTTCTGTGGCGCATTTGGTTTTTGTGCGCCACAGAATTCCAAATTTCCGTGGCGCATGCAAAACAATGCGCCACAGAAATTATTTCTGTGACGCACCAATTATGGGTGCGCCACAGAATCCCAACCACCCTATAACCCTTTTTCTACTAGTGATAGCCTGTGGGCATACAGGACAGGATATAAGACACCTATTGCTATGTCACCATTCAGGCTGGTCTATGGAAAAGCATGTCATCTACCTGTTGAGCTAGAACATAGAGCACAGTGGGCAATGAGGAAGCTGAACATGGATTTAGGCAAAGCTGGAACTGCAAGAAAGCTTCAGATGTCTGAGTTAGAGGAACTGAGAAATGATGCTTATGAAAGCTCAAAGATCTATAAGGACAAAACCAAGAAATGGCATGACAAGCACATTCTCAGAAAGGAATTCAGTGTTGGACAGACAGTGTTGGTTTATGACTCCAAACTGCATTTGTTCTCTGGGAAATTCAAGTCAAGATGGTTTGGCCCTTGTGTCATCAAGAGAGACCTAGGACATGGTGCTTTTGAAGTACAGAGTGCAACAGATGGTACTTTCAAAGTGAATGGACAGAGATTGAAGCACTACAGAGCAAGAGAGTAGTTGAACACTGAAGAAAGTGAAGAAACAAATGATGATGAAGCTGATGATGATCCCAATGCATCCTCTGCAGCTGAGAACCAGTGAAGAAGCTACAGTCAGGCTCATGACTATAAACAAGCGCTCATCAGGAGGCAGCCTGGTACCCTTGTACATTATTTATATGTTATTTCCATTTACTTGTTATGTTTTGTTTGTGTTTTTTTTTGTCTTTGTTTTTCATATTTTGAATAAAAGAAATGGAGAAGTCTTGGCTATGATATCATGAAGCAAGAGGCAGCAGCAATCACCAGGTGGAAACATTCCAATCTTTTTATATCCCATTCGCAGCATGAATAATATTGTTATGCCATGTTTCAGATTTATGATCAATTTGGCAATTTTATGGCTGTTACAGATTTTTTTACGGTTTTGCTCTGTTCTGATTAAATAGCATTACATGCTGTTGTGAATCATGTATTGTATCTGTTTATTACTCTTGCAAAGGCTATGTTCGGATCCATTTTTCAAAGCAGAATTAGCTTATTTCTCTGTTCAAAGCTTGTGGAATACTTGATAATGCCATTTGCTATGAAACTGAACTATATGATCCATTTTAGAGCCATTTACTAACTCCATCTCTGCATATTTGCATTTTTTGGCATTAGCAATCAATATCTCTGGATAGTGATTTGTGAAGCACTAACACTAACACTAACTGAAAATGTGCTAACAAGAAATACCTTTTTGCATTAGCAACAACAATCTCGGGATTGTGGTATGTGACGCACTAACCAGGAAAAGGTTAACTGAATCCTCAAGCAACAATTTTTGCATTATCAGCTATGATCCTGGGATGGTAGCTTGTGACGCACTAACTAATAAAACAAGTGTCTTCCTAACACTAACTAACTAACTCATGTATCACTGCAGCATTAGCCTATTATGTTCCCTGGAACTGTAGTAGGTGAAGCACTGACTAAGCATGCATCCTTGCATCTTGGCTATTTTCTGGATCATTTACTTTCCATTTCTGTGCAAATTGTCTTATCATACTAATACCAAGCATTTGAACTTAGAAATGGTTAAATTCTGCTATTTGAAACTTGTTTCCAAACTAGCACTTGCTCTAATAGTAAACAGAACTACATTGAATCCAACTAGAATGAACTGCTAAGTTTTAAGAACATTGCACTATTCATATTCTGCTTGTTCTCATTTGCATCCCGTTTTCTTTACTTGAGGACAAGCAAAGGTTTAAGTCTGGGGGTTTGATCACCATCATTTATATGCATAATTCACAGACCTAAAACCTTAGAAACCCCACTGCTTCTATATCCAGAACTGCAAATATCTGCATTTGATATTGTTTTTCAATCATTTTGCAGTTCAGTGCGCAAATGCACATATTCTTCAGAAGATCCAACGTAGAAGTGATTCAAGAAGCAGCATTCAACTCATATCAATGCAGCAGACAAGATGGCCATGATCAACAAGAGCAATTCAAGCCAGTAACTGAAGAACATCTCCAGGCTAGATAGTGAACAGTAACTGACAGAGATTCTGTCAGTTAACTCGAGTCCTTCTTCACCATTTGAAGCAACACCCAAGGCAAGAAGATAAGATGGAATTCAAATGAGTTTGAATCAGAAAGAGGAAAAGAAGATCAACTTGGAGATCAAGGAAACCACAAAAGGCAAAAAGGTGAAAAAGGAGAATCATGACATGTGCATTGTGAGCTGTGGCTAAGGAGGAAGCTTCCCTCTCCATCAACTCATACCACACCTCCACCACAAATGGAAAAAGGTGTATAAAGCCACACTCGCCTCTCACACGCCTCTCACTCGCCCCACACACACCAGCTCGCCATCTACTCCACCCTTTTCCCTCAGCCTCCATTACACCTTTTCACCACCAACTCGAGACCAAGAACACCAAGAACTCCAAGAACCAAAGCAAGAACAAGAAGAACATGATGAACAAGGAGATCAGGAGAAGAAGCACAAGGCCTTGGTGACCAGAAGCTCAAGATCTGCAACTCTTCTTTCACCCCTCTGCTTCCTCTGCTTCGACTAGGCTTCTGTGAGCCAAAGATTTCTCTCCACTTTCCTGTGTAATCTTGTGGGAAACTAGTAGATCATCCATCTGCAAGTAGGGCTTGTGATATTTGGTTACTACAGTGAATTGAGTGACACAGTTCTCTGCTTTATCTGAAGATTTGCATGTTTTGCCTGCTGTGTGTCTTGATCTGTCTGTGTAAGGCTAGTCCCTGCACACCGAGTGTTGTAATTTTGTCCCTGGCCTCACTTTGCTTGTTAACTCACTCGTGATCTGGCTTGACAACCCAGAAAGCAGTGATCTTTGTGTTATGTATTTTTCTCCTGCCTAAACCTGCTAAAAACCCTTGGCTTGCAAGACTAGTCTCTGCTTACCTGTGAAGAGAAACATCTTGTTCCCTGTCTAAACCTTGCTTGGATCCTTGCCAGCAGCTGGATTGACAACCCGGAGGCTGCAAGTTAAATTCTGAATTACAAGTTCTTAAACCCTTTTCAGTAAAAACCATAACTTTCTTGTTGGAAACCTAAAAACCCGAAGATTAGGTTTAGCTTCTGCCAACCCTTAGAACCATCATAACCTTGTTGATCCCTGTGGAGACAATAACACAAACCCCCCTATAATTCTACACATGATCACTGCATCCCTATTGCTTCAGGGGCACACACCATTGTGCTTGAGGGTATTGCAATACTCAAGGAAATTCCTGATATGTTCATGTGGGCTCTCCAAAGCACTACCTTTGAATGGATTGTGTTGTACCATATTGATCAAGGAAGGCTTGATCTCCCAGTTATTTGCCTAGATGGCAGGCATAATAACATCTGCATTTGATATCTAGTCCTTGGGAATCCATAAATCACTCAGTTTCTTGTCACCCATGTTGAATACTGCCTGTCTTTCCTCTGTTTCTTCAACTGAAGATACTGACGCTTCTCTTCTCCTTGCAAGAATAGTTCTTTCAGGTTCTGGATCAAATGGAGCTAGAGGTGAATCTTCAGACGACTGCATCAACAGAATCCAAACATTGCATAAAGGAGATCATGTTTCCTCTACACATAGTCACAAACAAGAATTTTATCAAGGTTAGAGAATTAAAACCCCTAATAACAATTCTAGTTCACAGATCACATGACTAAAAGCATCAAAAGCATCTAGATCATGCAAATTTGCTAACAGTTTTATTGAAATCGCAAGGTCTAGTCTACTGCTCTTTCAAAGAAATAATCATAAGTCAATCCCGGCAACGGCGTCAATTTTGATCAATGTAGTTTTTAGGGGGTTTGTGTTATCGTCTCCACAGGGATCAACAAGTTTATGATGTTGCTAAGGGTTGGCAGAAGCTAAACCAAATCTTCAGGTTTTCAAGTTTCCAACAGGAAAGTAAAGGTTTTTGCAGGAAAGGGTTTAAGAGTTTATGATTCAGAATTTAACTTGTAGTCTCTGGGTTGTCAATCCAGCTGCAGGCAAGGATCCAAGCAAGGTTTAGACAGGGAACAAGAATTACTTCAACAGCTTGCAGAGACTAGTCATGCAAGCAAGGGTTTTTAGCAGGTTTTAGACAGGAGAAAATTCAGAACACAAAGATCACTGCTTCCTGGGTTGTCGGGCCAGATCACAAGTGAGTTCACAAGCAATTGGAGGCTAGGGATGGAATTGCAACACAAAAGGGATGCAGGGACTAGCCTTACACACACAGATCAAGCACACAACAAGCAGAACATGCAGATCTTTCAGATAAAACAGAGAACTGTGTCACTCAATTCACTGAAATAGCCAAGTATCACAAGCTCTACTTACAGATGAATGATCTACTCAGTTCTCAACAGGATTACACAAGAGAGTGGAGAGAAATCTTTGGCTTTAGCTCACTGGAACACTGTCGAAGCAGAGGAAGCAGATGGGTAGAAGCAGAGTTGCAGATCTTGCGCTCCAGGTCACCAAGGCCTTGTGCTTCTTCTCATGATCTCCTTGTTCTTCTTGTTCTTCTTCTTGTTCTTGCTCTTATTCTTGCTGTTATTGATTTTCTTGGTGGCTGAGAGGGAAAAGGGTGGAGTGGAGATGGATGGCGAGATGGTGAGTTGGCGAGTTGGTGGTTCTGTGGTGGTGGTGGTGGCTTTATACACCTTTTTCCATTTGTGGTGGAGGTGCGGTACGAGTTGATGGAGAGGGAAGCTTCCTCCTTCTTGCCACAGCACTATGCACATGGCATGTTCCACCTTTTTCACCTTTTTGCCTTTTGTGGTTTTCTTGATCTCCAAGTTGATCTTCTTTCCCTCTCTATGATTCAAACTTATTTGAATTGCTTCTTGTCTTCTCAAAGGACTTCGTGATGACATTCTTGTGCCTTGCTGCAACTTGTGTCACTTCCATATTGGATCTTCAGAAGATTATGTGCCTTTGCGCACTGTACTGCAAAATGGATGAAAAGCATTGTAAACTGCAGATAATTTCAGTTCTGGATATAAGAGTTGTGAGTTTTTTGAGGTTTTAGGTCTATGAATTATGCATATAAATGATGGTGATCAATAGCCTAAAACCTTATTTTGTCTGGGATTTCAGATTTTAGCTAGTGGTATTAGAGAATGAGAGATGGGTCGTGTAGGAGTAGGGAGAGAACTAGTTCTATATGGGGCTGGATAGTTGAATAGAGCATCGTTTTGTGTCTTTTCGATGGCTTTTCATACTCGTACATAGTCTGTGCTATATGTAAACAATTATTTAGGAAAAATAATGGGTATTTGATACGTCTCCAACGTATCCATAATTTCTGATGTTCCATGCTTATATTATGCCAATTGCTATATGTTTTATATACACTTTATATCATTTTTATGCATTTTCTGGGACTAACCTATTAACAAGATGGCACAGTGCCAGTTCCTGTTTTTTTGCTGTTTTTGGTTTCAGAAAAGTTGTTCTGGAAATATTCTCGGAATTGGACGAAACAAAAGCCCACGTAACTATTTTACCGACACGTACACGGAGTCCAAAGGGGAGAAGGAGGAGGACCGTGGGCCGCCCTCACCATGCCATGGCGCGGGTGGGCCCTGGGTCACGCCGCCACGTGGTGAGGGGCCCACGAGTCTCCACCGACCATCGTCCTTTCGCCTATATATTGCCCCCGACGCGAAAACCCTAAAAGAATCAGTCATATTCCACGAAGAGGTCCGCAGCGCCGCCGCCATCCAGAACAAGTTTCGGGGGACAGAAGTCTCTGTTCCGGCACGCTGCCGGGACGGTGAATCGCCTCCGGAGCCATCTCCATCGACTCCACCGCCATCTTCATCGCCGTTGCTGCCTCCCATGATGAGGAGGGAGTAGTTCTCCCCCGAGGCTGAGGGCTCTACCGGTGGCTATGTGGTTTATCTCTCTCCCATGGTGTGATCTTTATGTGATCATGGGCTTTGTAATCTAGTTGAATAAGTAGATGTTACTCTTTATCTATTATGCCACTCTAGAGGTTACTTTAATATGAACTCCGGAGTCACTCTCCACGGTGTGAAGGTGACGGTGTGTGCATCGTGTGTGAGTCCTTTATGACGTTGTGGCGTTTGTTTACTCAGACTTTGAGGAGTGCTTTTATAGGCCTACGCAATGAATGGTGTTCGTTATCCAACAAGAGAGTGTTTGAGAGTAGCATTTATTTATTCAATTATGAGGTCATTGTTGAGAGTGTCCACTAGTGAAAGTATGATCCCTTGACCTTGTTTCTAATCATTGAAACACTGTTTACAACAATTCTGCTACATGTTTGCTTGATGCTATTTTTATTTCAGATTGCAATTACTACTTATAATCATCCATATTACTTGTATTTCACTATGTCTTCGCCGAACTAGTGGACCTATACATCTGACAAGTGTATTAGGTGTGTTGGGGACACAAGAGACTTCTTGTATCTTAATTGCAGGGTTGCTTGAGAGGGATATCTTTGACCTCTACCTCCCTGAGTTCGATAAACCTTGGGTGATTCACTTAAGGGAAACTTGCTGTTGTTCTACAAACCTCTGCTCTTGGAGGCCCAACACTGTCTACAAGAATAGAAGCGTGCGTAGACATCAGTATTCAGTTGAATACCCTTGACTTGTGCTAGGCCCGCCCCTGCTTGAAGCGCCTCCGTGTCGAGCAAGGTGACGCACACCGTGCGTCGGGCATTCAGGCCATCGCCGCGGAGGTCCTCCAGCTCCGAGAAAAGTCTCTAAATCGACTCGCCGCACATCATATCCTTGCAGAGCAGAAGTCGGTTTTGCCCCGCCCCTATGTCAGACGCTTCCAGCACCTTATACAACACCAAATCGGCGTCGTACCCGCCCAGGCCGGCCATCACTTGCTGGTGGCACGCTTCCTCTGCTAGGTGGATGCGGGAAGGGGATCGAGACAACATGACCCGAGCGATATATGTTAGGGCTGTTGTTGGCCGGTAGAGACTGCTCCGTGTTTAGTCCCACCTAGCCTAGGCAACGAGGCTACGACCAGCTAATAAGGGAAATTACCCCTTCTTCACTTTGAGTCTAGCCTTTCGGATACCTATAAACGTCTTCCAGCTAATACATGTTGGCTCTCCTCTTTTAGTTGGCTCGGATACCTATAAACGTCTGAACCTAAGCCGAGTGTTGCTCTAGACCTGAGTGGACACTAACGATGTATTTGCGCGCATAAGATAGTCCATGGCAACCGAAAGGGGGGTTGGATCGGTCAATGAACTAACCATCGGTCCTTTCCCACTCTCACTAAGACCAGCTCACTCCACGCAACTTGCGAAAGAGTCTCCGCTATTGCCCTAGCAACGAGTCTAGCCCATTCTAAACTCCACCATATCCATCATAAAGCAGACAAGTACTCACTCCGTCTCAAAATACAAGGCGTCCTTTAATTTCGCTGGTCAACGCCATATAACTTTGAACATGATTTGTACTTATATTATGTACCCAAAATTATTATAAATATATATGAAATTAAAGAACTTTGCAAGACGAATCCAACAATACTATATATATATACATATATATATATTCTCATTTAATATATTTTGTTATATATTGGTGGTCAAAGTCGAGCGTCAAAGACCACCTTAAAAATAGCGTGTCTTATATTTTGACACGGAGGGAGTATTACGTAGGTGTTATGCCTCCGGGACTTCTGAACGTTGGTATAAAATCCTTGTGTCCTTGTGCATGATTGTGTGAGCTCGGTGAGAGAGAGAATCTCCGGTAAAAGCCGGGTTTGTGTTGCGCTCTTTTGTGAAACGCGGCCTGTTTACTACAATAATCTTTACTACAACAAGATTTGGACGAAATCTTGTGGTTGAGTGGCGAGGATGTGGTGATGCCTTCGGCTCGCGCCAAATGCCGACAGTAATCGCTATGTTGACCAATTTGTATGTTTTATTACTTCTCATGTATTTGTGGTATTATTAACGATTATTATTAAATCGGTGAACCATTAAGTACAAATAAATCATAGGCCAACATTGAATCAATGAGCGAAACGTTAGAAGACAACTAATCTTGAACATAACTTATCTTTTTTATTTTCTTATACACATTCATATGTAAGCATTTACTATCTTACGATGCGATGATATTTTATTAGACCACCCTCTTTTGAGATGTACCCATATATTAAAAAATATAAAATATTCTCGAACACACATTACATTTTGCGGGAATACTGACATGGTCTGTTTAAATATAGCTTTCGATACAATTTAAAAGTAGCACGACATAATTATTTGATTATCACCGATAGACACTAGAATTATATAGCAAATATTATGAGGGATTATTACTATTCAACAACATCAATATGTAGCTAAGTATGCCACTAATTAACAAATATAAGAATATCAAAGTTAAGAATTTAGTTAGATAAAAAATTATAAATATAAAATATTTCCTTCATTTGTTTGTAAGCTACAGACATGAATCGACATGGAAGTAGGACTAATGAAAATTAATTTAACCGATTATATTTCCATATTAAGCAAGGAAACAAGCATGTCAATTAATTATCGAACTTGCAAAAACATGTAAGACACCATCATTGGCCAATTAGAGTGAACTTGTATCTCCTTCTATGGAGAGATGAGGCGATGCACATGTGATCTAGGTTATCCGTTTCCTACCCACGCGATGCCCCCAGTCCATCCTGCCTACGGCGATTGCGACTTTCAATGTGGAGGTGCGGCATACCAAAACCCCTCATCGATAGGCAAGTTTATGTTCTTGTTTTTGGGGAGTTTTATGTCTTGTTTTGGTAGTGAGGCGGCATGAACACCCTAAAATCAGAATAAGTGCCCTTGCTCTATCCCTGTTTTTGTTGTGTGTGCGACAAGTATCCTAAAATCTAGTCGTTATTTTTGTGCGTTGGTGTGATTGGAGGTTTAACTCTTCCTGTTTGAGTTTCTTATCGTCGGTTGTTCACGTGTGTTGGTCTTCTAGCAACTTAGCACTGCAACTTTATGTATGTTCATTACAATAATCTTTAATATGTCAAGATTTGCTTGACTCCAGTGATGAACTAGTGAGGATGGTGAAGGTTTATATTGTAAACATAAACCATAGGCCAACATTAAATCAATAAGGGAAATGTTAGATGACGAATATCGTGAACATAATATAATGTAAATTTATGTTTTCTTATATATTTATAGGTAATCATTTACCAGAATGCGATGCGAAGATATTTTCTCTGAACACACTTTTTAATTAGAGATGTAGTACCGAGATATTTTAACACATCACATTTTGCGGGAATCGGGACAAGATCTATGTTAACCAGAACCGTGTAAGGAATGGTGAATAAATTGAGTTGTAAGATACAACTAAAATTAGCATGGGTAACTCTATGGTGCAACAGCATAATTTTATATCAAATAACACGATGCTTAATAGTATTCAGCAACACCAATATGTGGTTAAGTATTCTACAAATAAATATAAGAATATCGTAGTTAAGAATTAATATTGATAAAACTATTATAAAATAAAAAAGTTCAGTATAAATCCATTAGTTTTAACTTCACATGTGACGAGAAGTTGTGTGAATTGGATATGTTTCTTGGCGTAAAATAGGGTGTGAGATTGGAGGTGACATCCATGGTAACAATGATCTTACTGGGTTCTCAGTCATCTACTATTGGGATGGACGATCTATGTGTACTTTATAACTTTCTTGATGTTAATGGTTTGGGCATCTGGAGCTTTTCCAGCTCCAGGAAGAGTCTTGCGATCAACCCGTCGCGCACGATCTCCTTGGTGAGCAGCTGCCGGTTTTGCGACACCTTGATGTCGAACGCGTGCATCACCTTGCACACCACCTAGTTAGCGTCGTGCACGCCCAGGCCCACCATCACCTGCCGGTGGCGCGCTTCCTCCGCTGGGTCGATGCGGGAGGGGGACGCCGTGGCGACGGCGTCGTTCATTCGAGAGGCAAGAGATATCAGTCTGTTCGGTTGAGATCATTGTTTAAATGGTAGGAACGTCTCGTTCTTTGCTGTATGGAAATATTTTATGTTTCTCTTGTGATAATATCGATCCATATTCATGTTGTGGAATGCATTTAAATATTTAAGCTTTTCCATGAAGAAAAAGAAGTAGGGTGCAGCTTTAAGGAATCAACATGGACCAAGCACCGAAATTGTTACTATAGCTGGTAATATTTTCGATTTACGTAAGAAAACACACATGTTAATTGATTATTGGACTCACGAAAACATGTAAACATCATTTGCCACCATTAGAGTGAACCCGTACATACATGCTAAGGATAACATGGACCTTCTGTTCCCCTCGCCGTTGACGCTGCAGGCCTATCCCTCCTCCGACGGTCTCGGTTCTTCGCAGGCCGGCGGGTTTTCGTTCTTGTTTCTGGGCAGTTCTATGTGTTCTTTGGGTAGTGAGGCGTCGATGACGTCCTGAAATCAAAATAAAGCCCTGCTGGTCCTATCCCGGTTTCGGCGGTCCGCCCAGCACTAGTTGAGGGCGTGTAGTTGTGTGTCCTGAAAATCTAATGAGATCATGTCGTTGTTGTGTTCGTTGATGCGATTACATAGGTCGAGTAGTTTCAGCTTATAGGTTTGCAACTTTGGATGGTTGGTGCTCTGGTGCGTTGATATTTTGGGTGTTAGCACGACGATTTCTTGTTTGTCTATTGTAGCAGAATGAAAATGTGTATTATCATATGGTGGCTATATCTCGATCAAGATCATAGGAGATGCGCACGATATCTGGGTGACATGACATGACATGGTGTGTGCATCGGTGCTCATACATCTCCTATTGAGGTCGACGATCTATGCGGACTTCAAAATCTTGTCGATGTTTATGGATCAGGCATATGCAGTTTTTCACCCAAGTTATGTTGAAACATTAAGTAAGAGCTGGAAGTTTTTTTTGTAAACTTGTGAATGGTGAGGGTAAATATGAAGATTTTAATGAACATTGAATTCTTAACTGTATTGCGGATCTTTCTTGTTTGCTTTTACATGAAACCAGTGGGTTTTATTACATACTCCCTTCGTATAAAAATATGTGACTTTTTGAATTTGTTCTGATTCATTTCTAAATAAGTGAATCTACATACTAAAACATGTCTACATACGTATGAATTAGAAAAAAATTAAAATGACTAAAAAGTCTTACATTTTGATACGGAAGGAGTACATGATCAACTATATCGCTGACCATTAGTTTACAAAGTCAGATGGGAGTACTACATACTATGCCACTGTATAAAATTCGATGTAGTCATATCGTTTAGCCCTCCACCGTAGTTTTTTGATGTACTTTACAATAGAAGTGTCAGAAAGGAGGATCCACAAAATTAAGAAAAAGACATTCAAGAAGAAACAAGTCCAGTTTACACAAGCATTACACTTGAATCGAATGTACATTTAGATTTAGGGAAAGACAAAACAAATAGCAGCAAGAGATCAAGGAAGAAAGCAACACGATGCATGCATGCAAAAAAAAGGACACTGTACGAGCTCGATGAGAATTCAGGGGTCCTCGCAGATGCGCGCGAGGTGCGGGTGCCACGACACGGCGTGGCTGCCGGTGCTCATGCGCCTCCGGTGTTGCTCCTTCCTGTCCGTCTCCGGCGACGCCAACCCCAACCGACCGTCGATGTCGACGACTGCCGTCGTGGCGCTGCCTTCCGACTTGCTCCGAACGTGCTGCTGCCGGTGCCGCCGCCGGCGCCGGTCCTCTTCCTCCGCGGCACCGGCACCCGTCCTCCTCTTCTTCTTGGCGTCGGCGGGCAATGACGCGGCTGGTATGAGGAAGTAGATCTCGCCGCGCTCCAGCTCGGTCTCCGGCGACACGACGACCACGATCCGCGGCACCCCCTGCTGGCGCGTGGACGCGCAGGGCCTGCTGAGGACGTGGCCCGGGTGCGCGGCCAGGACCTCGCCGGCGGACACGGCGCGGCCGTACTCGTCGACGCGGCCGCTCAGGTGGACGATCCGGACCAGGTCCAGCGCGCCGCAGGGGAGCACGCACGCCAGGCAGCACCTCAGGCTGTTCCCCATTGCCTGATCAGCTCCGAGCTGCTGCCCGCCCGCCTGGCTAGCTAGGCGATGACCTTCTTCTATCTGTAGAAATCTCTGTTCGTGGCGTGATGTGACGACGATGGAAGATGAATATAAGGAGATGACAAGGAGGCCAAGAAGAATAATGGTCACAGTTTGGTGAGGTGCCAGAGTATTAAATCTAGCGAGCGATCGAGCCCTCTGATCGATCAAGCTAGATCACTCATGCATGGGTGTGTGCATGCGTGTGTCGTTCTGGCCTTATCTAGATTCTTAACCAATACTTACGCATCTAACGTCTAACTAATTAATCAGTGCGTCAGGGAAAGAGCTCCCCATGTTCCATGATTATTGTTTTTGAGCAAGAAACTGGCTTTATTTTTAGTTGTTTTTCGTCGATCGACCGATCCGTTGGGCTCAATAATTGAACACAGCACACTGATGCGCACGTACAGCCATGCTGCCTTGCTGGCCCTCTTGGCTGTATACATGGATGATGGATCGTCTCATGAGTGCTGCAAGCTAGTGTGAATCCACAATTAGATATGGGAGTTTAGTTAGGCTCGATTATTATACACTTAATATTCAACTGCTAATTTGGTTTCATTGGTTGTTTGTTTGGTCCATGGATCGATTGATTACGCAAAAGTTACATCAAGTACGAGTTCGTACGGGATTGGATTACCGACAAGAGCTTAACTAGCTACTACTCCATTTGTTAACTTTGGGTTTGGGTTTGTTGACATGTGGATGTATCTAGACATGTAATGATTTTCATTTATTCACATGTGTATGTATATAGACATGTTACATATATAGATACATTCATATGTGAATAAATGGAAGTTATCTACTTTGTAACGGAGGGAATAGCATCTATGTGTGCCGCCGTGGAAGGTTGGATCAACTAGCTAGACTATTTAATCGTAGCGTCAATAGACAGAGTCCAAGAGACAAGCAAAGCTGGATTAAGTCTCAGGACGGGATACTTGTCCTTCGGGCGTCGTTTGGTTACACAAAGTTTGACCAAAGCGTTTAGAGAAATTAAATCATTATTATCATCTACAATTACAAAATAAATATCATTAGATACGTCTTGAAATATATTCTCACACTGATATCAATAATATTAGAATTGGTTGAGAGTTTTTTTTTCCAAAAGATTGGTCAAAATTTACACTATTTGACTATTCAAAAAAGTACTCCCGATTTGATTTTCGCAAGCCGTAGTCAAATTTGTACCGCCCTAGCTCACTGTCTACGTTAATTATTTTGGATGGGAAGGAGTATTTTTGATAGGGCAACTATTCAAAAAAGTTATACGCACTGTTTTGATTACAAGCTAACTCGATGCAAATATTCGATAGGAGATGGTTATCAATTGGCAGCCCATCCATGATTACGTGCATTTAGCTTCATTTTCAATATTCAGTTTTGTGAGAGTAGCATTGTTGTTGTAACTGATTCCCGTAAGCATTATTCTACTAGCTAGGTTCATACTGTACTCGTTAGCGTGAGAAAGAACCGTGCGAGTTCGTCGCCATACAAACAAAACTCACGTACGTACGCGCGCTCATGCATGCGGGTCGTCGTCTAGATCCGATCCATCGGTCACGCCAGGTCGCATCGCATGGGGTTGTTTTTGTCTCCGGGCGTCTGCACCTACGGTGTGCACGTACCTAACAGGTGTGCCTTGGCGTATATGCCTTCACCAGATCCCCGTACGTACGCGTCTCGGCTCGTCCATGTGCTTCGTCGCAAGTTGCGACGGGTTTAGCTCGCAGGCCGCAGCGCAACAAGTTGCAGCCCTGCTTTGACATGATCCAAGGCTGCAGGGGAGGAGCGGTGGCGGCGCGCCAGCGGCACGTCTTCTTCATCGACGGCGTCGGCGTTGACCTGCAGGACTGCGTTGTAATTTCTATCTTTCCTGGGGTTTGTTCTGTTTGGTTTTCTGGTTTGATGTAACCTGATCTTTCTCCGCAAAAAAAAAAAAAAAAAAAAAAAGTTGCAGCCCTGCTTTCACGTACAGTAGCTAGCCGTATTGCGATCCGGATTAACCACGTCCGCACCCACGCTGGCGCATGGGTATAAATTTTGTCCCATGCATGACCGCACCCGACAGGGTATAAAAAAACCTTGGGTATACACACCTAAAAATTCAACAAGGCAATATAACAAAGACAACATACAAGAAAAACATCGACATGTCTGGCCATGCATTCACTGATTCGGCTAAACAACACACATGTACACAAATAAACAACAAAACAACACAATGTATGTGGAAATGAACCATCGTCAAACATCACAAGATATATGAAAAATAACATCAAAATATACTATACATATGAAAATAGCAGCAACACGTACATGAAAAAAGAACGGAGGCGTCCAAGGAAAATTGACCCGGCGACGGGGTGGGGTTCCAACCGTGGATCGTCGTGGAGGCGGTTACTAATAAGTCTGTAGAAACAATTCACGGACCCACGTGTCATATAAGTTTGTAGGAACAATTCACGGACCCACGTGTCATATACACTTTTTTTGCAGGTAATTGTATCAACTTGTAAGTAAGTGCCCCAACATTGTGTATGAGAACAATAGCAAGAGCTCGTGGTGATGTTTTGTTTTCTGAACGGAGTTCGTGATGATATTGTTGATGGCAAACTCTTGACCACGCTATGCCTGCACTTACAAGTACTATATAATCTCAATAAATAAACTATGGTAACTTTTGTGTACAAGAAAAGTTCGGGTATCTTTGTGGTCCATTTAAAGGTCAGAAGGATAATATACTCTTTCGCAAAAAAAAAAGAAGAATATACTACCAACTCTTTTGCAAATAACAATATATGAAATTTGTAAGCAAGCGACCCAACATTGTGTATGAGGACAATAGCAAAAGCTAGTTGATATACAAATGACCACAACACCAAAAAGATCGAAAGACAGGAAACAAACACAAACCAATAGTTGACACTTCATAGAATCCAGAATTATCTGTTTAGTTTTACCTAAACTAGTATTTACTCCAGAAACCTCTGCCATGTTATTATCTAGATCTATACTCTCTTAGGAACTCCACCAAAGTTAGGTACAAGTGTATATGGAAAATGATACATGAAAACACGTAGAAACATCGTAAAGTAAATAAAAAGTTGCTTGTAATAATATTTGAATGGTGTGATAGTTACATTAATACTCATGTGAATGGTTGCAATGTTTTGCTAAATTATACATGAGAAATAGTATTCGGCATGGTATATGAGATGGTACATACCAATAAAAGAACATAACTTCAATGACGGTATGAGCTCTGGAAAAGTAAAAACGTTTAGTATAAATAAGTTATAGTGGTTGTGTAGCTTACATTAGATATCAGCTTTTAGAAAAGGAGTTTTAATAGCTTTTTTAGGAGATGAGCTTACATTTGAATATGATGATCAGGATGATACATTTCACATTCAACATTCCACCTATGTCAAATATTACTAATATGTTTAGTAGATTGTCAAAGGAGATTGATAAGTCTACTAAAGCACAAAACATATTTGGTATTTGTGCTTTTGTTTAAGAATTTTGGAATTGTCGCAATGACGTTGAGTTTAACAAAGACGGAGCTTCTCATTTTTTTTAAAGTTATTCACAGAGCCTTATAATGTATATCCACATTTGGCTTTTAGTATTGCCGGTGGAGCAACGAGAACTTATAAATAATGGGTGCACTCGGTTGATGTCGATCATTTAAAATGTCTACCAAACAGACTGGTTGGCCGCACACTAGGAGAATTATATATTAGATCCATGAGCTGTAATTATTCACTTGATATTTGCTAATCATTCCCTGGAAAGAAAATCAAGACGATTTAGAAAAGCAGAATTCCCTGTATTTTTTCACTTATATTTGTCAGGAGGCGGCCCAGTGCTCCAATGGCAGAAGTAAAACATATCAGGAGGCCCATCGTTGTATGTCGTTCCATTTCTGATCGACGCCTGATCATCAACACGCTGCAATCTCGTCATCGTGCATGCGACGTCTGAATACTTTGTGTACGTGTCGACGCACGTGTGCTTAATTATTTCCTTTGATTCTTTTTCACTCTTTCCGTTCGAGTGCGATGGGACTGTCCTTGCCGTCTATTCGCTGCTGACCAATGGCTTGCTCGTTCTTAAATACGATTTTTTTAAATAATATTTTTTTAAACATAAATTCGGAAAATAGCGCGCGTTTTCGAAAATTTTGAAAACTAGCGCGGCGTCGGCAATGGCCGGGCCGAAAGCTGAGTGTTTCGGCAGCGGTGTTGCCGAAAGCAGGTTTCGGCAATGGCCGAGCCGAAACCAGGCCTTTCGTCGGGGCCGAAGCCGACACTGCATGGCGCAGATCGCTTCGCAGGTGTGGCCCACGCCTTTCGGCAGCGTGTTTCGGCAGGGGAGAAGAAAGAAGCAGGTCGAGTGGAGGAAGAAGAAGAGAGCGAGCGCCTGCTTATCCAGCAGGTTTCGGCGGCGCCCGTGCCGAAACCATGCTTTCGGCATCGCGCCCGATGCCGAAAGCATGGTTTCGGCACGGGCGCCGCCGAAACCTGCTGGATAAGCAGGCGCTCGCTCTCTTCTTCTTCCTCCACTCGACCTGCTTCTTTCTTCTCCCCTGCCGAAACACGCCTGTCGGCCCCGCCATTACGCGAAAGGCAGAAACACATGCAGATCAGCAGGGTTTCGGCGTTGGTCGTGCCGAAACAGCCAGGTTTCGGCGTCGCCCATGCCGAAAGCTGGTTTCGGTCCCACCACTGCCGAAACCCTCTGCTTTCGGCCCGGCCATTGCCGACGCCGCGCTAGTTTTCAAATTTCTCGAAAACACGCGCTATTTTCTGAATTTATGTTTAAAAAAATATTATTTAAAAAAATCCACAACTCAGGGGGTGTCCTTCCAAAAGGACATGGCAATGCGCATAACTCTGCAGAGGTTATGCACCTAGACCCACGAGAAGTGCCATCGAGAACTACCGTCGTAGTCCCGACGAACACACAAGACCCGTCCACAAGCTTTAACTGGCGCTATCCGTCCTTCAGGATAGGGATCCCAAATGCCTACGCAATCGGATCTTGTAGCTGTGAAGAGCCTACCACTGATTAGGTGGGGTATCTCGATCTCATGTGGGGAGTCATAGCTCTACTACACCACACTAACACAACACCGCCAACCCACGGGTAAACAACCAGTCTCGGCAAGCTTCAAGATCAAGCCACTGCCCATACAGGGTAACGTTGTGTGCATGGATGTCAACTGAGCGTACAAAGCTCGAAGGACTCGGTCCTTAATTGCCGGGGCAGGTGAGATAAAAATAAATGCGACTAGACATGGCTAAGCATATAAAAATAAAATAATTATTCTAAAGCAATCTTAGGGCCCATATTTGTGGAACAGTAAATAGGCACGGCTTAGAAATGTTGCTAGCATATTTTAAAATAGTTGGCACGCAAATTAGAGTTGCAAACAAAACATGCAGTTTAAAATACTGGGTACAAAAGTGATCAAGGAACGCGGCATGCCTGACAACTCGAGATCGTAGTCAAGATTCGGGTCGTCGAACTGAGCGAGCTCGCGGAACTCCTCCTCTGGGTAGCCATGCGGCTTGTTTTGTGCACGTTTCTACCACTTTCTGTCGCGCATTTTATGCTCATGCGCCACAGAAAGCCACGCAGACCCATGCGCCACAGAAATATGGTGGGCCCCGCCCCCAATGATTGGGTGGGTGCACTTTCTGTGGCGCATGGGGCTCCATGTGACCGCATGCGCCACAGAAATATGGTGGGCCCCGCCCCCAATGATTGGGTGGGTGTACTTTATGTGGCGCATGGGGCCTCATGCGCCACAGAAACCCACATTTATGTGACCCCATGCGCCACAAAAAGCCCTTTCCAGATGTACAAAAAGATGGCAGCCCTACCTACCACCCATTTTCTTCTTCTTCCTCCTCCACCCAACTCGTCTTCCTCGTCCCTCCCATCCCATTTTGCCCATACTTTTCTCCATTTTTTGTAGTTAAACCTATTTTGTTTGATAGATAATTGTTGAGTGCTTGGGGAGCCTCCATATATACTCACCTCCTCTCCCAATACATCTCTTTTTCTCCACTATTTTCTCTCCAACATCACACACTCTCTCATCGATCACGGTCACGTCTCGGTAACGAATCTACTAGGTGAGTATTGTTGGATGGACATGCATATGCATGTTTTTTGTGGCCGGTGGTGTGTATGGATGTTTGTTATAGGTGAAGCGCTTGTCGTGCGCGGGCGGTTTGCACGATGGCGAGACGATGTTTATACATGAAGCTTGTGTGGTGTGCATGAATATTTGCATGTTGTTGCTTTTTGTTGTTGCTTGCGCCGGCGTGGTGCATGGATGTTTGCCGAAATGTTGATTCATTTCCGTTTTGGCAAATTTTTGCACTACCCATATGTCCTACTTTTAGGAGAGGTCATGCCGAATTTTTCCGGCGACCATGCATGTGTGTGTCAGTGTGTGTGCATGTTGCGGTTCTAATTAACATACTCTCGTTTCTGCTCTATATATGTATACCGCGTAGGCAACCATGGTCGTCATGATGAGCTCCGGTCGAATCAGTAGATACAAGGAAGAAGCGAAGGCGGACATGATTCGGTGCAACAGGCGCCAGATAAGATGTCCGTGTCGAACATGCAAACTCGTGAGCTGGATCGACCCTGATTCCGGACAATTGGAGGATCACCTGCTCAGGCGCGGTTTCATGCTAGGCTTCAACCAGGCGCCAACAACAAATGGTGCGCATGAAGACGAGGGCGGGCGAGAAGACGAAGAGTCTCCCGGACATGGTTATCATGACGAAGGAGATGCCGGCGGACAAGATCATCATGACGAAGGAGATGTCGGCGAACAAGATCATCATGATGACGAAGGAGATGCCGGCGGACATGGTCATGATGAAGGAGTAGATGGTGGTGGAGAAGACGCGAACATGCAGACCCCGCTAATTTCGGCCTTGCAGGACGCTCATGTTCAAGAACAGCTCCTCAAGGAGACGAGCAACGCCAGAGCTGCAGCCAGAGAGAAAGCCAAGCTGGCGCAAATGGAGATAGACGGGAAGACTCCGTTGTATCCTGGGTGCCGGCAACAGGATACGCGCTTGCAAGTAACTCTTGATGCTCTGGAGATGAAGTCAGAAAACAAATGGACCGACGTGAGCTTCAGCAGGAACATGCAATTCATGCACGATCGTCTTCCCGAGGGGAACACATTGCCAACTAGTATCGAGGAGGCCAAGAAAGTCGTGTGCCCTCTTGACCTACCGCACGTTAAATACCACGCCTGCATCAATGATTGCGCAATTTATCGGGGCGAGTACAAGGACAGAACCACATGTCCGGTGTGCGGCCACGGATGGTACAAAAGTACTGGGAACAAGAAAGTTCCTCGAAAAGTGGTATGGTATTTTCCTATCACTCCCCGTCTGCAGCGGTACTTCGTGGATCCTAAGGAAGCAAAGCTCATGCAATGGCACGCGGAAAGGGAGAAGCCCGAAGATGATCCGGAGAAGGGCAGGATCCTGACACACCCTTCAGACGCTAGCCAGTGGGAAGCATTGGACATCGCCTTCGAAAATTTCGGGGGCGACGCAAGGAACGTCAGGCTGGGTATGAGCACCGATGGACTCAATTCGTTCGGCAACCAGAGTAGCACGCATAGCACCTGGCTCGTGTTTGTATGGCCTTACAACCTTCCCCCGTGGCTGTGCACGAAGCAAAGGTACATACACATGAGTATTCTCATTCAGGGGCCGAAACAACCAGGTATCGACATACATCTGTATCTCGGGCTGTTGAAAGAGAAGTTAGCTACGTTGTGGGAGACGCCAGCCCGTACGTGGGACGCCTACACTAGAGATTATTTCTATATGAGAGCCGCGTTGCTCACGACGGTGCAGGACTATCCTGCTTGCTCATATGTATCGGCCAAGGTAGGCCACAAATTCTGCGCATGTGTCAGGTGCATGGATGAGACCCCGCATCTCCAGCTACCAAGGGATCTCGAGTCTTCGAAAACCGTGTTCCCAGGGGATCGAAGGTGGCTTCGCATGGATCACCCGTGGAGGAAACGCGGTGACCTGTTCAATGGTAAAGACGAGCTCGAAAGAGCCCCGCGCCCGAGGAGCGGCACAGAAATCGACGAGTTTTTGAAAAATTGGAAGGAGTGCCCCACCGACGCCCCCTACCATGAAAGATACCGAGGCGCTGCCGGTGAATGATAGGCCGGCCGCCGGAGATACTGAGGCGCTGCCGGTGGCGGCGGTGAATGATAGGCCGGCCGCCGACACCGGCGCCCTTGTCTCGACATTACCCGAGCTCAACGCCATCACCAAGGTAAACTAAATAGTTAGTCCACGGCATCTTCTATAACTATGCCTTTGATGACTGTCATCTCATGATGCCCAACATGTGTTGACTCAGGACATGCCTTGCATACTCCTGCATAGGGTGGGGGCCAGCGGTGAGTTGAAGGAAGTTGCTCAGGGCACTGTCGTACAACCATTGAGCCGCGATATGCACCACACTAAAATGAGCGAGGCCGTGATGAAGGTCAGGTTGACTACGGTAGTGCCCGAGTTTCGTGACATCGACCCCCCCATGCAACCTCCGGGAGCCGAGGAGGACCACATGGTCCTTGGAGATTGCGTCAAGTGGATCATGGAATGGCCGAAGACCCAGATTCGTCTTGGGGAGGGTCTTCAGGGGTTGAGGCCACTAGTACAGAACGACACATCGGAAACGGGCCAAAAACCCCTTCGGCAACGGAGAAAGGGTCCGTGTCCCCGCTTCCGATACTGATGTGAAGCCTCACAATGGCAACGGAGATTTTTATCGTTTGCAATAAGTTTAGCAACGGGCATAATATATAACCGTTGCCTTTAGTCTTTACATCAGATACGGAGATTAGTTTTTGACCGTTTGTAATGAGGGCTAAAGGAAACAAAAAAAAGCCGGTGACGCCTGCTGCACCGTCGACGGAGCCCTGTGGTTCCTGCTTGACGGCCGCCGGTTCTTCACCTTCCTCTTCGCCCAGCTTCATTGCGTGGTCTTCTTCTACCTATTTAGTATTGCACAAAAATCTTGCTCCTGGAGGCGCCGGCTTCAGTGGACCGTGTGGACGGAGCCCCGCTCCTACGTCTTCACGGCCGCCGCATAGTCTCCAGGTTTCCTCCTCGCCCTTAAGGAGATGAAAAAAATCAAAATGTAAGCTCTTCATCTCTATACACAAGACATATGCTTCTTCATCGGCATTACAGAAAATATAGAACTAATTACAACTAGAACATAGCCTAAACAATGCCTCATATATAGGTAGATTGGACACACAAATTCCAGGGATGGAGCAAGCGAGCCAAGTAGGATGCACAAGATCGATGTGTATTTGTGCATATCACAAGGATCACTAGCGCCACCCGCGGATCACACGGTGTCACCTAATTTTAATCATCGGCATAACAGAAACAAAACTAAAATCAGAGCAAATGCCTACTAAAAACAGAGAAAATCCATGGATAAACAATTAGCTACTTACAACTAGAAAACAGCTAAAATCTATGTGTAAACAATGCCTACTAAAAACAGAGCAAATCTATGGATAAACAATTAGCTACTTACAACTAGAAAACAGCTAAAATCTATGTGTAAACAATGCCTACTAAAAACAGAGCAAATCTATGGATAAACAATTAGCTACTTACAACTAGAAAACAGCTAAAATCTATGTAAAACAATGCCTACTAAAAACAGAGCAAATCTATGGATAAACAATTAGCTACTTACAACTAGAAAACAGCTAAAATCTATGTGTAAACAATGCCTACTAAAAACAGAGCAAATCTATGGATAAACAATTAGCTACTTACAACTAGAAAACAGCTATCCTACTGAACTGGGGTCTTACATTAGGCGAGGCGGGCTCGCTTAGCGTCGCCGCCGGCGACGGAGCTAGCGCCGGCCTCCCCTGGCGGCGCCTTGCCCACGCCGTGGACCAAAGAGAGGGCTATGGCGGCCCGGAGGTCAGACTGGTAGACCGCCTCCTCGGCACGTTCGACCTGGGTCGACGCCTCGGAGAGGAGGACCGCCGCCTCCAGATCGGCCTCGCCCTGACGACGCTTGGCGTCCTCGCGCTCGAAATCGGCGCGGGAGAGTTGGCAAGCGATCTCCAGATCACGATCCTCCTCCTCTTCCTCTTCCTCTTCCTCTTCCTCCTCGTCGGAGGACGAGGACGAGGAGGAGGAGGAAGACGGATGGCGGCCGGGGTACATCGCCTGGCGGATCTCGCGGTAGCTGCAATGGTGGCCAAATGAGCGGGTGCGGCCGGAACCTTCGCCGTGCGGACGAGCGCCAAGGCTGCGGGACCGGCCCGCGGGGGCCGGATCTGCGGCGGCCTGTTCCGCAAGCTCGTCCCGCAACACCAGCTGACGCTGCTGCTGCCTGAAGGCCCGGAGGGTGGGGCGGCCACGGCCGCGATGGCCGGATCTACCAGCGCCGACGGTGGAAGCCATGCGAGAGAGTGGAGAGAGAGGAGACTGTGCGGCGGCTAGGGTTGGAAGTGAGACAGTGAGAGTGAGAGTGAAGGGCATAGTAGGTTCTTATAGGCCGGCTGTCGGGCTGCTTCTAATGGCAACGGAGATTACGAAACTGTCCGTGTGCGATGAGCACACATCGGCAACGGAGTTAAACCAAACTCCGTTGCCAACATATATTCCACTATTCACCCGTTGCCTTTGTTGTGGGCCTGCTTTACGGCCCAGTGCGGGCACGCGGGGGATGTCGCGATTTACCGTCGCCTAACTCCTGCCGTTGCCATAGAGGGGTATCCGATGTGTCGTTCTGTACTAGTGGGCGCACCACCGGCGCCACCTCGAGGCCCCCGATCGTTCGGCCCTCGAAGCCACAAGCAGCCATCGTCACCACCCGGAAGGAACCGGCAGTCGTCGCCACCACCAGCCGCCACCAAAAACTGTTGGGAACGTCTGTACCGCAACGGCCGTCCAAAGCCAACGACGTTGCACCTCAACTTGGTGACAACGGCGATGATGATGAGGATAATCTCGACATCGATGGCTTCCTCAACACTGGCGCCAACAAAGATTTGTACATGCCTCCTGTGGATGAGGAACCCTTCCGCGGTCACGGCGATCCACTTGGTCGTCCCACTACATGCACGCAGCGCCTGACCTTCCAGGGTTTATCTCAAGACACGCCTCCGGAGGCCGGCGATCAAGACAAACCGGCTAACGTTTTCATCCCTGGCACACTGAAGAAGACGGTTTGCGAGGGGTTAGCACCCCTAGCATCCCCAGAGATGAAGAAAAAGAAGCACAGGAAGAGAAGTAGGCCAAGCGCCTCTGCGAGCCAGCCAGTTCCTAAGACTATCCGGGGTCATGAAGACATGGTATCACCCCGTGCGGATGGCTTGACCCGAGTTCATGAAGCTGGTATACCTATGCTGCCTCCGGAGCTGCTCTGCCTCGCAGAAGGACCCATGCACTCTTTGCATCAAGCTATCTTGACGCTAGAGGGCATTCTTCTTAAAGACAAGAATCCAAATTACCCGATGTTCACGGCCAAGGTGCCAAAGGACTTGGACTTCGTCCATGAAGCCCCCGCGGATCTGTTCTTCATAGCGTACGAGGACGTCTTCAATCTGTTTCACTCTAAATGGCTGGACCATAACTTGGTCCGCCTATACGCGCTCAATATGGCGATGAAGATCAGGAGAGATAATACCCCGTACGTCGCGGTAGTGGATCCCTACTACATGCGTGACAGCCAGCTGGTGGAAGGATCAAGGACACGGACCATGGCCACGGAGTACCTCCAGAGGTTCATGTTGACCAACAAGAGGAAGAACAGCCTTCTTGTGCCTTTCTTTCCCGAGTAAGTATGCATCCGCTCGCCGCCGTCGTATCTTATGCTTTCTTATAGATTTCTTCCATTGTTGATCCTTTCCAACATTCCGTTTCAATTGTGTTGAGCAGGGACAAGTACTGCACACTCATCGTCCTAAGCCCGAGGTGGTCCATTGCCACTTATTTCGACTCGGGGAGTTTGAACAGAAAGAAAGACTACACCAGAATAAAGGTGTTCTCGACGAGGCTCTCGAGGGCTACGCCCAAAAGGGAGGCCACTTCGAAAAAGAAAAGAAGGGGGAATGTCTCACGAAGGACAACAAACACCGGTTCAGGCATGGGACCGAGTTCCATTGCATCAAGCAGAAGCCTCACAGCGTGAAGGAGGCCTTCTACGTCCTCCATCACATTAAAGGGTTTGTCCGGGATGCAGAGAAAACGAGGATGCCATCTAGTCTCCAGGAATGGACCAAATCTGCGGGGGAAATCACCGATTCTGAGCTTAGAGAAGACTTCCATCGCATCCAGATGCAGTTATCGCAAATCATCCTCGAAGATGTCAACACAAAAGGGGGGACCTTCTGTCGCAGCAGTGGAACACGGGGTTCCCCTAGTACTGCCAAAGTGGGTCCACCCCATGTGGCCCAAGATGAAGATGGACAAGACCAAGACTCAAGTCAAGCTGGCGGGTTCACCGTCAAGGCACGCAAGGCCTACGTCGACAAAGGGCTCCGGTCCTGGGGCCTGCCGGGTTCCCGAATCAAGCAAGAAGGCAAGGAAGGACCCGAGAGCCCGAGTTCCCGGCAGGAGGCCAGGCTCCCTCTCGGGTACTTCCCCAGTCGCTGTGGATAAGATCTCCACCTCACGCTGGAAGACCTCAGAAGACTTGGGAAGCAAGGCGAAGGCAGCGCGGGCGGGAAGCACAGCCCGTGGTGGTGTCAGCTCCTGTCCACCCCAAGGCGGACGCTCCCACCTAACCCAAAGGAGACGCTAGGCTGAGGAGAGGCCACGTCTCCCCCTAAACTAGATGAGGAGGGTCCTTCACCCGAAGGTCCCTCGTGCCCCTCACGTGACCCTGTGGCAACCCCTTAGCCTATAAAAGGAGGACCAAGGCACGGAGGAGGGGAGGTCAGATCGGAGACCGAGCAGAGAACAAGTCCACCAGAGCAAGACTAGACTAGGGCTGCGAAGGTAGAGAGGAAGGTGATCTCCTCCGGGTCAGGATCTGTCCTTCTTCTACCTCCAGCCAAAACCCTTCCGGGTACCCCATCCGGGAGGTTCCATTGTAAGCCACACTATGAAGAACCCATCAATCCAGACATGCAGGAGTAGGGCTTTTAGCCTCCGGGCGGCCTGAACCTGGGTAGCTCCTTGTGTCCCTTTGGTTGCATGCTTTGATCGTGGAGAGGAGAGCTTGATCTAGACTCCGCCCGAGAAGACGATTCTCAGCCTCCTTCGCGCCCCGTGCCGAACCTAAAAGGGGGTATCCTATACTCCCGGTGTCCGTGCATCGAGACACGACATCTGGCGCGCCAGGTAGGGGGCGCAAGCGCTGGTTTCATCTTCATCAAGTTCATCGGCAAGTTCTTCGTCAAGCATGCCGCCGAAGAAGAAGGGAGACCTGCGGCGTCCAAGCCGGTTTCTCCCTCACGCACTCAAGCTTCAGCTGAACGTCGTGCTGCTGGCGCGCGGCGGAGCGTCTCTCCGTCCCCGCCTCCCATGGAGAGGGTGGCGCCGGACGAAGTGGACGGTCGCGACAAGGACAACGGCCCTGGCGGAGCGGCGGCTCCAAAGGGCACCACCATGCCTCCTCCTCGCTCGGGGAGAAGAGCGTCTGCAACGGCGCTGGCAAGGAGCCCACCGCTGGAGGAGGGAACCACGGCGTTCGCCCCAGCGGGGATCCACGAGCATCCAAGAGCAAGACCTCCGCGCACTCGCCTTCGGACGCGCAAGCTCGCCATGATGCTCTAGTCGCTGCCAAGGCCCTGATGCAGTTCCCTCCAAGCAGCGGCGATCCCAAGGTCTACCAAGAATGGAGGACTCGCGTCGAGAGGCTCCTCGACTTCGCCGATGGTGGTCCGTGGGTCGAACCCACTCAAGCTCCCACCGTCGACGATCCCGGAGCAGCACAAGACAAGACACGTGATCCGCGAGGCCAGCCTCGTGGTGAACGTCAAGCCAAGACGGCGCCTCCTCGCACCGCGCCACCGATGGCTGATCGGCTAAACCGCGATCACGGCGAGGCCATCTCCATCGGGTCGTCTACCTCGCGCAACCCAGATCTTCGTGACGAGCTCAACAGCCGTCAGAACGAGGATATGCGCACCCGCATCGAGCGTCGCCGAGAACGTCACCGCCGGGAAGATCGGGGCATCGACCTCGCCGAAGGCTGCCTCGCCCTCGCCCCCGAGTTCCGCCACTTCAACTGGCCCAAGAAATTCAAGATCGACGTTCTCCGCTACGACGGCACCACGAACCCCCGGGACTTTCTGCAGATCTACTCTCTTGCTGCATGGTTGCCGGGGCCGACGAGGTCATGATGGCCAACTGGTTCCCGTTGGCCCTGAAGGGAGATGCCCAGACTTGGCTTCTCAACCTTCCCAAGTGCTCCATCCGTTCCTGGCGGGCACTGAAGGAGCAGTTTCTGGGGGCTTTCCAAGGCGGGTACGAGCGCCCGGGGGCTCCCAGTGATCTCCACGACTTCAAGCAGCTGCCGGGTGAAACTCTCCGCAAGTTCATCCAGCGCTTCACCCAGAAGATGAACACCATCCCGTGCATCAAGGAGGAGTTGGTGATCCAGTCCTTCCACGCCAACGTCCGCAACCCCAAGATGCGCGAGAAGCTGAGCATCCATCGCGTCGAGTCTGCTCGTAAGCTCTGGGAGCTTGCAGATCGGTGCGCTCGAGCTGAAGAAGGAGCCAAGTTCCCCGGGGAGGATGAACCCGAGGACAAGGCCTCCAGCCAAGAACAAGAAGCGGGACCCTGGACCCGACAAGCGGATCTTCGTCACCGAGCCTCTTCCGAAGAAGACCAAGCCCGCGCCGACTTCCGAGGAAGAAGGTGAAGGTGATCCCTGGTGCCACATCCATCCAGAAGGCAACCACTTGCTCAAGGACTGCCGCATGCTCAAGAACCTCGCCGTCCGGGAGCAACGCCGAGCTGATGGGGTCAGTCAAGACGGTTGCTACAACTGCGGCACTGCCGGGCACATCGCTCGTGACTGTCCCACGGGTCGCCAAGGCGGAGGCGGCCGTGGATGGAACCGAGGCGGTGGCCGCGGGGGCCGTGGAGGAGGACGCGGCGGTCAAGGTGGTCGCGGGTACAACACTCCGGAGGCCGCCCACGGCGGCAACGGGGAAGCTCCGGCTCCCCAAGGAGGCAACGGCGGCAAGTATCAAGAAGTCACTGGAGTTGTCGGGTGCATCCACGGAGGGTCTTCTCTGCCTCCCTCCAACGGCGCCTGCAAGAGACTTGTCCGGGAGCTGAACGCGGTTGCTTCTGCTCCGTCCAAGCCCCTGGACTGGTCCAGTCAAGTCATCACCTTCGACCCAGAAGACCACCCTGCAACACTGCCGGGGTCGGGACCCTGCCGCTGATCGTGTCGCCCGTCATCCACAACTACAAGGTCACCAAGATGCTGGTCGACGGAGGCTCCAGCCTCAACTTGCTGACGGCGAAGGTCCTGGCTATCCTTCAAATTCCCCTGTCTCGCCTGCAAGACACCGGGTGTTCCAAGGCGTGAACGGAAGTGTTACTCGACCCCTCGGGAAGATCACCCTTCCGGTCACCTTCGGCGACTCCAAGAACTTCCGCACCGAGGAAATCGTCTTCGACATCGCCGACACTCCGCTACCGTACAACGGCATACTTGGCAGACCTGCTCTGGCCAAGTTCATGGCCGTCTCCCACTTCGCCTACAACATGCTGAAGATTCCGGCGCCGTGGGGCGTGATCAAGGTCAAGGCCGACATCGACGATGCTATCTACTGCGTTCACCAGCTGAACCAGACGGTGGCATCATGGCGGATGTCCCTCAAGGTGTACAGGAGGATGATGATGGGGCTCTCCCCGGGGGCGAAGGGCACCCTGGGGGCTCCACATCTACTCCCCCAAGAAGGCGCCATTCCATGGCGATCCGCAGCTGACCAAGAAGGTGGCGCTAACCAGCGACGGAGTTCGCTCCATCACCATCGGCGCCCGCCTCACCGACAAATAGGAAAGCGCGCTCGTCGCCTTCCTTCGGGAAAACTCTGACGTCTTCGCGTGGGAGGCGTCAGGTTTACCCGGCGTTCCAAGGGAGGTGATCGAGCACAAACTGGCGGTCAATCCGGGGGCTCGCCCCGTGAAGCAGGTTCTCCGGAACCAAAGCAAGGAAAAGCTGGAATTCATCATCGCCGAGGTGGACAAGTTGATAGAAGCTGGTGTCATCCGGTCGGTTCCCCACCAAGCTGGGTGGCCAACCCCGTGGTGGTACCGAAGCCCATGACCTTCAAGTGGAGACTCTGCATCGACTTCACAGACCTGAATAAGGCCTGTCCCAAGGACCCTTTCCCCCTGCCGCGGATCGACATGATCGTGGATCCACGGCCGGGTGCGAGCTGCTGTGTTTCTTGGACGCCTTCTCCGGGTACCACCAGATCATGATGTCACTCGAGGACCAAGAGAAGACGGCCTTCATCACTCCCAAGGGCTGCTACTGCTACACCCGGATGCCTTTTGGCCTCCGAACGCCGGCGCTACCTTCCAGCGCGCAATGCAAGCATGCCTTGGGCCGCAGCTGGGCCGCAACGTTGAAGCGTACATCGACGACATCGTGGTCAAGACCCGGTACAAGGACTCCCTCATCCAAGACCTGCACGAGACCTTCGAGAACCTCCGCCGGGTCAACTTCAAGCTCAACCCCGACAAGTGCGTGTTCGGGGTCCCCTCCGGCAAGCTGCTGGGTTTCCTGGTCTCTCACCGAGGGATCGAGGCGAATCCGGACAAAATCAAGGCAATCGAGCGCATGGAGGCGCCCCGGCGGGTCAAGGACGTACAGCGCCTCAACGGGTGCATCACTGCACTCGGGCGCTTCATCTCAAGGCTTGGGGAGCGGGCCTTACCGTTCTTCAGGCTGCTCAAGAAGTCAGGCCCCGTGGAGTGGACCTCCGAGGCCGAGGAAGCCCTGCAGTCCCTTAAGCGCTACCTCGCCTCGCCACCAATCCTCGTGGCACCAGAAGAAAGGAGCCCCTACTACTGTACATTGCTGCCACCAACCAGGTGATCAGCGCTGTGCTTGTGGTAGAGCGTGACGCTCCTCCGAAGAAGTCAAGCAAGATCAAGGGCAAGCGACCCGGGAACTCTCTCCCGGGACAACCATGCAAGAAAAGGCTGCCGGGTGACCAGGGGTCTCGATCCTGACGTCACTGCAACCACCAGACGGTGCGGAGCCCGTCGGGAATGGAGAATCTCCCTCCGACGAGACTTCGCCGGGGGCTACCTCGTCCCCACCCCAAGACGTCGACGTGGAGGAAGCCGAGCCCTCTCAGGACTCGGCGACCCGCAAGGTGCAGCACCCGGTCTACTTCGTCAGCGCAGTGCTGCGCGACGCCCGGGAGCGGTACCCCATGATGCAGAAGCTGCTGCTGGCAATCCTCATTGCCTCCCGCAAGATGAGGCCGTACTTCCAAAGCCATCCCATCACGGTGGTATCCAAGTACAACCTAAGAAGCCCCCTGGAGAACCCACTTGCCACTGGTCGCATATCATGGTGGGCCATGGAGCTTCAAGGTTTCGGTCTCAAGTTCGAGCACACGGACAACATCAAGAGTCAGGCGCTGGCGGACTTCACGGCCGAGTGGACCGAGACGGCGTTCGACGACCCGGAAGAGGAAACCTGCCTCCCCGGGAAGGAAGATCCTAGCGCCTGGACCATGCACTTCGACGGCTCCTACACCAAGGGGAAAGGAGGTGCTGGGGTTGTCCTAACCTCACCAACCGGGGACCGGCTGAAGTACGTCGTCCAGATGCACTACCAAGGGAACATCTCCAACAACACGGCGGAGTACGAGGGCCTGCTCGCAGGACTTCGTGCTGCCATCGGCCTCGGCATCAACAAGATCGTCGTCAAGGGTGACTCTCAGTTAGTCATCAAACAAGTGAACAAGGAGTACGCGTGCCCTCAGATGGCACCATACGTTGAAGAGGTCTGGAAGCTGCAGCGGCGCTTCGACAACTTCCGGGCTGTGTACGTCCCACGGGGAGAAAACACGGCCGCGGATGAGCTATCGCAGGTGGCGTCCAAGCAAGAACCAGTGCCTCCCGGGATCTACATCGAGGTCCTCAGGCGACCTTCGATCCACCCGAGAGGCTCGCGACAAGATCTGCGCCGGGGGCTGGCGACCCTTCTACCTCGACAACACGGGTAGCCAGCCCAGAAGCTCAAGACCCGGCAGCCCCTCTGCGGAGGAAGCTATGCTTTCTTTCCGTCGGATGGTGCTACCGGTGGAAGGAACCCACCCACCCTGGGCCCGGGACATCGTCAAGTACATCATGGAGCACGCCCTCCCGGAGGATGACACGACGCCGAGCGGGTGGCTCGTCAAGCCAAGCTCTACGTCATGATCGACGGCGAGCTCTACCGGCGACGGGACAACGGAGTCAAGCTCCGCTGCATCCCTCAAGAACAAGGCCAAGTACTGCTACGGGACATCCACGAGGGCACATGTTCAAGTCATGTGGCATCAAGATCACTGGCGGGTAAAGTTTTCGTCACGGGTTCTACTGGCCAACAGTCCTCAGTGATGCGAGCAGCTAGTCAAGACCTGTGAAGCCTGCCAGTACTATGCGAAGAACATACATCAGCCGGCGCAAGCTCTGCAGCCAATTCCAATCTCCTGGCCGTTCGCGGTCTGGGGGCTGGACATCGTGGGAAGATACCGAAGTCTGTCGGGGGCCATGAATACCTTTTCGTGGCCATCGACAAGTTCACAAAGTGGGTGGAAGTGATGCCAGTACCAAGACAGACAGCTCAAGCAGCCATCAAGTTCATTGAAGGGATCGTGTACCGCTTCGGAGTACCCAACAGAATCATAACGGACAATGGCTCTCAGTTCACAAGCCGATCCTTCCTCAACTTCTGTGAAGAGCTGGGAATCAAGGTGTGTTTTGCCTCGGTGTCCTACCCAAGGTGCAAGGAGGTCCTAAAGGGTTTGAAGACCAAGGCCTTTGACAAGTTAGAAGACAAGGGCAAGAACTGGATTGAGCATCTACCAAGTGTCTTGTGGTCCCTCAGAACCACACCAAGCAGAGCCACTCAAGAAACACCATTCTTCCTTGTCTATGGAGCAGAAGCCGTCTTGCCAACAGAGCTCAGGCATGGATCCCCCCGGGTACTTGCCTATGATGAAGACGCACAAGCTGAGAGGAGGATTGATGACATCAACTTCCTGGAAGAGGTGCGGTGTCGAGCTTCTTACGATCTGCTCGATACCAGCAAGGGCTCCGCCGCTATCATGATCGCCATATCCGTTCACGGGTACTGGAACCCGGAGACCTGGTTCTCCGCAAGAAGCAGAAGCTTGATAACATGAACAAGCTGTCCAAGTGGGAAGGACCTTATCGGGTGACGCATACCCTGAGACCCGGAGCTGTTTATCTGGAGGACGAGAAAGGCAGGCCGGAGGGCAACGCCTGGAACATCGAGAATCTCCGGAAATTCTACCCCTGAATACGAACATGAATCGCAGATAGTTCGAGTCAACTAAGCACGCCCAAGGGGCTAGTGTTCTGTATAAGGGTGTAAGAATCGTCGCCAAGGAATAAAAGATAAGTTTTTCAATTCCGTGAGCCTCTCTTGTTGTCGTGAAGTGTGTTATCCGTAACAACCCCCAAGCAGGGGGCTGACATGGTGCCGGTGGCTGACAGGTCGAGCGCGAGTAGCCTATCAGTAGGCGCTGCCACCTGATCGTGCCGTACTGCCGCGGTAAGAAGTGGAACGGGCAGTGCTGTGTTTTAAAGAACCTAAACACAGAAATGCACATTCAACTTTGCTTGCGGGTTGCTCCGGATGAAACACTTTCACGACATGTAAGGGAGGGTCCATTCTTTTCCTACTGAAAGTGTGTTATGTGTAGCGCCTCTCCCGGGACAGGAATGGATGCTGAAGAGCGGCTCAGGAGCTGGATACCCGGGAAGGACAGAGCAGATCAAGAGCACGGCAAAAACCAGCTAAGTCTTTGCATGTGCATCTTGCATTCTAGGCATAATATCTCGCTCGGAGTCAATATACCACCAACCTGCGCATGCTTGACAGTTGATGAGAACCTTTGCGGGGGTAATGCGTCCTCCCCGGCGAACGGTCAGATTTCCCTTCTGGCCTAGTACCCGTGGCTGTGGAGTGGACTCCCGGAAGGCATAGTGCTCTTAGGGGTACTGCTACCGGTGCAGGCGGTTAGAGTACTTGTCACCTAAGAGATCTCCTCAGAAAACTTGACGGCGCGTTAGTGCAAGGGAGGTTTGGGAAATGACCCCGGGAGTTGAGCCCTAGGATTGCATTCATCTGAACTTACATTCTGAATTTACAATTCTGAATTACATTCAGTCGAAGCTTTCCCTGGATACATATCTAGCCTATGCTACTAAGGCCAGCTCAGAGCTCCTGGCTGCGCAGATCTGTCTTCTGTTTTATTGCCTGCCGGGTGAACTCCGGACTCCCGGGGACGCCTGGGATGAAGGAGGGCATTCGCGCAGGATCTTCAGGGGTCCCACGGGCCGGGGAACTTCCGGGCAAACCCCGGCACATGCTGGCTGCAGAGGAGGTGCACGTGGTCCACGAACTTATCCATGATGTCCTCCTCATCCTGTACGAAGGAAAGAGATCGAGTCAAGGCGCAGGATCTTCCCAAGGGTCGTATTGCCAAGACCAAGGCAACCTTACCTTGAAGACATCGTCAAGGTCGCAGAGGAGGCGGGTCAATCTCTGATTGCCTGCGGCCTCCTTCCACAGCTCCATCTTGATGGTGTCCTTCCGGGTCGCCAGCGCCACCGACGCTTCCATGGCAGCAGAACCGGCGATGTTCCCCACCGCGGGGAAAACCAAGGAGACCCGAGGGCGGGAACGACCTCGTCCTTTCCGGTGATTCGGGCGTCCGCCCTCGTGGGCGCCTCCACCACGCTGCGAAAGACCGATTCCGCCATCGACGCGTCGGACAGGACATCTCCTCCCCTCCAGACATCATTCTGCGATCTATGGGGGGAGAGAAAGGAGCAAGGCGAGAAGATGTGTCAAGGGAGTTGGAGTCTGGAGGGTCTTTTATAGGCCTCCCACGCTCTACCTACCCCTTGACGCTACGGCTGCTGCAGTAATGGGAGCGCGTTTTGCAAAAAACTCGTTCTCATTCACACAAGTGCGACACGGGGACAAGGAGGAAACAAGATCTTCTTCATTTACAAGGACTACAAGGGGACGATCTTTTTTACAACAAAAAGGTTGGCTCCCATCGAGCAAGGAGCACCGCCGTACAATGGAAGGCGCTACTTCCAGAAGTACGTCGTCAAGGCCGCCGGGGAGAAGGTCAACGAGATCTCCATGGCGCCCGTCCGAAGCTCCTCGCCTTCAAGAAGACGAGCTCCCCTCGACCTTGATGTCAGATGAGTTTTCCTCATCTTCATCCTCGTCGTAGGAGCTCGAGCTGCCGCTGCTACTCTCCATGCAGCACTCCACGCGTCCGCCATCGACACCGAAGATCTTCAAGGAGAGCGTCGCATCTCCGTCATACCGGAACGCCAAGCTTTGCCCCCGGGACAGGCGGCGGGTACGGGAGAACGACTTCCACCCATGGCCCAGGAGCATGGCGCCTTCAGCGGTGCGCTCCGCCATGGCCCAGGAGGGGCCATTGGGGCAGCCTTCTACCTGCAGCCAGAAGCCGGAGGGTCTGATGTCCTCTGTCGCCGTCACGAAGGAGTCCGGCAGGAGAAGCCAGCTGCGAGGCCCGAGGTTCAGATCCACGATGAACTCGAACGGCGCGAAGCTAGTATGAACCATGCTCCTGGGAGGGGGAGCAGCGGTGCCGCGGCCCCCACGGCCGCCGCGACCGCGAAACCCACGACCTCGCGGGACAGCTCGACCACGAGTGGAGGGGCCACTCTCCCCAGCAACTGAAGAAGAACGAGGGCGCCCGACTCCTCTCCTCGCTCTCGCCATTGGCGCTTGTGGGGAGGCCTGGAGTTGGACTGAGGAAGAAGATGAACAAAAGCGCCAGGGGTGCGCCTCGCTTTTATAGCCGCGGCGGCACCTCTGTCAGGCGTCTCCTCGTTCTTCCGTTACTGGGAATCGAGGGGGCCATCGCAGTTACTCCCCCGAGCGGAGTAACTCCAAGATCTTCAAAGCCATCAATGAAGCAGAGCAAGGAAGACCAGGTGCCCGGGGACCCACTTTGACCTATCTTTAGGCCATAGCCCCGGCAGCTGAGCAAGAGCCGCCGGGACCATGCCCGGGGGCTACTGTCGCAGCAGTGGAACACGGGGTTCCCCTAGTACTGCCAAAGTGGGTCCACCCCATGTGGGCCCAAGATGAAGATGGACAAGACCAAGACTCAAGTCAAGCTGGCGGGTTCACCGTCAAGGCACGCAAGGCCTACGTCGACAAAGGGCTCTGGTCCTGGGGGCCTGCCGGGTTCCCGAATCAAGCAAGAAGGCAAGGAAGGACCCGAGAGCCCGAGTTCCCGGCAGGAGGCCAGGCTCCCTCTCGGGTACTTCCCCACGTCGCTGTGGATAAGATCTCCACCTCACGCTGGAAGACCTCACAAGACTTGGGAAGCAAGGCGAAGGCAGCGCGGGCGGGAAGCACAGCCCGTGGTGGTGTCAGCTCCTGTCCACCCAAAGGCGGACGCTCCCACCTAACCCAAAGGAGACGCTAGGCTGAGGAGAGGCCACGTCTCCCCCTAGACTAGATGAGGAGGGTCCTTCACGCCGAAGGTCCCTCGTGCCCCTCACGTGACCCTGTGGCAACCCCTTAGCCTATAAAATGAGGACCAAGGCACGGAGGAGGGGAGTCAGATCGGAGACCGAGCTAGAGAACAAGTTCCACCAGAGCAAGACTAGACTAGGGCTGCGAAGGCAGAGAGGAAGGTGATCTCCTCCGGGTCAGGATCTGTCCTTCTTCTACCTCCAGCCGAAACCCTTCCGGGTACCCCATCCGGGAGGTTCCATTGTAAGCCACACTATGAAGAACCCATCAATCCAGACATGCAGGAGTAGGGCTTTTAGCCTCCGGGCGGCCTGAACCTGGGTAGCTCCTTGTGTCCCTTTGGTTGCATACTTTGATCGTGGAGAGGAGAGCTTGATCTAGACTCCGCCCGAGAAGACGATTCTCAGCCTCCTTCGCGCCCCGTGCCGAACCTAAAAGGGGGTATCCTATACTCCCGGTGTCCGTGCATCGAGACACGACACCTTCTACAACGCCAGAGGTAGGATGTATTATAAAAGAAAGACTTGTCTCACTCGCAAGAAGTGCTTCTTTATTTTCTTTATTATAGACTTATCCACTTAGATGAATAAATCATACTCTATTTATATTATTAACCAATATATATCCCAATCCATCTCCAGGTTGTGCCAGAGGGACATCGAAGAACGCCTAGCTATGCAGAATGACACCAGGACGTGGATGACGAAAGACTCCTATAAACCGTTCCCGACGCCGATCAAGAAGGCTCCATGATCATGCTCCCGCTCTTGCTCACCATCATCGCCGATGTGTATTCTATTTTATCCTAGTTTAGGCGGTGACCACTTCATTTGTAATGTGTGAAATGATGAACTTTTGTATCAAGACTTGTGTAAAAATTCGGCACTTTTCACTATAGGTATGTATCTCGGGCTCTAAGTAATGTGATGACATAGTAATGCGTCTATTTTATACACATTATTTGTATTATATATGTATATATTATTGTTTCTATTATATCTGTATAAATCATGTATATATACCTGTATTTGTACAGCGGGCAGCAACAAATTGCGAAAACCTGTAGAAGTATTCTGTGGCGCATGGTTTTTGTATTCTGTGGCGCACCTATTTCTGTGGCGCACGTCTCGGGGATGCGCCACTGAAACATTTCTGTGGCGCACGCCCGTTGGTGCGCCACAGAATCGTGGGCTTTTTGTGGCGCACGACAGGATGCGCCACAGAAAAAATTAGTGGCGAGCTTTCTGTGGCGCACCCACCATGCGCCACAGAAAGCTAAAATGGGTGCGCCACAGAAAGCCTATTTCCTAGTAGTGAGCACGGTAAGGTTTACCCGTGCCGGGCCGGCCGGATTGGCACGACAGCCCATTAGCGGCACGATGGCCTGTTAGGAGGCGCGAGCGCGTAGCCGGCGGCGGCAAGGGCAGTGTCGTAGGCAAGCGCCGGGCGGCAGCGGCGACGGGCGGGCGCAGGGCGACGGGAGACGGGTGACATGGGCGCGCCCAGCAGCGGCGACGGGTAGCCGACGGCGTACGCGTCAATGCGGGGTAACAGGCGGAGCAGTTGCCCGTGCCAGGCCGGTCCGAGCACGAAATTAATCGGGCCGTGCCGTGCTTGGGCCGGGCTAAAAAAATCGTGCTTTGGGTCGACCCACGTAGCATGGCCCGTTTGCCCATCTCTAACCATGGGCAACCCACTTCTTTCCGGCCCATCTCTGTACCGGGCCAGCCATTTTCCTCTCCATTTTACGTCACGGGCTGCCCCCTTTCTTCCTCCGGCCCAATTTCTATTCCATCATTCCCGCGCCGGGCCATGCACCGGGGAGCTACCCGGTCTATGCGAATAGTGTGGTGTGCCTGGTGTCTTCTCCCAGTCTTTTCTCTCCAGGTATGAGGTACCGCACCTCGCATCACCAGAATTCTTATCGCAAGTACACATCATGATCTGTGACATGCTGTGGTTCTTGGTGGCGTACTGCCCCTTGCTTCTCTTGCGCAACGCTCGATTCAAGAACTGAAGCCATGGCCATGGACCGAGGAGCTACTCGGTGATCGGGTACTTGGTCGCCTTCTACCGGAACCGACGCCGGCTACTGGGTTATAGTGCACCAAGCTGCTGGCGACGTTGATCGCCGACGGAGACGATCATCGTTGACCGGCAGGGTCACCGCGAATTAATCCGGCCAATGTGGTGTGTGTACATACTCAAGGGCAACTTCGACAGCTACCCCGACATGACCATCACGAAACGGGCACGATCACACGATCGAACGCATACATATCTATTCGATCTAATGACAGTGAAAGGCATTGTCAATTTGGCAGCCGCGTTGTGATCTGGCGCAGAGCCGAGCCGGCATAAACGAGGGCTCTGTACAAACTCTGAAGTGGGTATTAAAGCTTTTTTAATTTACTGTAAAAAAATTCACATGAATTGTATAGAAACCTCGTAGTAAAAATGTAAGATTTAAGAAAAATCACATAATACAAATAGCCATAAAATAAACAATAAAATAATAGATATGATATACTCTCTCCATCCCACTTTATGAGATGTTTTGGGTGTGAACATAGGAATCAGTAAGAGTGGAAAAGTTGAAAAACGAGGAAAGAGATAGAGATATAAGAGTATTAAAAAATAGAGAAAGGTGCATTAAGAAGCAAGAAGGACTTATACTTTAGAAAAAGTAGAGATTAGATCATCTTATAAATTAGTACAGATGGAGTAATGTATTACATATCAGCAATAAAAATGACTTGGTGATCAGTGCAGTAGTAGCACCTGGCGACTGGCCAGAATTTGAACTCGCTGGGAAAATTAATTTAGGCCCCGTTTGGAATGTGAAAATTTTACGTATGTTTTCATATAAGTTGAACTAATTTCCGTGAAATTTTTGTGAGATTCTTATAAAATTACTTCATTCTAAAGGACGACTTAGCAACGATTAAGGAAAAATTTAAGGCCCTTAAAAGTAGAGGCCCTGTGCAACCACACAGGTTACACTACGCCCATGGGCTCGACCTGATCAAATTCACACTGATTGCGCCGCCGGCCGACCCGCCAGCGACCACCATCAGCATCATCCGCTCCTTCGTGCGCGGGCCGGTGAGACAACATATGTAGTACAGTTTCAGAGCGTGGATTTATAATCGCATGCACAAAGGACGGACGGAGGCAAAGCATCAAAGGGAGCATACTGATCACTCAGTGTGAATTTGATCTGACCCCAGTGATATTGGGATCTCCGAGATGAAACAAATCAAATTGCATTTTTGCGCTTGAATTCAAATTCAAATTTCAAATGAATCTAAATTATTTGTATTACTTTGATTTCAGATATGTTTAATTCATGTCCTTTCAAGTATTTCTCAAATAATAATTATTGTCACGTATATTTTTTGAATCATTTAAATTTCAAATTTGAAATATGTACTTTGGAAGAAGATTTCTACAGTACTTCAATTAATATGGGTGGAGGGAACAAGATAGCGGCACTGTAGTTAACCCTTGCCGGTGCGGACATCCACAAAAAATCCGCTTATGATTAATTCCGGGCTGAGTGAGACGACGACTTGACTCGCCTCTCCTATCCGAGTTAGGGGTGCTGTGGTGGTGCTATGGAGGCAGCTAGGTAGGGGCCTGGTGTGAGATCAACTAGAGGGCTCTTTCATAATATACTTAGTATGTCATAAGGTAGATTATACAATAGATCAAAATGACCGTGGACCATTTATTTGCACGAATTTCAATAAATAAATGATCTTTAACTCTGAGGTAAAATCCCTCCCATAACTATTAGTCCCTCCTTCTCAGTTTATAAGGCTTACGCGTATACCTAGGTCGCCCGCATGAGCTATATTATATGAATTAAATAATACAAAAATTATACCATTAGAAAATACAACATTTGAAGTTTCTAATGATATATTTTGTATCATATCACTAGTGGAGACAGGGCCTTCTGTCCCGGTCCGTGAGGGGCTTTAGGTCCGGTTCGCGAACCGGGACAGGACAAGCGGGACTAAAGGGCAAACCTTTAGTCCGGGCCTGTTACCAGCCGGGACCAAAGGCCCTCCACGTGGCCGCCTGTGGGGCGCGCTGGGGGCAACCCCTTTAGTCCCGGCTCGTATAACGGGCCGCGACTAAAGGGTAATTTTGTTTTCTTTTATTTATTTCTTTAGGGTTTAGGGTTTAGGGTTTATTTGTTTTCTTTTATTTTCTTTCTTCGAGCATACAAAGATAATTGTTTTCTTTTAGCGGTATTTCTACGCTACCACATACCGTACACGTTCGTGCATATATATATAAGATAACTTGTCTTACGATCGAGCATACAAATATATACATTTTTGATAGTTACATGGAGATCACAATTACCGGGACTAGAGCCCGTCTATTCGATTACACGGCCGGGATCATCAGTAGCGCCTATTCACACTAAATTCTCCAGCGTCGTCTACCATCTCTTTCATCAAAAATCCCGCCAGTTTCTCTGCAATTCCTAGTAGGCGTTGCTCTGGTAGGAGCCGTTCCCGCATTCTCTCGAACTATATAAGAAAAGGAGATCAATATGAACATCAATCATGATAACAAAAAGTGACGGTAATAAAATAATGTTGTGAATGTATTGCGTATGTAGAGTCTATAATCATTGTGCTCAGTGGTAAACATGCGAATGAGCTCGCAAACGTAGTATCCACATAGATTCGTCCCCGGTGGCTGCCTCGCGCACTTTACGAGAATAGAATTCAATCAAAATAATAATCTAGCATCATAATTGTATTGAAACTAGAATTAAAGAGATGCGCGGACATATCTCGTACTACTTACCGTGACCGGAGTAAACTTCAGCTTCTCACTAAAGGAACCCGTCACCACACTCCTGAACAGTCTCCAAACCCTGCCCGGCAAAGAAAATGAATTAATGAATGAGTTATTCATTACCTGATATCTCCAGAAAACAACGAAAGAAACCGATATAGCGCGAAAATTACCTCTGGAGCATGTCCTGCATGTCGCGGAACTCTTCCAGGTGTCTGTTTAATGGGTCCATGACTTCAACTATTCCCTTATCAACTTGAATGTCTAGCAGAATCCAGTGGAACCTGCACACGTTTATATATACGTCAGTAACTCATCAATTACACTTAACATCGAGTAAGCAAAAGTGAATGTGTACAACAGAGTAAGACCCTCACTGGAAGTTGTAAGGAAACAGTATGTGGTCACAGAAATGTTGCTCCATTAGAAACCTTAGAAGGTTATCCGCCGTCTCGTCGGGTTTCGTCGTTAGCGAATATATATTTACTTTATCTGGGTCAATGAAACCAACACTATAGATCTTTCTTTTACATTCCCGGATCTTCATTCTGCATAATAGAGTACAAAAGGATATAATGAGGATAATTACATGCAATGAACTGAACAACTGAAAAACTGAACAACTTATATGTAGACAATGAATTCAACAACTTACAGACAATAGCAACTCATGAGAGTTTTGTCGAGGGCGTCGAAATTGTATAACTGGAAGATTTCTGAAAAGTCAACATGGACCTCTTCGGGTCGGAAGAAGTACTCATGTGGGACTTTCGCCACGATCATTGTTCTGCCCCCCCCCCCCCCCTACCACACTCAAGTACCAGTCATGCAAATTCCGCATATGTTTTGGCAGGTGTTCCAACTTCTCTTCGCTGACCAAATTCTTCCCTGGGACATATGTAGGGACAACATCAGCCATGGGTAACATGTCGTCTTGGGAACTTAGCAATTCAGCAACAGTCACACCCATAGCGGCCGCCAACTTCGCAGCTTCTTCCGTATCCTGCTGCAGCACCTGGGGAACGTTTTCGGATAACACCTTGAGGGATGGGATCGATTGTTTGGCCTGTTCTCCGAGCTGGGGAACGTCGTCCCTTCTGTTCCCGCTTGCACGTTTACCTGATTTGCTCCCGCTTGCACTTTTACTTGATTTGCTCTTCTCCACTTCCTTCCGAAGTGTGCGTACATAGTCATCTGGCTTATGGTGCAACTCATATTGCGATTTTGTGTTCAGAAAATCACGTGCCCACGCTTTTTCCTTCTCGGTGTATACCGGGGCGGGCTTGGGTTTCATCTTTGCGAAATGCGCATCTTTTTCGGCCTTTGCGGTCGCTGCGGTTTGCTCGTCAGTAAGATCGTAAGCTCTGATGGGAAGATTCTTATGAGGTACTCTTGGGAGGGGCGACATTTGTTGTTTTGGGCTGCTGCGTCGGTTAGTACTCATCGACGGAGCACGCTTCCGATTATTGTCCTTAGCGGGCAAAGGCGGCGGCGAAGACGGCCGACCCAAGTCTGGCGGCAGAGATCGAGATGGACTCGCGCTGTGGTGGTCGTAGTCATGGGGTGTGCTTCTTGGAGGTGATGGAGGTGTAGGTGACCTGCGACGACTCGGAGGTGGTGTTGTCCTTGGCGTCGACCCTGGAAACTTGATGTAGTTCTTGTCCCATAGAATGGTATTACCCACAACTTCTCCGAGTGTCCTCTCATCTCCAGGTCCAGGGATGTCAAGCTCCATAGCATGAGACCCCGATACGATTTCATCCACCACGACTTTAGCATAGCCAGCTGGAATCTCACGGTCTTGCCAGCGTGCATCAGGTGGACAGGTAAAGCATATCCGACCGCCACCTTCATGGATATGTTCTTCAATTTCTGATGGAGCTCACAAGATATTGCATCCTTGATTCCATCCACGGGGTAGCCGGGACAGCCATCTATCATCCGCCGTGCATCGTCAGCCGGGACCTCCGAGTCACCCACGCTGCTTTTCCGCTGAGATGGACCGGCGGTAATATCGAGTACAGGATCTTGTGGGCGCACTACTCCTCTAAGTTCGTCAATCTGCTGCTGCTGGTGGTTAATTCTGGCAAGCAACTGGTTGAACTTGTCTCCCTCCTCCTCCTGCTGTCGCTGCTTTGCTCTCGCTCGGCTTCTGTAAGTTTCTACGTCTTTGGCAAACCCAAGCCACCACGGGACGGAAGGGCCAAAGCCTCGTGTTCGTCCTCCTTTTTCGTCATTCCCGAGGACCAGTGTCAGCAAGTCTTTCTCTCTATCGGGACGGAACTTTAACTTCCCCTCTTTAATTTCTTTCACCACTTTAAGCCAATTTTCCCTGGGTACCCTAATCCCGTCACTGCAAATAAGGTCCCCTGTTGTTTCGTCGTATGAACCCCCATGCGCAAGGAACCAATTTCTTGCCCTCAATTCCCATTCGTCGCGCATCCATTCTGGTTGGATCCCTTTAGCAAGCAGCTCTTGCTCTTTTTTATCCCACTTTGGCATGGCAGTCTCGTAGCCCCCTGGCCCCAATTTATGGTGATATTTTTTCTTGTCAGAATTTTTCTTGTTCCTTACTGAGATCGCCTTGGCATCTTGTGACTCCTTGTACTCCTTAAATGCGTTCCAGTGATTCGCCTGCTTCGCTAGATAGCCTTCAAATACTGGAGCAGTCTTTTTCTTCAGATTTTTTTGCCATAATCTTTTCTTTCACACCCGGAATAGTTCGGCCATCTTCGTAAGAGTCCACTTCATGACTTTCTTCCTCAATTTTGCAGTGTCGGCAGGATCCTCAAATTCTGGCAGGGTGAAATGTGCCATGAGGTCATTCCAAAGACCCTCTTTGTACCTTTTGGCGACATACTCACTATCGTTCGCCCCTTTGCGCTTATTCCAGTCTCGAACGGTGATCGGGACGTGATCCCTAACCAGAACTCCGCATTGTTTTCTAAATACATCGGCAGCCTTCTTGGGTTCCTTCGGTTCGCCCGTAGGGGATATGACCTCAAATGTATAATGCGTAGATGGGGCCAACTTTTTGGTCGGGCCTCGTTTGCTAGATTTGCTCGATATGGAGGCCTAAGAGAAGAAACATTCGTCAATTTATATATATACAAGTCAAGTGTAATGCATCTACTGATCACCGAACTTCATATCTACCTCGCCGGACTTCGTTAAGGGTCCACCGGCTTCTCCATCATCGGAGCTATCGCCTTCTCCATCATCGGAGCCGTCGACTTCATCCTCACTTCGGTCGACCTCCATTCCATCCCCGGAGGGGTTCAGATACGACGACGGAGATTCGGCTGGATCAGCATCTGGGGCGTCGTGGATTATATTCTCGAGAATTTCTTCCTGTATTAGGTCTCTGCGGGTTGGACTAGGTGGATCCATAGTTTCTGCAAAATGCACACAATATTATTTCAAAATGCATCAAATAAAATGAGTATCAATTGTTATAAATAATTACTAAAGCAATGAATACAAGTCACTTATCTAATGTGTATCAATTGTTATCATCAATACTTTGTAATTAAAAAATTACTACAAATCTATTAAGTCACAATATATCCACTACAAATCAATTACTAAAAATTAATACAAATCAATTACTAAAAATTACTTAGTCCTAGAATTTATTTAAATGATTTATCATACCTTAAAACATAAAATAGTTTTCATAACTTATTCCATTTTGAAAATGAGTTCAAGATATTTTATATTACAAAATATTACTCTTAATATTCCTAGAATTTAATTGAGATAAAAATATACATTATAAAGCCCTATTTTAAAATGATTCGTAAAAGAAACATATAAGATTATTAAATATTAATAACAAACAATATACTTCAAATTATACAAAATATACTTCAATAATCATCAATTCATCAACATCAATAATCATCAAATCATCAAAACATCACAGTATCAAATTCTCCAATATTTCAACAACAACATTATATCAAATTCAATGGCATTTTTGTAAATTCCAAGTACTTGCAAATTTGAATTGTTCAAACATGAATGAAATTTGACATAAATAAATAGCATTCATTTTTCTGAACATTTCGGGTTAATCAAATATTGCTCGAATCCGCGCGTTTCTGGATGATTCGAACGCGCTGCGACGTGGAGGAGGTTGCAGGGAACCTTTTGGTAGCGGCGCCGCCCAATTTGGGTCGCTGGAGCAACGCCGGCGACGATGTTTGGCGGCGGCCGACGACGGGCAACGCGGCGGCGGAGCTACGGGGCGCAATAACTCGAATTGAAGGCACTGGAGGATGCAAAAGCTCACCCTGAGCACGATGGAGTGGACGACAAGGTCGGGGGAGGTCGTACGGCGACGGAATCGTGCTCGCACGCGGTGGCCGGAGTTGGGGGCCTCGATTCTCCGTATTCCGGCCTTCCTACCACGGACGACTCGGTGGAGAATTAGAGGAGGCGCCGGCGACGGGCAGCGGCCGTGTCGAAGACGGCAGCGCCGTCGGGGACGGCCTCGCCGGCGACGGAAAATTTTGGCAGCCTGGCGGCGTCTCCTCTGCTTCTGCGCTCCGTCGTCTTCGATGAAAAAATGGCTAAGTCCCAACCGTGGCTTAAGTAGTAATGGGACCTTTAGTCGCGGCCCGTGGCTCAAACCGCGACTAAAGGGGGGTCTTTAGTCGCGGTCTGAGCCACGGGCCGCGACTAAAGGGTTTGGGAAGGCTTTTCGCGTTCCCGCGCGCAGCACGGGCTTTAGTCCCGGCTGGTGATATAGGCCGGGACTAAAGGCCAAAAAATTGCGCGGGATGGACAGTTTTTACTTTTTTTTAAAATCTAGCACAATTTTAAATATTTGAACATTCGAATGAAACAGTTTTTGCATACTTATGAATTTGAGAAAACTTTTAACATGAAAAGTGCTTGAATTTGAATAAGTATTCCAAATCCATTTCCTGTTTTATAAAATAATTATTCTAACTCTACAAACTATTAACCATTTTGCTATTTTGAATTAAAAAATGCATTAACTTTTATCTTTTGCATATTTTTGAATCTCACTAAACTTTCAACATGAAAAGTGTTTGAATTTAAATAATCAATTCAAAACCATTTTCTGTTTTATAAAATAATTATTCTAACTTGCCACAGTGAATTGCAATACTACCTCTCCCTTATGAATCAACAACTGCGAAATGATAGTCAGTTCATATTCAGATGCTAAAGATCATTAGTTGGAAATGCAGAGATAAAGAATACATTTTACACAATCGTCGTCGTAGCTAGACCAGCAGTAGGGAATGACAACAATCTTGGGTACATAGACGAACCATTTGTCCTAACCAATGATGTGGCTCAGGTTAGTCAAACCTTGGTTCGTGAGCTCGAGGTAGTAGTGGTTCGTGATGGCCGCCCGGCGCGCCAAACCTTGAGGGACAGGAGGGACCGACACGCCTCCGGTGCTCGGCCTCCAACCGGCGGGACGTCGTAGCCAGGCGGGCAGGGGTAGTTCGAGGCGCAAAGCGCCTCCGCCTCCGAGTAGGTTAGAGTGGGTACGGTGGAAGCCATGGGAGAGTGATGAGGTTGCAGATATGAGTTTAGATGTTGTGGGGACCCCGGACTAGCTGTCCGAAATACCCGATTATGCTTAACACAACGATCCCGTGATCAGTCTGTCGTTGCACATAATCCGAACTGAATATAAAAGTTTACATCCAATACCGAGTTTAAAGTCTTACAACCAGGGCCATACTGGCCTAATTATACATAGGTGCCTTCAAGGGCCAATCATCTTTATTCAGCGGAAGCTACGATAGTAGGGCTAATCCATCCTAACAACACCGACAGGCAGCTGGCTTATGAAGATCTTAGTTCGCCTGGACGTCGCCGAACTCCTCTTCAACGTAGGGCTCCTCGAAATCTGGCTAAGACAATAGCCAGGGACGAAACCAATATGAGTACATTTGAATGTACTCGCAAACTACCCCAACTAGAGTAAGCACTAGTTTTAGTTTGTAAACTTTTACTTAGCTTTGAAACGACTTAAAAGAAAGTCTTTTCTAAAAAGGGGAAGAAGAAATTTTTATATCCATCCTTTCAGAAGACATCATTTTGGCTGTTTTCCCGAAACTCATCCGGTATCCAACCACATTCCAATCATGGTTCCCAAACCCATCACAACCTCGTACCAACTCATTGGTACAGGTATGCAACCTTTTTCTACTTCATTTTCCTTTCAAAACTCAATATTTTATAAAATTTGCACATGGTCTTAAAACAGCCTCCCAACTGTCCATATCCGAGGACTCGGCTATTCGAATAGTTTTACCCTCTGCAGAGGTAGCACGCTTTTCCCACACCCATCCGGTCACTCATCGTGTCAGCCACGTCCCGCCATACCAGAGGTATGCGAAGTTGAGTTCCCGGCCATAGTCTGTCCTTTGCTCATGCTAGTATAGGACCCTGCCTTTACGACACTTTCCATCGACACTCAAATCCTCAGAAACTAAGTGTGAGGACTCGTAGTTCTGTCCGGCGGACCCAAGGGAGCCCTTCAATCCTCTTCCTCCGACATGTTCATACCGGCTTCCGGTAGACTTCAATGAAGAGGACCCAGGTCAGGGGGTAGGTCACCAAACCATCCCCTCATGGAACGAGGTCATCCTCGTTGTTGAGGCATCCAGTACTAACACGAGCAAATTATATGACTACGCCCGTGCCCATATGTGGGTAAATGTGGTCGCACCGGTTATTGGTTGGTCGCCATAGTGTTAGGACACAATGTGCACTTTTCCAAAACAACACCACCATTCTCCAACTTAATACCGACCTTTCGGCATTTCACCTTCATCCAAGTACCTCCAAAGGAGTTTTGAGAAACATTGTTTTTCCCAACTTATAGTTTTAAATAACTACTTTATACTTCTACATAAGGTGGCAAAAATAGTTTTTAGGTATTTTGCAAAGGGATTTTTCTAAAATCATTGATTCCTTGGGAATAACTCTGGAGACTAAAATAGATGTATATAAATGCAAGCTCAGTGAAGTGGCTTGCCTTGTTCAACACAGTGGTACTGGTCCTGATCTTCGGGTTCAACGAAACCTCCTTCTTCGATAAATCCGTCAATGGTATCGTCTAAACGTTAAACAAGCAAAACAAACAATCACTATACTAGCTCAAACATCATCACATCATTACAATCACAAATGCTACAATTAGCTACTGCACACATCAAGCAACACAAGGTGGTTTTAATTTAATTGAATTAAACTTTATTTAATTGCTTTCAAACTAAGGCAGAATCTAGTGGTACACCATTTAATTCACCATTTAATCTATGTTGGTCACAAAAATTCAAACTAAATTTCTATGGATAGCTACTGATGTGTAGAAGGTCACCCAATTGGATTGGGGTCAAATGGAGTTATCAAACTCCCTACACAAATGTTTTGGTTCAGAAGGTTTTTAATCAAGTTTTAGCTACCAAACAATTTAGGTTGCCCCAAAAATTAAATCCTTTTAGGGGCAACTAACTTTGGCTACAAGTGATCTAACAAAATTGGTTTGAGTTTAATTGGACCTACTATTAAATCACACTAATTGGTTTAGTGCAGAAGGGTGCACTGAAATTCAACCAAAGGCTAAGGAGTTTACACTACTCAATTAATTCTACCAAAATTTGGGGAGCTAAAGGATCCTAATACAAAGCTACCAAAATTGGTTTCGAGTTATTTGGATTTATATAACTCCAGAAACAAATGGTTTAGTGTTTTAAACCTTCTGGAGCATTTTTATTAATACATTTTTATTATTTATTTAAATGAGATGAGACCACTTTGGTGAGTTAAATAATTTTATAAGCTTTCCAGAACATTTGAGTTTGATTTATTTGGATTCCTAGAACTCGAGATAATGAATTTCTAAACTAGGTCCAGTACTGAATTTTCCAGAGAAAAAGAATTAGGAAAAACATCTCCTCTGGATAATGTTTAAAACTATGACATGTGGGGTCGGGTGGTCAGTGACTCAGTGGAAAAATTCCCGCGTGTGGATAATGTTCAAAACGCTGACGGGTGGGTCCCGCTTGTCGGCGTCTCAACGAAACGAATCGGTACGCTACCGTTGGATCCAGATCCAACGGCTCACAGCGGCCGCGAACGGCGACGACCACAAACGGGCGGCGCCGCCGCGCCGGCGACGAGCACGGATAGCTCACCTGGGGGCTCGGGAGGTGGCGGAGATGACGCAGAAAGGCGGCGGAGGTTCGAGAAAGGTCGTGGGGGCACTGGGGCTTGCTGGAACTGGACGGAGCGTCGGCGGTGAGCTCCCTCCCCTTCCCGTGGCACGTCCCGAACTCCGGCGAGGTCTCGTCGACGCGTCTGTGCACGGAACAACGGAGAAAAAGGCGGGTGAGGATGCGGTGATGATGGGGAAGATGGTCTCAGCAGAGAAAAGAGAGGAGAGAGGGTGGCATGGCCCTGCCATGCTCGGCTCCGACCTCGGCCTGCGGCACGCACGGCCGAGCTTGAACACGGCCGCTGCTGCGGCTTGCCTGCCCTTCTGGCGCTTCTGGAGAGTGAGTGGAGTGAGGGAGGGGTGGTGGCGAGGTGTGGGGAGAAGGGGTGGTGCGGGGCGGCTTTTATAGGGAGCTTCCCTCACGGCCATCAATGGCACGGAGGTGCAGAGGGGGTAGGAGGGGTGCGGGGTCCGGCTGGAGGCGTCTAGGAGGTTGCTGGGAGCTAGGGAGTGCTGCAGGGGTGGTCAGTTGGTCGGGGGAGACAAGGGTGGCGCGGCGTGTTGCGATGCCGTGCGCGGCCCGCCACGGCGAGCGGCGTGTACGGCATGGACGGTGTGCACGCTAGGGAGCGTCTGCGACGGCGTGGTCTCGTCGAGCAGGAGAAGAGGGTGGAGTGTGGTGCGGTGGACGCAGCGCAGCGTCGCCTCACGGTCGCGTCGTCCCCCTCCACGGAGGTGACCCGTGCGGCAGCACGCCATGGCCGGCAATGGCGTGGCGTCGCCCACACACCAGCTCTGGGTCAACGAGCACGTCTCCCTCTTGCTCTGATGACTGAGGGGAGTGAGGGGGAGGGTGTGGAGCAAGCAATGGATGCAGGGATCCATCCAATCGACTGATTGGAGTTCGGTTTCAGGGATTGAGGATGAACACGGGCAGTGCCCACCATGTGTTCGATGATTGGTCTCAAAGAAAAATGAAATTCAAATTTCTTGAATTTAATTCCATACTTGATTCATATGTACAAGCATGGATTTTTGGTAGGGTGGTAGAATTTATTGGATGTGTGCAACATAGCACATTTTGTGATTTGGGAAAGTTCAAGAAAGAAATGGAATTCAAATTTAGGATTTTTAGAAATATTTTTGGAGAGGGAAAAGAATATGAGAGCAAAGAGAGGTGATCACATGTCACCCCTCTGAATTTGTTTTGAAAATAAAATTTGATTTTCTTAATAAGATGAATTTTGTGTGACTTTTGTCACATGATTTTATGTGGGAACTTTTTATTATGTTTCTTTTCTTTTCTTTATATTTTTGTTTTAGCAAACAATCCAACACAAGCAAGCACAAACAACAAACACACAAAAATAACAAAAGTTTTTGTTGGCCCACAAATTTGACTAATAAAGCTGGGTTACAATTTTGGGATGTTACAGATCCTTCCCCCCTTAGAATAAATCTCGTCCCGAGATTGGCTGGGCTTAGGTGCTAAAGAGGTGGGGAAATTCGCTCCTAAGATAGTCTTCACGTTCCCAAGTTGCTTCCTCTTCGGAGTGGTTAGTCCACTGGACTTTATAAAACTTGATCTTGTTCCTCCGGGTGAGACGAATATCTTCGTCGAGAATTTTGAATGGTCTCTCACGATAAGTCAGATCATGGTTCAGGTCAATGGAGTGGTGGTCAATGTTCTTGAAAACATCGGGCTGGTCAGGAACTTCAAGACACTTCCGGAGCAGAGAGATGTGGAAGACGTCATGAAATTCCGATAATTCTGGGGGAACTCTAACTGATAGGCTACTTCTCCGCGACGGGCAAGAATCTTGAAAGGTCCAATATATCTGGGTGCCAACTTTCCTTTGACATGGAAACGTTGCATCCCTTTGAGTGGTGTCACCCGAAGATAGACAAAATCTCCAGGTTGAAAGGTGACGTCACGACGCTTGGGATCAGCATAACTTTTCTGACGGGATTGGGCCGTTTTGAGACGTTCACGGATAAGTTGGACTTGCTCCTCGGCTTCACGGAGGGTATCTGGTCCAAACACTTTTCCTTCTCCGGTCTCGGACCAGTTCAAGGGTGTACGCACTTCTTGCCGTAAAGTGCTTCAAATGGGGCCATTTGCAGACTGGACTGATAACTATTGTTATAGGAAAACTCTGCAAATGGAAGGCAATCTTCCCATTTAGAGCCATAGGCTAGGACACATGCGCGAAGCATATCTTCCAGAATCTGGTTTACTCGCTCAGTCTGTCCTCCGGTCTGAGGGTGATAGGCTGTGCTGAATGATAAGTGGGTTCCGAGGGCTTCGTGAAGAGCTTTCCAGAACCGTGAGGTGAACTGCGTGCCTCTGTCAGATACAATCCTCTTAGGCACTCCGTGCAGGCTTACTACCGGGACATATACAAGTCTGCTAGCTGGGCTCCGTGTGAGTGGTCTTGACGGGGATAAAATGGGCAACTTTGGTCAGCCGATCAACGATGACCCAGATTGAGTCATGGCCTCGGTTTGACCTAGGAAGTCCGGTGATAAAATCCATTCCAATTTCATCCCATTTCCACTCGGGGGTCTTAAGGGGTTGGAGCAATCCTGCAGGGCGCTGGTGCTCTGCTTTGACTCGCTGACAGATATCACACTTGGCCACGAAAGAACCAATCTCTCGCTTCATTCCATGCCACCAAAACTTCTCACGAAGATCTTGGTACATCTTGGTTCCTCCGGGGTGGATCGAGTATGGGGTATTGTGGGCTTCTTTAGGATCAGACCCTTGAGTTCCTTATCATCGGGCACACATAGGCGTCCTTTGAATCTCAGAACTCCTTCAGCATCTATGGCAAAACCAGGTGCTTTGTCAAGGGGTATCTTTTTTTAATTCCTTCAATACTCTCATGACCCTTCTGGGCTTCTTTGATTTGGTCCAACAGGGTTGGGGCTAACTCCAGGTTGGCAAGATATCCATGGCTAACCAATTCAAGTCCGAAATCTTCGAACTCCTTAAACAAGGCTGGTTGCTCTGCTTGGATTAGGGTATTCAGGGTGCAGGGCTTCCGGCTTAGGGCATCGGCTACCACATTGGCTTTTCCGGGATGGTAATGAATTCCGACATCATAGTCCTTAATCAATTCCATCCACCTTCTCTGCCTCAGATTCAACTCCTTCTGAGTGAAAATGTACTTCAAGCTTTTGTGATCTGTATAGACCTCGCAGCGATGACCCACAAGATAGGGTCGCCATGTTTTCAAAGCAAAAACCACAGCTGCTAATTCCAGATCATGGGTTGGGTAATTCTCCTCATGCGGTCGCAACTGTCGAGACAGGTACGACACAACTTTTCCTTCTTGCATCAGAACGCAACCAAGTCCGAGACGTGAAGCATCACAATACACGTCGAAACTCTTGGTGACGTCTGGCATGATTAGGATTGGGGCTGAAGTCAGTCTCTTTTCAGTTCTTGGAAACTATCTTCACACTTCTGGGTCCATTCAAACTTCTTATCTTCTTCAACAACTGGGTCATGGGTTTGGCTATACTGGAGAATCCTTCAACGAACTTGCGGTAATAACCTGCTAGTCCGAGAAAACTTCGGATTTCAGTTACACTGGTGGGGATTTCCAGTCTAGAATGGCTTTGATTTTCTCGGGGTCAACAGAGATTCCTCCTGCAGACACAACATGTCCGAGGAATGCCACTTCACTTAGCCAAAATTCACACTTGCTAAGTTTGGCATACAGTTGTGTTCTCTGAGGGTCTCCAAAACTAACGCAGATGTTCAGCATGCTCTTCTTCGTCTTGGAGTAGATAAGGATATCATCAATGAAGACAACCACGAACTTGTCGAGGTACTCCATGAAGATCTTATTCATGAGATTCATGAAATAAGCAGGGGCATTGGTCAAGCCAAAGGACATAACGGTGTATTCAAACAATCCGTATCGGGTGGTGAAGGCGGTCTTGGGAATGTCAGACTCTCGAATCTTCAACTGGTGATAACCTGTCCGAAGATCGATCTTAGAAAAGACTCGGGCTCCGTTCATCTGATCGAACAGATCCTCGATCTTGGGAAGGGGTACTTGTTCTTGATGGTTACATCATTGAGCTTGCGATAATCCACACACAGGCGTGTGGTACCGTCTCTTTTGTCCACGAAGATGATGGGAGATCCCCAAGGTGATGCGCTTGGGCGAATCAGACCTTTGCTGAGCTGATCAGCTAACTGCTTCTTCAATTCCACCAGTTCCTTTGGATTCATCCGGTAGGGTCTCTGGGATATAGGGGCTGTTCCAGGAATAAGTTCAATCACGAACTCAATATCCCGGTCTGGTGGCATACCAGGCAATTCCTCCGGAAAACATCCTTGAATAGGTGACAACACGGATTCATCTAGGCTGGTCGGGCTATGCCTTCATGACAACAGGGTTGGATGGATTGGCTTGTGATGCATACTCCACTTCGGTTCCTTGGTCTGTGGTGAGAGATACTGCTCTTCTGGCGCAGTCGATACGACCATGATACTTTGCTAACCAATTCATACCCAGAATGACATCTATGCCTTGGGTTCCTAGAATGATTAGATCGGCTGGAAAGTTTTCTCCTTTGATCTCAAGAGAGACGTCGGGACAAAACAGCTTGGTCTCTACTAGGAACTCTGGGGTTTGTATAAGCAGGGGTTTGGACAAGAGGCTCCCGACTAGACCTCCCTTAACAACAAACTCCTTGGTAACAAAGGAATGGGTAGCACCAGAATCAAACAGGACAGTTGCAGGTACTGAGTTGACAAGGAACGTACCCAGCACAACATCTGGCGCTTCCTGGGCTTCTTCAGTGTTGATGTGGTTCAGACGGCCTCTTGCAACAGCAGCATTGCCACGGGGTGCAGCATTCTTGCCGTTTCCATTTCCATTACGGCCTTGTCCAGAGTTGGGTGCTGGTGCATTGGGGCGCTGAACGTTCCTCTTGGGATTGGGGCATTCTCGGAGTAATGACCCTTGTTGCCGCATTCAAAGCAGACAACGCTGGCAGTAGGGGTAAAAGTGTTGGTGTTTCCTCCGGGACGATTGTTGCCATTGGGGCGGTAGTTGTTGTTGATGTTTGGGCGGGGGACATTGTTGTTGCTGTTGGGACGGTTGGGATAGTTGGGACGTGGAGCTGGGGGTGGTCGATAAACTGGCTTGGGTGCTGGCTGGAAGGTGCGGGTTTCTGGCTGCTGGAACCTTCCTGAATATTCATCCTTCTCTTGCGGCCTTCAAACATGGATTTGCGCTTGGTCTCCAGCTGAATGCCTTGTCCACTAGTGACTCCAGATCACGGAAGTCATGGACAACCAAGGCACATTGCATCTCATCATGGAGTCCGTTCAGAAAGCGCTCCATCTTCTTCTTTTCCGTGTCGGTATCTTCAGGAGCATACCGAGCAAGATCGGTAAACTCATCCAGATAACCAACCACATCTCTGCCTCCCTGCCTTAGCTTACGGAACTCATCCTTCTTCCTCTCGATAAGACCGCTAGAGATGAACTTCTTGCGGAATTTGTCCTTGAACTCCTCCCAGGTAATGACATGACCTGCGTGCTGGAGGGTCTTGGTAGTCTCCCACCAAGCTCTTGCAGGTCCAGCAAGGTAGTGGGTAGCATACAGGACCTTCTCATTCTCTCCCACCGAGGCAACTTCCAGGTCGTTCTCAATAGTGCGGATCCAGTCATCTGCTTCCAGGGGTGAAGTCCCTTGGAATAGGTGGGCGGTGTGGTCTTCTGGAAGTCACTCAGGGTAGAGCGTTGATTTCCACCCTCGTCGCCATTACCATTGCCACCATTGTGGTTCTGGTTGGCGTGGGCAGCGGCAAGTTGCTGCAGGGCGGCGAGATGAGCTTGACGCTCTTCCCGGGCAGCTTGGCGATCCTCCATGATGATCGCAAGCAGTTGAGCAGCGGTGGGTTCCGGCGGGGTGGTGGTGTCGCGTGCTGGTTGTGGCGAGTGTTCGTCATCCTGGAATAGATACGATATAAGAGGCAAGGCAAAAAGGCTTTGGCTAACGATGAAGTCACAAAGGGGGTGGTTGATGAAACACTTAGTCAAACAAGACCATCACATTTATTCAACACAATCATCACATCAAGGAGTTCACACATCAAGCTTACAACATCCTACTACACCTAATGTACATACAACATGGTTTCTCTAGGAACCATCACATAAACTCTACTCGCATAGGGGGTCGACACAGTCCTAAGGTAGTGCTCTCGTCGCTCAACTACTGAGGTGGAACCTCAGGCTCGACGATCTCAACGTCTGAGTCGTAGGGTGGCTCCTCGGGATCCTCCTCCTCGAGAACTGGCTCAGACGGCTCCTCCTCCTCGTCAACTAACTCCTCCTCGTCGTCCTCCTCCCCATAGTCCATCTCCTCTAAGTAGTCCTCATCATCGCTGATGAAGGCACTGTTCTCCTTGCGGAGATCCTCGCCCTCCTCCTCCATCTCGTTCGCCTGCTGCTCCATCTCGTCTATCATCTCGTTCTGCTCTGCTACCGTCTTGCGGAGCCTGACGATAGTCCTCCTCTGACGGGCCAGCTTCAGGCGGAGATTGTCATTCTCCCACTTCAGCTGGGTCTCACGGACTCGGGCATCGTCGAGGGAGCTACGCTGGAAGTGAACCTTGAGTCTAGCATCGCGCAGGTTCTCCTGGGTGTCGTGAAGTAGCACCTCCATGTCGGTGATGTACTCGCCGAAGAGAGTGTGCTGCGCGGGGTAGGTGGGGTTTCCCTCATCGTCACGCCTCCCGAAGTACTGGAAACGAGTGCCAACCAGCTCGTCCTTGTGCTCCTCACAAAGGCGGGCTAGCAGCCTCTGCATAACTCGGGTCAGACCGTCAACCCAAGTAGTGTCCATCGTGGAGTAGACCAAGTCCTTGGAGCGGGGTGGCTGAATCCTGCCTCGGACGGACGACTTGATGAGCCAGGACAGGTTCCCATCACCGAGGGAATCGACCTGAGTTCCCTCAAACTCTGGAACAGGGCGTCCCAAAGTCTGGCTCAACTCGTACAAGTCCTGCTCGAACATCAGCAGGCCGTCCTTCCTAACTTGGACGAACTCGGTGACGTTGGGTGCCATCTACAAGTTTAAGCAAAATTTTAAGTTAGTTAAGTGACATGAGTATCAAATGTAAACTTAATGGAGTAACAAGTGTGCAAAATTTTAAGGGTTCAAGAAAAGACAACTCTTAATGAGTATAAGGTTTTTACATAAATGGAAGGGTTGGGGAGATAAGAAATTTTCGAAAATACTCCACTTCCTTGTTTTAGAAATTAACTTTTGTAACTCCTAACTAACGCCCATGTTAACTAAGGTCTCCTAAAGTCAGGATGGCTCTGATACCAGCTCTGTGGGGACCCCGGACTAGCCGTCCGAAATACCCGATTATGCTTAACACAACGATCCCGTGATCAGTCTGTCGTTGCACATAATCCGAACTGAATATCAAAGTTTACATCCAATACCGAGTTTAAAGTCTTACAACCATGGCCATACTGGCCTAATTATACATAGGTGCCTTCAAGGGCCAATCATCTTTATTCAGCGGAAGCTACGTAGTAGGGCTAATCCATCCTAACAACACCGACAGGCAGCTGACTTATGAAGATCTTAGTTCGCATAGACGTCGCCGAACTCCTCTTCAACGTAGGGCTCCTCGAAATCTGGCTAAGACAATAGCCAGGGACGAAACCAATATGAGTACATTTGAATGTACTCGCAAACTACCCCAACTAGAGTAAGCACTAGTTTTAGTTTGTAAACTTTTACTTAGCTTTGAAACACTTAAAAGAAAGCCTTTTCTGAAAAGGGGAAGAAGAAATTTTTACCATCCTTTAAGAAGACATCATTTTAGCTGTTTCCCCGAAACTCCTCCGGTATCCAACCACATTCCAATCATGGTTCCCAAACCCATCACAACCTCGTACCAACTCATTGGTACAGGTATGCAACCTTTTTCTACTTCATTTTCCTTTCAAAACTCAATATTTTATAAAATTGCACATGGTCTTAAACAGCCTCCCAACTGTCCATATCCGAGGACTCGGCTATTCGAATAGTTTTACCCTCTGCAGAGGTAGCACGCTTTTCCCACACCCATCCGGTCACTCATCGTGTCAGCCACGTCCCGCCATACCAGAGGTATGCGAAGTTGAGTTCCCGGCCATAGTCTGTCCTTTGCTCATGCTAGTATAGGACCCTGCCTTACGACACTTTCCATCGACACTCAAATCCTCAGAAACTAAGTGTGAGGACTCGTAGTTCTGTCCGGCGGACCCAAGGGAGCCCTTCAATCCTCTTCCTCCGACATGTTCATACCGGCTTCCGGTAGACTTCAATGAAGAGGACCCAGGTCAGGGGGTAGGTCACCAACCATCCCCTCATGGAACGAGGTCATCCTCGTTGTTGAGGCATCCAGTACTAACACGAGCAAATTATATGACTACGCCCTTGCCCATATGTGGGTAAATGTGGTCGCACCGGTTATTGGTTGGTCGCCATAGTGTTAGGACACAATGTGCACTTTTCCAAAACAACACCACCATTCTCCAACTTAATACCGACCTTTCGGCATTTCACCTTCATCCAAGTACCTTCAAAGGAGTTTTGAAACATTGTTTTTCCCAACTTATAGTTTTAAATAACTACTTTATACTTCTACATAAGGTGGCAAAATAGTTTTTAGGTATTTTGCAAAGGGATTTTTCTAAAATCATTGATTCCTTGGAATAACTCTGAGACTAAAATAGATGTATATAAATGCAAGCTCAGTGAAGTAGCTTGCCTTGTTCAACACAGTGGTACTGGTCCTGATCTTCGGGTTCAACGAAACCTCCTTCTTCGATAAATCCGTCAATGGTATCGTCTAAACGTTAAACAAGCAAAACAAACAATCACTATACTAGCTCAAACATCATCACATCATTACAATCACAAATGCTACAATTAGCTACTGCACACATCAAGCAACACAAGGTGGTTTTAATTTAATTGAATTAAACTTTATTTAATTGCTTTCAAACTAAGGCAGAATCTAGGTACACCATTAATTCACCATTTAATCTATGTTGGTCACAAAAATTCAAACTAAATTTCTATGGATAGCTACTGATGTGTAGAAGATCACCCAATTGGATTGGGGTCATTTGGAGTTACCAAACTCCCTACACATTTGTTTTAGTTCAGAAGGTTTTAATCAAGTTTTAGCTACCAAACAATTAGGTTGCTCCAAAAATTAAATCCTTTTAGGGGCAACTAATTTGGTACAAGTGATCTAACAAAATTGGTTTGAGTTTAATTGGACCTACTATTAAATCACACTAATTGGTTTAGTGCAGAAGGGTGCACTGAAGTTCAACCAAAGGCTAAGGAGTTTACACTACTCAATTAATTCTACCAAAATTTGGGGAGCTAAAGGATCCTAATACAAAGCTACCAAAATTGGTTTCGAGTTATTTGGATTTATATAACTCCAGAAACAAATGGTTTAGTGTTTTAAACCTTCTGGAGCATTTTTATTAATACATTTTTATTATTTATTTAAATGAGATGAGACCACTTTGGTGAGTTAAAGAATTTTATAAGCTTTCCAGAACATTTGAGTTTGATTTATTTGGATTCCTAGAACTCGAGATAATGAATTTCTAAACTAGGTCCAGTACTGAATTTTCCAGAGAAAAAGAATTAGGAAAAACATCTCCTCTGGATAATGTTTAAAACTATGACATGTGGGGTCGGGTGGTCAGTGACTCAGTGGAAAAATTCCCGCGTGTGGATAATGTTCAAAACGCTGACGGGTGGGTCCCGCTTGTCGGCGTCTCAACGAAACGAATCGGTACGCTACCGTTGGATCCAGATCCAACGGCTCACAGCGGCCGCGAACGGCGACGACCACAAACGGGCGGCGCCGCCGCGCCGGCGACGGTGACGAGCACGGATAGCTCACCTGGGGGCTCGGGAGGTGGCGGAGATGACGCAGAAAGGCGGCGGAGGTTCGAGAAAGGTCGTGGGGGCACTGGGGCTTGCTGGAACTGGACGGAGCGTCGGCGGTGAGCTCCCTCCCCTTCCCGTGGCACGTCCCGAACTCCGGCGAGGTCTCGTCGACGCGTCTGTGCACGGAACAACGGAGAAAAAGGCGGGTGAGGATGCGGTGATGATGGGGAAGATGGTCTCAGCAGAGAAAAGAGAGGAGAGAGGGTGGCATGGCCCTGCCATGCTCGGCTCCGACCTCGGCCTGCGGCACGCACGGCCGAGCTTGAACACGGCCGCTGCTGCGGCTTGCCTGCCCTTCTGGCGCTTCTGGAGAGTGAGTGGAGTGAGGGAGGGGTGGTGGCGAGGTGTGGGGAGAAGGGGTGGTGCGGGGCGGCTTTTATAGGGAGCTTCCCTCACGGCCATCAATGGCACGGAGGTGCAGAGGGGGTAGGAGGGGTGCGGGGTCCGGCTGGAGGCGTCTAGGAGGTTGCTGGGAGCTAGGGAGTGCTGCAGGGGTGGTCAGTTGGTCGGGGGGAGACAAGGGTGGCGCGGCGTGTTGCGATGCCGTGCGCGGCCCGCCACGGCGAGCGGCGTGTACGGCATGGACGGTGTGCACGCTAGGGAGCGTCTGCGACGGCGTGGTCTCGTCGAGCAGGAGAAGAGGGTGGAGTGTGGTGCGGTGGACGCAGCGCAGCGTCGCCTCACGGTCGCGTCGTCCCCCTCCACGGAGGTGACCCGTGCGGCAGCACGCCATGGCCGGCAATGGCGTGGCGTCGCCCACACACCAGCTCTGGGTCAACGAGCACGTCTCCCTCTTGCTCTGATGACTGAGGGGAGTGAGGGGGAGGGTGTGGAGCAAGCAATGGATGCAGGGATCCATCCAATCGACTGATTGGAGTTCGGTTTCAGGGATTGAGGATGAACACGGGCAGTGCCCACCATGTGTTCGATGATTGGTCTCAAAGAAAAATGAAATTCAAATTTCTTGAATTTAATTCCATACTTGATTCATATGTACAAGCATGGATTTTTGGTAGGGTGGTAGAATTTATTGGATGTGTGCAACATAGCAATTTTGTGATTTGGGAAAGTTCAAGAAAGAAATGGAATTCAAATTTAGGATTTTTAGAAATATTTTTGGAGAGGGAAAAGAATATGAGAGCAAAGAGAGGGTGATCACATGTCACCCCTCTGAATTTGTTTTGAAAATAAAATTTGATTTTCTTAATAAGATGAATTTTGTGTGACTTTTGTCACATGATTTTATGTGGGAACTTTTTATTATGTTTCTTTTCTTTTCTTTATATTTTTGTTTTAGCAAACAATCCAACACAAGCAAGCACAAACAACAAACACACAAAAAAAATAACAAAAGTTTTTGTTGGCCCACAAATTTGACTAATAAAGCTGGGTTACAATTTTGGGATGTTACAGATGTGCTATGCCAATGGAGGCCATGACTACATATATATAGTGAAAAATGGCGGGAAGACGGAGGCGGGAAGCGGTGGAAAGCACGGGAAGAAATAAGGCGGGAAGAAACAGACCTTTTGTCCCTGTTCGAGCCACCAACCGAGACTAAAGGGGCTTATTTGTTCCCGCGCAATTTTACCAACCGGGACTAAAGGGAATCCCACCAATAAGGAAGAAGCACACGGATCGTGTGTTTCTTTCGAGCGCTTGTGAGCCGTTAGATCATGGGTGTGTTTCTTTTGAGGGCTTGTGAGCCGTTGGATCCATAGTTTCTGCAAAATGCACACAATATTATTTCAAAATGCATAATATTATCATCTATAAAATTCCATCTATAAAATTGATTGGAAATGCTAAAGATCTTGGAGAATGCAGAGATTGTGTTGGTAAAACTGCAGCTGATTTGAAGCTTCTTGACAATACACATTGGAAATACACATTCATTATTATTACACATGCTCCTTACATAAAGGTTTAATACATTCCATAGAATGCATTACATAAAAGGTTTAATACATTATTACACATCACCAACATCACCAACATTATTCTACATAAACGGACTTGCTGGCTCGGAGGCCGTAGGATTAGGAGGAACGGCGGGAGGAGCCAGCCCCGTTCGCGGCCGCCCGGTTCTCGCGCGCACGTTTGCGGCGGAGGGAAAGATCCATGGAGGATGAGTCTTTCATCGCCCAATCCAGCTCGGAAGCCTCCTTCGCCTTGTGCTGGCAGACAGTTCTGGCTCACTGTACACGGTCGTCGTGGACGGACTGGAAGGAGGCTTCAAGGGCCTCCTGCATCTGCGGCCCGCTGCGCTCTTCCCCATGGTCGCTCCAGTCGAAGTCGTCATCGTCATCCTCCTCGTCGGGAGGGACGGCGGCGACTGGTGGAGGTACGGCCGCGGATCCCCACGCCACCCCTGCGGCGTACGCATCCTCGTCGGGGTCAGGGACGTCGGACCACGCGCGCTCGTACGTCCTCTGCACCTCCTCCAGCACCGGAGCAGGAGGCCGGTAGCAGGGCATTCCTCTCCACGCCGGGCTCGTGGGCATACGGCGGGATAGGCTCCCGCGGTAGCGCCCAAGCGCGCTCTGCCGAGCACGCTCGACCTCGTCCAGAAGGCGCTACGGCGGGCGTGGCGGATCCATCTCGTGGAGACGATGCGTTCGTGGCTAGGAATGGTGGATTAGGGTTTACCCCGTCGGCGACAATATATAAAGACCTCCAGGGCAGCGCTAGGGGAGGACACGTGGCTAGGGCAGCGCTGGGGGAGGACACGTGGATGACACGAGTCGGGACCGCAAAGCCCGACTTTAGTCCCGGTTGGTGTTACCAACCGGGACTAAAGAAGCACACGGATCGTGTGTTTCTTTCAAGCGCTTGTGAGACGTTGGATCAGGGGTGTGTTTCTTTTGAGGGATTGTGAGCTGTTGGATCAACAGTATCACGACCACTTCGTGAGCCACCACTCGTAGAAAAAGGGCCTTTCGTCCGGAGCCCAAAAGTCATTAGTCCCGGTTCGGATGGGGGTATTAGTCCTGGTTCGTGGCATGAACCGGGACTAAAGCTCACGCGCCGGACACGTGGCGTGCCGCAGAGCATTAGTCCCGGTTCGTGGCATGAACCGGGACTAATAGCCCTCCCCTGCCTATAATATTTTTTCTATTTTTCATTTAATATGAAATAATTCATATCTTTAAATCCGTAAATCGAAATTGAACAAATAAAATGTCTAAATCGATTAGAAAAATGAGAGGAATCCAAATATGACATCCATATCATCATTTTCACCATGCATATTACTTTTTGCAACATATTTTTGGTACTTGCTTAATAAAAAAAGTCATTTTTGGCACTTAAAAAATGGAAATGATATTTATAAAAATAATTTGGAAATTGTTTTTGACAAAAATGTTTGCTATACCAAGACACACCTATGTATCAAATATGGACACATTATCACAAACTATGGCACGGGGATGGTCATAACTTGGTCATTTGAAGCGAATCCTATACATGTCTATAGATGATAGACATTTTTGTGAAGGTTTTTTTTTGAAATGTTTGTCAAAACTCAAGTTTATCATTTTTTCTAGCAACTAGTACACATAAAAGGACTCCATGCCAAATGATTTCACTTTTTTGAGTATTTTCTCCGTATTAAGTTGGTGGACTTGTAGCTGAAAACTCTCACTTTGGGCGAAACGGAGGGAATCTTTGCAAGAGTTGGGTGGATCTTGGTTTTGGATGTTCCTATGTCCTAACCTAACACAACCAAGAAAAAAAGTCCACTGGCCTACCCCCTTTTGACTCCGTTCAAAGGGGTACATGGGAATTTTGACTTTTTTCCAGCGGGTCTAGGGTTTCGCCGAAGCGGGGCTTCGGAGCGTCTGGAACCCACCAAAATCAAGGTGGTTCAATACCATATATATACAAGTGTGTTGGGTGTTGTACATGTTCAAGATCCTACTCCGGTGTGTGACCGGCTTCACTTTCTCTCTAGTAAGTTGGTGGACTTATAGCTGAAAACTCCCACTTCGGGCAAAACGGAGGGAACCTTTGAAAGAGTTGGGTGGATCTTGGTTGTGGATGTTCCTATGTCCTAACCTAACACAACCAAGCAAAAAAGTACACTGTCCTACCCCCTTTCGACTCTGTTCAAAGGGGTACACGGGAACTTTGACTTTTTCCAACGGGTCTAGGGTTTCGCTGAAGCGGGGCTTCACTTTCTCTCTAGTAAGTTGGTGTACGCTTGGCAAAAATAGGGAACTTCACAACAATGGTGCGCAACATCTCAACACCATTAGGAAACTATCTCAACGACGGTAGACAACTTCCGAGAAACCGTAGACAACTGTTAAGTTGGGTACCAAAGTTGCTTTGACAGACACTAAATTTAGTTCAATACACACAAAAGTTTTATGTCGGGCACCAAAGTTGCTTCCACACACACGAAAATTGCTATATCAGGCACCAAAGTTGCTTCAACACACATCAAAGTACCTTCATCACAAACCAAATTGTGCTTCATCGGACACTAACCTTGCTTTGCCTGGTACCTAAGTTGCTTTAATACAAACCAAAGTTTCTATGTCAGTCACTAAAGTTTCTTCGACACACTGTAGTTACTTCGTCACACACCAAAATTGCTTTGTCGGGCACCAAGTTGTTTTGTCGAGCACCAAAGTTGCTTCGACACACACCAACGGTTTTACGTCGTGCATCAGAATTGTTTTGATACACACTAAAGTTGTTTTGACACACGCCAAAATTTCTATGTCGAGCACCAAAGTTGGTTCGACAGATACCAAAGTTGCTATGTCGGGCTGCAAAGTTGGTTTGACACAAACCAAAATTGATTTGTCCGAGCACCAAATTTGCTTCGTCAAACACCAAATTTACTTTGTCGGCACCATAGTTGCTTCGACCACACACCAATGTTGCTACGAGGAAGCAAAATTCAGTACTAGAACGTGAGCAAGCAAAATTCAGAAGAAGAAGAAAAGTCAGGCGTTTGAGTTTGGCATCTACTCCCTCCATTTACAAAAGGATGTCTCAAATTTAGCCTAAGCTAGGACAAAATTGAGACATCCTTTTGTGGAGGGAGGGAGTAGTTAGTACGGCAGCTTGCCTTACGGGTACCCGTAGACACTGCCCGCGTTAACGATTCCGGCGCCGTCAGCCTAATCTCCTACTGCCGTTCACAAGCATGGATCCGCCGGCCTCCTCTCCCCAAAATCCCGGCCGGCGAGACGCCGTTCCAGCCCCATGCTGCTTCTCCTCGTTGCTGCCTTTGGGCGTCGCGACCACGCGCGCGACACCAGAGCAGACAGCACGTCCGCGGGGATCCGTCCAGCGGCATGGGAGCAGACCTGTAGCAAGCAGGGCCGGGGGAGGTACTCGTGCGTTGGTGGCCGAGGGTGCCAGCAATCAATCCGTGTCTGCGGCAACGAGGAGGCGACGAAGGTCTTCCATCCTGATGTACACCGACGACCGCCGCTGCTGCGCCGGAAAGGGAGCAGGGGAAACCAGCGGCGTCCGCGGCCGAGGTGGAGCACGAAGATGGGGACCGGCCGCGCCTGATGGGTCCGAGGAGCAGCGCGGGTCAATCCTCTGGTCGTCATCGAGATTCACTGGGTAAAGCTCGGCCTAGCTCATATGCGCTGGAGAAGGAGGCGAGCTGTTGGACGAGAGGCCGGCGGCGGGCGAGCGCGCTTTCACCTTGTGGCGAAGCTTAATCTAGCGCAGCGGTGGTTTGTCGTGTAGCGTGAGCGCTCAACTCGACCAAATAGCGCAGCTGCGCTCTTAGGCATTGATGCAGGAAAAAAAAAAGGAAAGGCAGCCCAACCGAATCGAGTGACGTATTGATCCAGACGAAGGAGTTGGATTCGATTCAAAGAAGTATTTCCAGCTAAAGATATACCGGTGTGCTTACCTGCAAGATTAGCACTCACGTGGGAAACAAATCCATGTGCAGTACGGTTCCCAAGGTTCAGAAAGAAAAGAAAGGAAAGGAAAAGAAACATGCTATCTGGAGAGTTCAAATTGAAGACGTACATCACTAGTCAATTAATGCCAAGGGGAAATCACGTGTGGAGAAGGAAAGAGTACAAACCGAGCGGTATTAGAATTCACTTGGATCGATCAGTCCATGTGCGACGCGGTCTCCAAGACTATTAGCGAAAAGAAAGGAAGAAGGAAAAATAGAGCGACGCGGAGAGTGCCCTCGAGTGCTACTCCTGTGTATCTGCTTACATTTTGCAAAAAGTAGAAAAGTTGGATTTGGCTGGCTTGCGATTACGCATGAAAAAGAGCAGCTCATGTAACAATGAAAAAGGAAGATGTAGAAGCGCAAGAGCATCGACCAAGGAGACCGGGCCGCGAGCCGGCTTCAAGCGACGATGACCCGGCTCCTTCAATAACATGGACGCCTTTAATCTCAGTCCATGACGATTCGTGCGCTCACGCTGTGTCTTCAACACAGGACAAAACAAGCTAAATTGCATTTATGTTTAAATTTCATGTTTTACTTTATTCAGTCAATTAAATCTGAGTCAATCCTGAGAGTTAAATATATTGTTTATAAGGAAATTACAAAGATCATCCAAAAAGTGGCAGGAAACTTTTCAAAGTCGAGTTGTTTATCACTCGCAATGGGTTTATCAAAGTCGAGCTATCTATTGCTTGCAATGGATTTCTTAGATAACAAGGTTGCTATTAAAGTGCCATCGATGTGCTCCGGTTCAAATCACCGGCTCATGCCTTATTTATCATTATCATCCTGGCTCAATTGCCGGTCTATATCCATCAATCTAGCTCAATCGCCGGCTCATGTCTTATTCATTATTCATTATCCTCATTTGGCTCAATCGCTGGTCTATATATCATTCATCATCTTTTCAGATCTATCACCGTACTCCGGCTTATTCATTATCATTATTCCGGCTCAATCGTCATACTCTGGCTTGTACATCGATTAACGCCAAGAGCGTGCCAAATATTTATCAATCAGAGGGGCGAATCCTAAAATCCGGGTCTCCCTGTTATCAATGGTTGGGTTGAAGACATGGATCTTACCATGAAACATCTCCCGGCTTCAGTTATTTTTCAGTTATCAATGGTTGGGTTGAAAACATGGATCTTACCATGAAACATCTCCCGGCTTCAGTTATTTTTCAGTTATCAATTGTTGGGTTGAAGACATGGAAAATCCATGAAACATCCCCGACTTTAATTATTTGCAGGTTGTTAGCATGCCCAGGAGTGTTTCACAACTTCGGTTAGCGTGCCCAGGAGTGCTTCGCAACATTGTGCATACTGGGTCTTGGGGACTGATCGCTCGAATAGCGCAGTTACAAACTCAAGACCCGGCATATAAGCCACTTTGGTCATGGGGGCTGATTATCAGTTATTGGTATAGCTGCAATCCCATGACCCGGCCAAATTCAGAGCCACTATATTCTTGGTTATCTAAACTTAAGCTCGATGTGAAACGCAATTATATGGCCTGATTGCGTGTCTGTAAATTCAATCAGTCATGAGGCCCACTGGGACTTGACTGACCCTGTTTTTAACAGAGAGGTCGCAACAGTGAAGATCCATGCGAAAGCCGGCTTACAGTTTATAGAAACCAAAAGGGTCATCGAAACCAAAGGGATTTGCAGAACGACATATCACGTTCATCAAAAAAGCAAACCCTCAGGGTGCACGTACACCATCAGCATAAATATCATAAGTTACTAATTTATTATAAGCCAATCATGTTGAATAATGTTATTTTTTGCATAAGGAAATTGTTTTTTGCAGGATGAATCTATAACCCGGCAGCAGAAGCTGGCTCATCAAGTTTGATATCGGGAAGTCAGAAAGTTTTCATGCTAAAGGCAGCAATACCACGTGATCTTATTTCCAGCAAAAAGAAAAAACAAGGAAGTAAAAGGATCTTCTCGCTTCATTATTGCAGCAGCTGGCGACTCAAAAAAGAAAATTATATCAGGGTATTACTAGCAGTTCACATGGACCAAGGAAGGACACGTGAAGGCTAGAGAAAGGAAAATCAGATTTTTGTTGCCTCCGTACGTATGTAATTGTAAGAAGAAGAAGGAAAAGAGTGCGGTCAGCTCAGAAGTCCCAGGAATCGATTATACGCCCATGGGCCGGTTTCAATTTTTTTCACTACCATCGACGAGCCATCTGGCGTCAGGACAAAACAGCAGGGAAGCCTGGACTTGAAGCAATCACGCTACAGAAGTTTTGCAGTACCAGTCAGATGGAGTTGTTGCATTGTCACGTGGTCATGCATGCATGCGGACAAAGCAATGTGAAGGAATAAAAAGAGAAAAGGAGAAATACAAGCTGGATGATACTACTACACATACAGGTCAATCAAAGGCCATCATACATATTCACGATCCCAATAAAAAAAAAAAGAGAAGAACAGTCAGTTTATGATTCATTTCAGCCTAGCCGGCTCAGTCTTATCCCAGCACGGCCGGCTTCGTCCAGGTTGGCGGGTCATCAGCATTTATGTTCATGGCCGGCTTCAAGCATTAAAATGATGACCCGGCAAATGACCGATTCCAACTGTTCAGGACCATTGATGAATTGCTAGACCAGTTTCTGCCGGATTGATCGTTCCAGTGGAGATAATTCTTGATCGGAGCTACAGTGTTTCTAATTTATGAGGTTATAAAAGGAAAAGTGTGAGTCTCGGGTGGTTGCAGGCATGTAACCCAGCGCTTGAGGGCTACACTAGTCAAAAGTTTATCCAAGGCAAATTATCAAAGTCCCAGGTGGCTGTGGACAGCTAACCCGGCACTTGGGGGCTACTCAGTTTGAAGCTTAATTTTTTGAATTAATGAAGAAGTCCCAGGCTGCTGCAGGCACGCAACCCGGCACTTGGGGGCTACAGTATTTGAAGTTCAAAATTTCTTTCAGAGGTACAAGATGCAAAAGTCCCAGGTCGCTGCAGGCATACAACCTGGCACTTGGGGGCTACACGGTTCGAAGTTTTATATTCATTCATCAAGCACCAAGTTATCGCGAGGTGATAAACTCGGAGCTTGGGGGGCTACAGGTTATATATACGAGAAAAATCGAACTTAATATTCTTGAGAGCTAGTAAACTGGAAGTATTTGTGCCGGGTCTTAACAATCCGGGTCTTGAAAGATAGCGTCCATGTGAGTAGGCTTCATCAAGTCCGAGTTGAGGGAATCTGGAGCATCCTTCAGCACAGCCTCCGTATGAGTGGGCTCTATCAAAAACCGAGTCAAAGGACTCACAAAAGAAAGTATCTGGAGTATTCTTGGCAGAATAAGCACGAGTTAAACCTGGAGGCATATGAACTCAGGAAGAAAAACAAGCAGGCCTAGCAACTGTGACCCGGGTTTTTGTCCCTTTAAATATTTATTTTTCTTATTTCAGGAGGTTAGCCTGGATGCTCAAAGATCAAGCATTGAATAGAAAACCGGAGGCGTATGAACCCGGTAGACAGTGACCTGGTTATGATATGGACCGCCAAGAAGAGCCGGCCTAACTAAAGAGAAAGCAATGTAACCCGGACTTTATATTTTGTGAGTATTTCTTATTTTTAGGAGGTTAACCCGGACGTCAAGGATGGCGGCTCCACTTGAGAAATAAAGTTTGAAGTTGAAGGAAAAGCACGCCAAACCCGACGTCCAAGTTAACCTGGGGGCTACTGATGGGGGGATTATAACCCGGTAGGCTCATGGAGAGGAAATCATGACCCGCCAGGCAGGAGGCCGGGTGAGGCCACCCATCATCATCATGGGCCGGGTTATATTGATGGGCCGGCGAGCTTGTCGGTAACCCGGTCTACACAAGGAAGTTTCTAGAAAACCCGGAGGTAGTATGCGTCATGAAGTCCAAGACTTGGAGGATACGAAAGACAAGACGAGTTAGAGTAGGATTCCAAGTACGGGTATAACCCGGCCTTACCTTGTATGCGACCAGGAGACCCGGTGGCCTTTATAAACCGGCACCTAGGTCATAGATAGACAGATTCAAGGGAAATAGACAAGAGAGAGAGAACCCAATAGAGAGCTCCCACGCCGGAATCATCCAAACCCGGCGATCGCCATTGGCGCACCATGTAACATATTATCATCTAGTGATTTATAGCAGGACGTAGGGATCCTCCACCGAGGGGACCTGAACCTGGGTAAAAAATATCTTCTCCCCGCAGAGCTAGACCATCTCCTGAACACCAGAGTCGCCTTGCCCCAATCTCAAGTTACCTCATGGTAACATCTGGCGTGTTATCTACCCCACGACAGGCCTACCCCCTTTTGACTCCGTTCAAAGGGGTACATGGGAATTTTGACTTTTTTCCAGCGGGTCTAGGGTTTCGCCGAAGCGGGGCTTCGGAGCGTCTGAAACCCACCAAAATCTAGGTGGTTCAATACCATATATATACAAGTATGTTGGGTGTTGTACATGTCCAAGATCCTACTCCGGTGTGTGACCGGCTTCACCGGTTTCACTTTCTCTCTAGTAAGTTGGTGGACTTATAGCTGAAAACTCCCACTTCGGGCAAAACGGAGGGAACCTTTGCAAGAGTTGGGTGGATCTTGGTTTTGGATGTTCCTATGTCCTGACCTAACACAACCAAGCAAAAAAGTCCACTGTCCTACCCCCTTTCGACTCTGTTCAAAGGGGTACACGGGAACTTTGACTTTTTTCAGCGGGTCTAGGGTTTCGCCGAAGCGGGGCTCCGGAGCGTCGGAAACCCACCAAAACCTAGGTGGTTCCATACCATATGTATACAAGTGTGTTGGGTGTTGTAAATGTCCAAGATCCTACTCCGGTGTGTGACCGGCTTCACCGGCTTCACTTTCTCTCTAGTAAGTTGGTGGACTTATAGCTGAAAACTCTCACTTTGGGCGAAACGGAGGGAATCTTTCCAAGAGTTGGGTGGATCTTGGTTTTGGATGTTCCTATGTCCTAACCTAACCTAACACAACCAAGAAAAAAATTCCACTGGCCTACCCCCTTTTGACTCCGTTCAAAGGGGTACATGGGAATTTTGACTTTTTTCCAGCGGGTCTAGGGTTTCGTCGAAGCGGGGCTTCGGAGCGTCGGAAACCAACCAAAATCTAGGTGGTTCAATACCATATATATACAACTGTGTTGTGTGTTGTACATGTCCAAGATCCTACTCCGGTGTGTGACCGGCTTCACCGGCTTCACTTTCTCTCTAGTAATTGGTGGACTTATAGCTGAAAACTCCCACTTCGGGAAAAAACGGAGGGAACCTTTGCAAGAGTTGGGTGGATCTTGGTTTTGGATGTTCCTATGTCCTAACCTAACACAACCAAGCAAAAAAGTCCACTGTCCTACACCCTTTCGACTCTGTTCAAAGGGGTACACGGGAACTTTGACTTTTTCCAACGGGTCTAGGGTTGCGCCGAAGCGGGGCTCCGGAGCGTCGAAAACCCACCAAAACCTAGGTGGTTCCATACCATATGAATACAAGTGTGTTGGGTGTTGTAAATGTCCAAGATCCTACACCGGTGTGTGACTGGCTTCACCGGCTTCACTTTCTCTCTAGTAAGTTGGTGGACTTATAGCTGAAAACTCTCACTTTGGGCGAAACGGAGGGAATCTTTGCAAGAGTTGGGTGGATCTTGGTTTTGGATGTTCCTATGTCCTAACCTAACACAACCAAGAAAAAAGTCCACTGGCCTACCCCCTTTTGACTCCGTTCAAAGGGGTACATGGGAATTTTGACTTTTTTCCAGCGGGTCTAGGGTTTCGCCGAAGCGGGGCTTCGGAGCGTCTGAAACCCACCAAAATCTAGGTGGTTCAATAACATATATATACAAGTGTGTTGTGTGTTGTACATGTCCAAGATCCTACTCCGGTGTGTGACCGGCTTCACCGGCTTCACTTTCTCTCTAGTAAGTTGGTGGACTTATAGCTGAAAACTCCCACTTCGTGCAAACGGAGGGAACCTTTGCAAGAGTTGGGTGGATCTTGGTTTTGGATGTTCCTATGTCCGAACCTAACACAACCAAGCAAAAAAGTCCACTGTCCTACCCCCTTTTGACTCCGTTCAAAGGGGTACACGAGAATTTTGATTTTTTCCAGCGGGTCTAGGGTTTCGCCGAAGCGGGGCTTCAGAGCGTCTGAAACCCCCCAAAACCTAGGTGGTTCCATACCATATGTATACAAGTATGTTGGGTGTTGTACATGTCCATGATCCTACTCCAGTGTGTGACCGTCTTCACCGGCTTCACTTTCTCTCTAGTAAGTTGGTGGATTTATAGGTGAAAACTCCCACTTCGGGCGAAACGGAGGGAAACTTTGCAAGAGTTGGGTGGATCTTGATATGGATGGCATATTTGAATTCCTCTCATATTTCTAATCGACTTAGACATTTTATTTGTCAAATTTCGATTTACGGATGTAAAGATATGAATTATTCCATATTAAATGTAAAAAGAAAAAATAAAGTAAAATATATTTTATTGTTATTTATTCAAAATATACTATTACATAATCATTGTTACTTATTCAAACAAAATTTTAAATTTAAACAATGAAAAAGTGTAACATCGTAACCGAGTGGTTAATATGATTGATAGGATACTAATATCAGTAAGTTCTAACTTCTTATTTGGAAGCTAATTTGAAAGGAACTCAAAAGTTAAGCGTGCTTGGGCTGGAGCAATCTGAGGATGGGTGACCGAATGGGAAGTTTGACCAGGGTAAGTATTTTGACCTATGACTAAGTGTGTAATTAGAGATTAAGTATGTGGCTAAGTGGAGAATTTCAAAATAGAATTTGAAAAGTAAAAAAAAAGATTAAAAGTTTAAAAAAAAATTTTCAAAAAATAAAAAATTGTTGAAAAAAAATGCCCCATTAGTCCCGGTTCGTATTACAAACCGGGACTAAAGCTCCTCCCCCACGTGGAACCCCATTAGTCCGGTTCGTGGCCGAACCGGGACTAGCATTAGTCCCGATTGGCTAGTCCCGGTTCGGGAACCGGGACTAATGACTCAAACCAACCGGGACTATATGGGGGTTTTCTACTAGTGCACATGACCCGGTTGGTGTTACCAACCGGGACTAAAGAAGCACACGTACCCTATATATAGCCCCCCTTCTGGACATGTTCAGCACTCAGTGTCTACTCATTGTAATTCATTTTGGCAGTACACGGGTAGCAGAGAGCAAGATTTCTGAGAGGCAGGAGTTCCTAGAGCGGAGGCTGAAGGTGAACCCTCCCCTCGGTCGGATCCAAGCAGCGGCAAGGATCTCTGATGATTAGCAACATCCCCAACACTTTTCGGACGGTTGCAAATCATCAGAGACGTCTTGCCGCTGTTTGGATCGAAGGGCGATTTGCCGTCTCACGACCACGCGATGATTTGCCGATTTGCCGGTCAGAGTGGCCACTGGAGAAGGTAGGCAGGGGAAACCGTATGTTTTGTTCTATCACTTGGAAATGCTAAAGATCTTGGAGAATGCAGCTGATTGAAGCTTCTTACACATGCTCCTTACATAAAGGTTTAATACATTCCATAGAATGCATTACATAAAAGGTTTAATACATTATTACACATCACCAACATCCCTATCTATTGTTTCTGTTTTCTTCTGAGCCGTAGCCATGGAGAATCTTCATCATTTAACAGGATGCTTGGGTCAGTTTTCACTGTGAAGGGCGGAATTTCATGAAACTTATTATAATCTTCTGACATGTCTGTCTTGTCATCCACTCCCACGATGTTTCTTTTCCCTGAAAGAACTATGTGGCGCTTTGGCTCATCGGACGATGTATTCTTTTGCTTATCTTTTCTTTTTTTCGGTTTGGTAGACATGTCCTTCACATAGAAAACCTGAGCCACATCATTGGCTAGGACGAATGGTTCGGTGTGGTACCCAAGATTCTTGAGATCCACTGTTGTCATTCCGTACTGCGGGTCTACCTTTACCCCGCTAGCTGCGACCCATTTGCACCGAAATAAAGGGACCTTAAAAGTAGGTCCATAGTCAAGTTCCCATATCTCCTCTATGTACCCATAATATGTGTCCTTCTGCCCATTGTCGTCTGTTGCATCAAAGCGGACACCACTGTTTTGGTTGGTGCTCTTTTTATCTTGGGCCTTCGTGTAAAATGTATTACCATTTATCTCGTACCCTTGGAAAGTACATATAGTCGAAGATGGACACCTGGCCAACAAGTACAGCTGATCTCCAACAATGGTGTTATTCATGAGATGTATCTGCAACCAACTGCCGAAAGTCTTCTCGTGTTCCCCGTCACGGTTTTCGGAGCGTAGAATATTCTTGTGTCTCTCGATATACGGAGCCACCACGGTGGAATTGTGTAGAACTGTGTAGTGTGCTTGAGTGAAAGAATGCCCGTCCCTACATACCGTTGCTTTCCTTCCTAGTGTGCCTTTTCCAGTCAGCCTCCCCTCATACCGAGATTCAGGAACACCAATCGGCTTAAGGTCAGGAAGAAAGTCAACACAAAACTCAATGACCTCCTCTGTTCCATAGCCCTTGGAGATGCTTCCTTCTGGCCTAGCACGGTTACGAACATATTTCTTTAAGACTCCCATGAACCTCTCGAAGGGGAACATATTGTGTAGAAACACAGGACCAAGAATTCTAATCTCTTCGACTAGGTGAACTAGGAGGTGCGTCATAATATTGAAGAAGGATGGCGGGAACAACAACTCGAAGCTGACCAGACATTGGACCACATCAATTTGTAACCCTGATAGACTTTCTCGATCGATTACCTTCTGAGAAATTGCATTGAGGAATGCACATACCTTCACAATGGCCAGTCGAACATTTTCCGCTAGAATTCCCCTCAATGCAACCGGAAGCAATTGCGTCATAAGCACGTGGCAGTCATGAGACTTTAGGTTTTGGAATTTTTTCTCTTTCATATTTACTATTCCCTTTATATTCGACGAGAAGCCAGACGGGACCTTGATACTGAAAAGGACTTCAAAAAAGATTTCCTTCTCTTCCTTGGTAAGAGCGTAGCTGGCACGCCCTTGAAACTGCCCTGGATGCATGCCGTCTCGTCCTTTATGACGTTCCTGGTCCTCCCGTGCTTCTGGTGTATCTTTTGACTTCCCATACAAGCCCAGGAAGCCTAGAATATTCACGCAAAGATTCTTCGTCAGGTGCATCACGTCGATTGCGGAGCGGACCTCATGGACTTCCCAATAGGGTAGCTCCCAAAATATAGATTTCTTCTTCCACATGGGTGCGCGCTTATCAGCGCCGTTCGGAACAGGTTGGCTGCCAGGACCCTTTCCAAAGATTACTTTTAAATCCTTGACCATACCAAATACTTCAGCACCAGTACGGGTGACAGGCTTCGTCTGGGTTTCTGCCTTGCCATTGAAATGCTTGCCTTTTTGCCTTAAGGGATGCTTGTGCGGAAGAAAACGACGATTGTACGGGTACACATTCTTCCTACATTTGTCCAGATATATACTTTCCGTCTGATCCAAACAGTGCGTGCATGCATTGTATCCCTTGTTCGTTTGTCCTGAAATGTTACTAAGAGCAGGCCAATCATTGATGGTTACGAAAAGCAACGCTCGTAGGTCAAATGTCTCCTGTTTGTGCTCATCCCACACATTTACACCTGGTTTGGCCCACAACTGCAAAAGTTCATCGACTAATGGCCTTAGGTACACATCAATGTCGTTGCCGGGTTGCTTCGGGCCTTGGATGAGCACTGGCATCATAATGAACTTCCGCTTCATGCACAACCAAGGAGGAAGGTTGTAGATACATAGAGTCACGGGCCAGGTGCTGTGACTGCAGCTCTGCTCCCCAAAAGGATTCATGCCATCTGTACTTAGACCAAACCATAAGTTCCTTGCGTCACCTGCAAAGTCCCCGAACTCTCTCTCGATTTTTCTCCACTGCCGACCATCAGCGGGGTGCCTCAACTTGTCGTCTTTCTTACGGTCTTCCATGTGCCATCGCAACAACTTGGCATGCTCTTTGTTTCTGAACAGACGTTTCAACCGTGGTATTATAGGAGCATACTACATCACCTTGGCAGGAACCCTCTTCCTGGGTGGCTCGCCCTCAATATCACCAGGGTCATCTTTTCTGATCTTATACCGCAATGCAGTGCATACCGGGCATTTATCCATATTCTCGTACTTCTCACCGCGGTAGAGGATGCAGTCATTAGGGCATGCATGTATCTTCTGCACGTCTAATCCTAGAGGGCAGACAAGCTTCTTTGCTTCGTACGTGCTGGCGGGCAATTCGTTCTTTCTTGGAAGCATCTTCTTCATTAGTACCAGCAACTTTTCAAATGACGAGTCAGTCACACCGGTCTCTGCCTTCCACTTCAGCAATTCCAGTGTGCTATCCAGCTTCTTCTGGCCATCTTCACAAGTTGGGTACAACAATTTGTTGTGGTCCTGTAACATCTGCTCGAACTGCAACCTCTCCTTTTCTGTGTCGCAGTCTCGCCTTGCATCAGAAATGACCTGACCAAGATCATCAACGGGCTCATCTGGTGCCCGTTCTTCGCCCTGACCTTCTTCTTCATTGTCTTCCATTGCGGTATCAGCGTATTCAGGGAACATAGATCGGTAGTTGTCATCATCGTTCTCTTCTTCATCGCCGTCTTCCATCATAACCCCTCTTTCTCCGTGTTTGGTCCAAACACTATAGCCGGGCATGAAACCGGACCGAAGCAGGTGGCTCTGAATGACTCTTGAGTTAGTGTGATCCTTCACATTCCGACATTCATCACATGGACAAAACATAAAGCCGCATCGCGAAAAGAATGCACGCCTGCTCTGTAAGCGGCTGTGCGTCGGTCACCGTACATCCATGGATGGCTCATCTGCATCATACAACTATATATCAAACGCAATGACGATGCTAAAATTAGTACCGCACGGTGACCGACTAGAAAATAGTTGCTAACCTTTTAGGACAAGTGGAAATAAAGAGGTGAAAGCTTAAGTGTGGCTCGGGCACCTCATATATGTTTGTATTGTGTGAACTCAAATGGCATCACTCTAACAGGCATTTCATCGAACACCTTGAGTGCATATGAAGGAGAGAAAAAAATAGCACTAGCCCACACCACCTCCACCAGGAAAAAAACGAAGAGTGAGTGGAGAGGGTGCTGCCATACATATAGGGGTGCCAGCCCTTTTGTCCCGGTTTGAGATAAAAACCGGGACTAAAGGGGGGACCTGGCCGCTGCGGGCCGCGGACCCCTTTAGTCCCGGTTTGTATCTCAAACCGGGACAAAAGGGTCCTCACGGGCCGGGACAAAAGGGGGGAGGGGCGCCTGGGCTATTTCGGGCGACGTGGCCTGGCCTTTTGTCGCGGTTTGTAAGTGGGCCGGGACAAAAGGGGTTGGACGAAAGGCCCTGTCTCTACTAGTGTATATACTCCATGCAAAGTTCATCAATTTGCCAACCTAGGGATACGCGTAAGCCTTATAAACTGAGAAGGAGGGAGTAGTTGTTGTAGCGGTCAATTTGAAAAGTTATTAGACGGTTTTGAAAACTAATGCATGCATACTTTTAAAAACTATAAAATTTAACGGATGAGATTGATTTTTAGTCTTATCTTCTAGGAGGTAAAAGTATACCATTCTATATACCTTAGCGGCTATTATTATCGAAGAAATAGGCTTTCGCCCCGCTATATTGATATACAAACCAACCGATACAACATTGAGACCACCGCTGGGGCAAACATCACAATCATGCCCAAAAGAAAAGGAAGAGAAACAGAAAAGAAAACAAAGCCGACACCGGCGGATCAACGAAAACGAAGGTAACCCGCAACCGCTGCGCCCTCTCCGGCAAAGTCCCACCACAAACCTAGCACTCTAAATCACCGCGTACCAAACAGCACCTCCAAGAAGGAAAGCGACGACGACGACGCTGCTGCCCGGACAGACCTAGTGTTTCCCCGGTACGCTCCGAGGAATGGGGAAGAGGTACACCCGACGCCCCTCAAGAGGGAAGGGTGACACTCGCAAGCGTCACCACGTCGGTGCCAATGGCAGGGATTTCTCCCAACCCCCAAAAAACCACGTCTCGGACAATCAGTAGCGCTCCACCCAACTTGCCGCCCACCAACAAACGCCACCACGGTCTTGAAGTCACCAACGTCGTCTCACCATGGCAAACATAGCAGGGCCAGTCAGCCCGAGACGAAGCAGCCGTAGACAAGGTCCGACAGAGGCACAACCACTCGGGAGGGAACAACCTCCACCGTCAAAGACGATAGCCGACCGACGCTACGGCAAGAGCACACCGAGCCACATTGGAACTAGAGGGCGGCAGCAGCGCAGCCACCTGGAGGGCGTCCTCCACCGCCATCGACGGGTGCTGACCAGACACGGCAGCAGGGCACTACAAGAAATATGCTACTCTATGACCCTCAATATTGGTCACCGAATGGTCACATATTTTAATTTGTGACCTTTTTGTGACCAAAAACACTTGGTCACGTTATGAGCGTCACTAACTAGCCAATGTGACCTTTTTTGGGGATTGGTCATAGACTTCTATGACCAAAAGAAAAGGTCACAGATTTTATGACCAATATTTTGGTCACGGGCAATCTGGCCACGCCACGTCAAATCCAACGTGGCAAAGCTGACGTGGCAAATTTGTGACCAAATGAAATGGTCGTAGAACAGAATCAGCCCGGTCCGGTTCAGCCATCTATATGGGCTGGGCCCAATAAATCAGCCCATTTAATGTTTTTTCGCTGCTAATTTTTAAGGGATAGATGGGCCAAGCCCAACAATTCGGTTCTTATGTTTTCTGGGCCTGGCCTTTTCGGCTCAAAGAGTTTCGTTATTTCTTTTTAATATAAGGTGGGTCCTAGCTGTCAGGTTGTGGTAAGTGGGACCCAGCTGTCAGGTTCTGGTAAGCGGGACCCAACTGTCAGGTTCTGGTAAGTGGTTATTACATGAAAGTGCATAATCTTCATAATTCAATTTGACAGTAAAACAACCAGTATTTAAATTCACACTGACACAAAATACACGTAATCCTTCAAATATCAGCAGCCAGATTCAGTATGGAGCTTCTGCTCTACAAATAGCATGTAATACAATGGCAATCACAGTTACAAGCTTTACGAGTGTAATAACTAGATACTTTACAAGCTTTGTAAGTGATATCTTCTTCAACATGGAGAACCTTCGAATCACAAACTGGGCACATGCTCCTGTCGATATGATCCACATGCCGGAAGACCATAGTCAGGACTGAGGTAACAGAAACGGTCGCCCTGTTACATGAATCAGCAGAGAATAATCAAAAGACTGGAGCCAATATATAATGTACAAACCAGTCAAAAAAAGGACATAGTTCTTTATGAAAATAACACAAATTTAGCTATAGTTCCAGGCTTTTTCTTATCCAGCTAAGTTAGAATGAGATGCTCATTCAAACAAGAAAACAAAGACAATATGAATTATGTATGGCACAACTGAGGTCGTGCAACAAACTTCACTGCAACACACTGCGCCTAACAAAAATATCATTCTACTACCAGAGCCATCCATTAAACTGGCAGGATCAAACAATACTAGTCAGCGCACGCATACTAACATCACAAAAGCAGGAGAGAATAAAGGAAACCGAGAGAGATACCTGTGGATGATAGCGTCGAAGATGATTCAGATTGAGTTAGCATCGGTGAGGGGTGGATGATCTCCATGGTGTGCTTGATGATGCGCACGACCATGATCTTGGCATTGTTGCGTCCCTGCGTTCGATGATGGGGTACCAATGCATCCAATGAGAACAAAATCACCATCATTAACACACAGCTTCAAGTAAAAGCTAAGTATATATCGAATGACAGTGAAAACAAGTTGAGAAAACACTGAAAATGATTTTTCATGTCAAGCAGAGTTCAAACCGAATAAACATATCCATGCCAAGGCGAAATAATAATAAGAAAATACTAGCAGTAGTAAATACTCTTTGTGATAGCAGTAGTAAAAACTCATTTGGAAAGACTAGTATTTGGGAGCATGCATTCATACTCTCTGTGTTAGCAGTGGTCATAACTTTCTTGTGAAACTATTCTTGCAATAAATGAGTAGTGTGATTTAGTTAACAGCAATATGACATACCCACTTCTCCTAAGCTGAAGAATATACATCTCACAATGCCACCAACACTCCAGCCAATGTGGCATCTAATAATGCATGTGCTAACAGTAATTTGAGTACTCATTAGTGCAGTGCAACTAATATTGCAAGTATAGAGAAAGCATGACTAAAAGCTATAGAGCATGTAGCATTGATAATTAGGTGTGACATATAGCTGCTTGTCATGTCTGATCAAGCATGTAGGCAGAAGTACTGGATACAACTGTATATATATAAATAGTCAATTACAACAGTAAACAAGCTTTGAATACAGCACTACATATCACAGCAGCATGATAAAAATGTACTCGATATATTCACACAAGTCAAACACGACTATCACCAGTTTTCCGATGTACTAGCGCACAAGCCTTACCTTGTTGAATTATAGGAAAAACTTTCTTAGCTCACTTACAAGTGCATATAACAGAATGGGATTCTGAAATTAAGACATTCTTGTAGCATTGCAAACAAAAACTAACGGAAACAAAGGCCAGATCGAGTAGGGTTTTCCCATACTCCAATCAGAGATCAGAGGGAGACCTGGAGGGCAGTGACTCGTGAGCGAGCTTGTAGTCCTTGTAGAGGAAGTAGTAGCCGCTTGCGTCCACGGCTCCCGCCCTAGTTGACCAGGCCTCGAAGTTCCCGAGCGTGTTCTTGCGGCCACTGCACCACCCGATACCTGAAAAACCAGTAAAACAACAAAAACGTCAGATCTGAGCCGTCTCTGCTGTGGACAGACGCGAGAAGATAGAGGAGCGGAATCCCTCCCTGCAGCGCGAGGTGGACGACGGTCGAGCGAGGATCTCGTCGACGCCGTCGCGGTTCTGGTTGCCGAAGATCCGTGGCCGGCGTGGGGCAACGCCACCGCAAACACCAGGTCACGAGCCGCCGCGGTCTGGCCAGCTCGACGGAGCGGCGTGCATGGGAGCGCGCGCGCGCCGGCGAGCCAACCGGCCACGGCGCCGTGGCTGCTGGGCGGCACTGCATCTGTCGCCGGTGAGGTTGCGCGACGCGCTCGATCTGCTGCCGGAGGTGGTGGTGGAAGGGAGGATGGAGGGGGCTGGGGTAGGAGTGGGAGGGGGCAGCGTCGGATGGACCTGACGGCGGCATCGGCAGCGGCGCGAATCGGAGCGGGAACCCTAGGAGATCGGCGCGAGGAAGAAAGAGGGAGGCGGCGGCGGGGGTCGAGGGAGGCGACTGGCTAGGGTTAGGGTGGGGTGGATCACGGGAAAGAGACGAGGGTGCTGGACTGCTGGCGGCTAGGGTTCGGGAGGGGGATGGCGCCGATATTTGTTAGTCTGGGAGAAAATTACACATTTATCCTTGGTTGTGTGGTGCTTGCTTGAGTGTGGAAGGATATTCCAGTCATTTTTGTGTTGTGTGCGAAGTCAGGCAGAGACATCGGATCGTCAAGGTGTGGACGGCTCAGATCGGCTAGCAGAGTGATCCGTGGGAGAGTGTGGTTCTGCATTTTGATTGGCTCGTGACAAGTGACTTTTAAAATTGTTTATAAGTGCTACAAATGAGTATTTTTATGAAGGACCTAGCACAAATATGTTGCAAAATGGGATCTCATCATTTTTGTAAAATATTATACCACATTTGATGTACCAATAACCAAAGGGTTGTGTGTATAAAGCTTTCCACACACCACTTGTAAAAAGACAAATTTCCATCAATTCGATGAAACCGGGTCAAATTTGAACTACGGGTGCCTCGTAGTTTGCTCAAGAGTTTTTGTAAAAATAATTTTTGGGTACAAAAGTATCTATTTCATCATAGATACACAAAGAGTTCCACAAGATTCAACCTCTAGATACGATCGGTCATGTCCGTCGTTTTGATCGTATTTTGAAATCAGCGTAGATAATTCAAAAAAAAATCAAAAAGATGTAAATCCTTCGCAAAGTGTCATTATATGTGACCTAGTTTTAAGGAAAAATAACAAACTTGGAAAATGTAAGATCTTAAAAAAGTGTTCACACAAATGACCTCTCATGTATGAAGATTCGTGGCCTTCAGCCCAATTGACCAATGTTTATGCGGTAACCATGACATAGTTTGTTCAAATATGCCGATATTGCGCACAATAGTGTATCTTGGAATGGAGAACAATGTTGCCAAACAAAATTTTCAACTTTATTACACAAAAAATTCATTTTTCATTTTCCGATTGCGAAAAATGGGTGTTTTTGTGAAGCACATACCAAAAATATGTTGCAAATTGGGATCACACCATTTTTGTAAAATATGAGACCACATTTGATGTAAAAATAACTAAATGGTTGTGTGTGAAAGGTTTCCATCCACCCCTTGTCAAAAAGACAAATTTCCGTCAATTCAGCTGAAACCGGGTCAAATTTGAACTACGGGTGCCTCGTAGTTTGCTCAAGATTTTTTGTAAAAATCATTTTTGGGTACAAAAGTATCTATTTCATCATAGATACACAAAGATTTCCACAAGATTCAACCTCTAGATACGATCGGTCATGTCCGTCGTGTTGATCGTATTTTGAAATCGGCGTAGATAATTCAAAAAAAAATCAAAAAGATGTAAATCCTTCGCAAAGTGTCATTATATGTGACCTAGTTTTAAGCAAAAATAACAAACTTGGAAAATGTAAGATATCTTAAAAAAGTGTTCACACAAATGACCTCTCATGTATGAAGATTCGTGGCTTTCAGCCCAATTGACCAATGTTTATGCGGTAACCATGACATAGTTTGTTCAAATATGCCGATATTGCGCACAAGAGTGTATCTTGGAATGGAGAACAATGTTGCCGAACAAAATTTTCAACTTTATTACACAAAAAATTCATTTTTCATTTTCCGATTGTGAAAAATGGGTGTTTTTGTGAAGCACATACCAAAAATATGTTGCAAATTGGGATCACACCATTTTTGTAAAATATGAGACCACATTTGATGTAAAAATAACTAAATGGTTGTGTGTGAAATGGTTTCCATCCACCCCTTGTCAAAAAGACAAATTTCCGTCAATTCAGTTGAAACCGGGTCAAATTTGAACTACGGGTGCCTCGTAGTTTGCTCAAGATTTTTTGTAAAAATCATTTTTGGGTACAAAAGTATCTATTTCATCATAGATACACAAAGAGTTCCACAAGATTCAACCTCTAGATACGATCGGTCATGTCCGTCGTGTTGATCGTATTTTGAAATCGGCGTAGATAATTCAAAAAAAAATCAAAAAGATGTAAATCCTTCGCAAAGTGTCATTATATGTGACCTAGTTTTAAGCAAAAATAACAAACTTGGAAAATGTAAGATATCTTAAAAAAGTGTTCACACAAATGACCTCTCATGTATGAAGATTCGTGGCTTTCAGCCCAATTGACCAATGTTTATGCGGTAACCATGACATAGTTTGTTCAAATATGCCGATATTGCGCACAAGAGTGTATCTTGGAATGGAGAACAATGTTGCCGAATAAAATTTTCAACTTTATTACACAAAAAATTCATTTTTCATTTTCCGATTGTGAAAAATGGGTGTTTTTGTGAAGCACATACCAAAAATATGTTGCAAATTGGGATCACACCATTTTTGTAAAATATGAGACCACATTTGATGTAAAAATAACTAAATGGTTGTGTGTGAAATGGTTTCCATCCAGCCCTTGTCAAAAAGACAAATTTCCGTCAATTCAGTTGAAACCGGGTCAAATTTGAACTACGGGTGCCTCGTAGTTTGCTCAAGATTTTTTGTAAAAATCATTTTTGGGTACAAAAGTATCTATTTCATCATAGATACACAAAGAGTTCCACAAGATTCAACCTCTAGATACGATCGGTCATGTCCGTCGTGTTGATCGTATTTTGAAATCGGCGTAGATAATTCAAAAAAAATCAAAAAGATGTAAATCCTTCGCAAAGTGTCATTATATATGACCTAGTTTTAAGCAAAAATAACAAACTTGGAAAATGTAAGATATCTAAAAAAAAGTGTTCACACAAATGACCTCTCATGTATAAAGATTCGTGGCTTTCAGCCCAATTAACCAATGTTTATGCGGTAACCATGACATAGTTTGTTCAAATATGCCGATATTGCGCACAAGAGTGTATCTTGGAATGGAGAACAATGTTGCCGAACAAATTTTCAACTTTATTACACAAAAAATCATTTTTCATTTTCCGATTGCGAAAAATGGGTGTTTTTGTGAAGCACATACCAAAAATATGTTGCAAATTGGGATCACACCATTTTTGTAAAATATGAGACCACATTTGATGTACAAATAACTAAATGGTTGTGTGTGAAATGGTTTCCATCCACCCCTTGTCAAAAAGACAAATTTCCGTCAATTCAGTTGAAACCGGGTCAAATTTCAACTACAGGTGCCTCGTAGTTTGCTCAAGATTTTTTGTAAAAATCATTTTTGGGTACAAAAGTATCTATTTCATCATAGATACGCAAAGAGTTCCACAATATTCAACCTCTAGATACGATCGGTCATGTCCGTCGTTTTGATCGTATTTTGAAATCGGCGTAGATAATTCAAAAAAATCAAAAAAGATGTAAATGCTTCGCAAAGTGTTATTATATGTGACCTAGTTTTAAGAAAAAATAAGAAACTTGGAAAATATAAGATATCTTAAAAAAGTGTTCACACAAATGACCTCTCATGTATGAAGATTCGTGGCTTTCAGCCCAATTGACCAATGTTTATGCGGTAACCATGACATAGTTTGTTCAAATATGCCGATATTGCGCACAAGAGTGTATCTTGGAATGGAGAACAATGTTGCCGAACAAATCTTTCAACTTTATTACACAAAAAATTCATTTTTCATTTTCCGATTGCGAAAAATGGGTGTTTTTGTGAAGCACATACCAAAAATATGTTGCAAATTGGGATCACACCATTTTTGTAAAATATGAGACCACATTTGATGTACAAATAACTAAATGGTTGTGTGTGAAATGGTTTCCATCCACCCCTTGTCAAAAAGACAAATTTCCGTCAATTCAGTTGAAACCGGGTCAAATTTGAACTACGGGTGCCTCGTAGTTTGCTCAAGATTTTTTTAAAAATCATTTTTGGGTACAAAAGTATCTATTTCATCATAGATACGCAAAGAGTTCCACAATATTCAACCTCTAGATACGATCGGTCATGTCCGTCGTTTTGATCGTATTTTGAAATCGGCGTAGATAATTCAAAAAAAATCAAAAAGATGTAAATCCTTCGCAAAGTGTCATTATGTTGCAAAATTGCACACAATTTTTGAAAATAACTAGACCCCAGTTTCGTGTAGGAGTTCATGATTGTTTCTGTTCTTATTATTTTCTATATTGTGGTTTTCAAATTTTTCTATAACGAGAAACCTTTTTTATAGAGATATAATGAAAAACAGCTATTTTTCCTATTTTCAGTATGGGCCGAATACATGTGAGAGTAGAGTATGAGGCATCCCGCATTTATTCTGCATGGGCCAAGGCCCACTCTGCACACGTAAAGAAGAAAAGAGGAGGCCTCCTCCCAAGCCCAGTCGGCATCATGGGTTAAGTTAGGCCGAGGCGCCTTTGTTTCACTGAATGAGTGGTGGCCTGATGGTTAGGTTCGCCATGCAGAGAGGAAGAGATCGTGGGTTCGAGTCCCACGGTCCTCTTTTTGCTGATTAAACCGAATTTGATCAGGTATGATGGGCGCGTGGTGGACCCACATGTCAGGTATGATGGGTGGGGGTCCCACTTGTCAGTGGTTGGTGTGGGTCCCACATGTCAGGTCGGGGGTTGAGGTAGTGTGGGGTAGGACCCGCATGTCTGGTAGGGTTGGGGCGGGACCCACATGGCAGCTTGAAGAGGGGTTGGGTCCCACATGTCAGGTCAGTCAATAAAGTCAACGCATGTGCTTCTTCTTTGCAAAGGTCCTACCTGTCAGATTGACACGTAGATGAAACTGCTGAGTTGGCTGTCCAGTAGATTGACACGTAAGCGAAAATCACACCTAAGCAGTGACACGTAGGTAACTTTGCTGAGTTGGCTGCCAACATATGTGAATGACCATTTTAAATGGTCAGAAAAAGGTCATATATTGGTGCTGGCTGGCTTATGACCAATTCATGTTAGGAAAAAAAGTACTTTGGTCACAAGATGGTCATAAATTTGTGTTGTTTACACCCTCAAAACCAGCGTGTGACCAACTGGTTCAAAATGGTCATAGATCTATGACCAATATTTTGGGGGTCACTATAAAAGGTCACATTATAGCATATTTCTTGTAGTGGGGACACACCAGGCCAATCAGGCCCGTCCGAGCCCGAGGGCTCGTAAAGTCCCCGCCGCCATGCTGCTGCACGTAGGCCGCCACCGCCGCTACCCACTCGGTTCCTAGGCTCAGCCGGACCCAGCTAGGCCCGTGAAGCTCCCACCGCCACGCTGCAGCAAGGGTGGCGTCACCGCTGTCATCTCCGTCGCGAGCCGCGCATCAGGCCAAACCGGGGGCACCGAGGCAAACCCGCCCTAACCCAGATCGGGCCCAAAGGGCCCAGATCTGGGCCTGCAGGGCCGGATTCACCACCGCTGCCCCAGCCACCAACGGCAGCACCCCACGACCTTGGCCATCCGCGCTGCACCAGGAAGAGCTCGCCGCCACGCCGGAGTCGCCGCCGAGGAGCACCACCCGGGTCGCCGGGCAGCCGTCGCCCTAAGCCGCACCGCCGCCAGGAGAGGTGCCGCCCCGCGCGGCCTCCCTCGTGCGCGGGTAGAGGAGCACCGCCGCCAGCTCCACCCGAGCCACGCTCGGGGGCTCACGCCGACGGCGGCGGGAGAGGAGCCGCCGGAGGTCCGCTCGGACAAGGGGAACGAGGCCGCGCCCGGCCGCCGCGGGGGCGGCGCGGACGTGGGAAGGAGAAGGGGGGAGGCGGAGGGGAGGGGGAGGGTGGAGCGGCGCTGGCCGGCCGGCGGCGGGTCGGCGGCGCGGCTAGGGTTAGCGCGGGGAGAGTCGCGAGAGCGCTCGGGGAGAGAGACCTTTTGTGAAAGACTAGCAATATGCCCGATAAAGACTAGCCAACGGTTCATAATCATTAAAGTTTACATAGCCTTTTGAATCTTTTTCCCAAGCCAGAAACAAACATGTGTACTTTTCTATTTATGAAAGGAACTCAGCCGTACGATTAGTTTGGGCGGGTAAAGGAAGACAAAACAGGAAAGCTCGTGGACCTTGCTCTTGTTGGGTAGGAGTATGTGGCCAACGAGACCCAACCAATTACTAGGCCTGCTGGGTCCATACTTTCGTCGGTCTCCTTCGTCGTGAGGCAGCTGTACGATGCCACCATGGTCAGGGCGACTGTTCAGACGGAAGAAGTTTTCCTTTTTAGAAGCGTACTTTCTCCGTTCTCAAATTAATATCATCATTAACTATAAATATTAACTTTGATTATTCATTTTATTCAAAAAATATGATAAATTTCAAATATTTTGTTATAATTTGTTTTATCATCAAAGTTGTTTGAATTATAACTTATAAATTTTTAGATTTGAATTAATTTTTTGAATAAGAGAATGGTTAAAGTTAATATTTATAGTCAATGACAACATTAATTTGAGAACGGAGGGAATATGTACATATGACGTATAATTTTTAGAAACAAGGCAAAAGCTTTGCCTTTTATATTGATATAGAAGGAGCAAAGACAAGCACAAAACCAAGACCTAAAAAAACAGGGCCGAGACCCAAAGATTACTTATCGCTTAACCCCCGGTGATTTCTACTAACTTTTTCGCGCCCGCCAGGATCCAGTTCTTGCTTTCGCTCTTGATGTGCTGAAAGAGTGCCGAGGGCATATTGAACTTGTTGCTGAAGACCCTCGCATTTCGTTCCTTCCAAAGCTCCCAAGTGATGAGGATGATGACCGTCTGCATTCCTTTGCGAGATGGGGAGGGTAGGGAGGCAAGCTCCTTCCAGTAGTCAAGCATAGTGGGCTTGGTAGATTGGAGGCTTTGGATTATGGAGGGGCAGTGAAGCCACGCCGAAGCTTCAGACCAGATCCTCTTGGAGTAGCGGCACTCGAAAAGAATGTGCCTTCCCGTCTCAGGCTGGCATCTGCAAAGTTGGCACGACGGCTGAAGGGGCCAGCCTCTGATGGCGAGGCGGTCAGAGGTCCACAGGCGATTCTGAACAGCAAGCTAGGCGAAGAAGGAACACTTCGGAGGGGCCCAAGTGCCCCAAACCACTGACATGAAAGGACATGTAGAAGAGCCGATGAACTGAGCCTCGTATGCAGACTTGGCCGAGTAGACCCCCGTAGTCGATAGGGTCCAAGTGATGGTGTCCTCCGTGCCTGGAGATAGAGCGATCTCCTGGGTGAGATTCCAGAGGTTGACGAACTGCGAAATGTGTTCCACTGTGAAGTTGTCAACGCGTATGTCGGCAATCCATTTGAAGTCAGTGAGTGCGTCTTGGACATTTCTGTTTTTCCGCTTGGAGGCCTCGAAGATGTCAGGGGCTAACACCCTAGGGCTGAGCCCCTGTAGCCAGGAAGACTCCCAGAAGGAAGCCTTGAGGCCATCGCCGATAGTGACCCTAGTGGCCGCATTGAAGAGGCATTTGTCGGTGTAGTCCGTCGGAGTTTCGGTGCCAACCCAAGGCTTCTGAGGGGAGGTCCATTCAAACCACAACCACCTCAGCCTAAGCGCCCTGGAGAATTTTTCCAAGTTCAGAATTCCGAGCCCGCCAAAGACCTTTGGTCTGCAAACCTTGTCCCAGGTTACTTTGCACTTGCCACCGCTGACCTTCTCAGTGCAGTTCCATAGCATGCCCCTTCTGATTTTGTCGAAAGCCTTGAGCAAACTCTTATCCGCTTTGATGGCCGTGAGCAGGAAGATGGGCATCGAGGATAACACAGATTTTACCAGGGCCACACAACCTGCCCGGTTCAGGAACTTTCCCTTCCAAGGTTGTAATCTAGAGGCAGCCTTGTCGATGTAAGCTTGTAGGTCAGCACGGCGAAGCCTCCCAAGCGCAAGAGGAAGCCCCAGGTACTTGATGCTTCTCGAGGACTGAACTTCCGGCTCATGGGGCTCCTGCAAATGATGAAAAGTGGCTGATTATTGGACATTTCAATCTCATCTACCAGGCAGCAGACAAGAGTAATTCAAACCTGAACTTCTGGCTCATGGGGCAATTTCGGCAAGCTCTGAACACTTGTCATCTTAAGGAGGTCAAGTTGCAGAACAGGAAGTATACTTGGAGCAATGAAAGAAACGACCCTACCATGGTCAGGCTGGACAGGGCTTTCTGCAATTCAAGCTGGGAACTGGTCTTCGGTAATCACGTCCTCACGGCTCTCTCCTCGTCTTTGTCTGATCACTGCCCTCTGAAGCTGTCAAGTCTGGGCGGCCCGAAGCGACGTCCTTCTTTTCGCTTTGAGAACTTCTGGACAAAAATGCCTGGCTTCCAGGAGGTGGTCCTTGAGGCGTGGAATGAGCCTACCACGCACACGCAGCCGGTCCATGTCCTCAATCACAAGCTCAAGAAGACGGCGGGGAAGCTTCGTGCTTGGAGCAAAAGCCTTTTCTCAGACCACAAGCTACAACTCCTCATGGCTCTCGATGTCATCCTGCAGCTGGATATTGCTCAAGAATCCAGGACTCTCTCGGTCATCGAGAAGAACCTCCGGGTGGGGCTGAAGAAGCAGGTTATGGGGCTCGCGGTCCTGGAACGCACACGCAAGAGGCAAGCTTCAAGAATCATGAACCTGAGGGTGGATGATGCTAACACCAAATACTTCCACATGAGGGTAAATTCTCGCCGTCGAAAGACGAACATCCAGCGGCTACAACACAATGGGGTCTGGGTGACCGGCCATGAGGATAAAGCTGCGGTGATTCTGGAACACTTCACTACTACCCTAGGGCCGCGCCCTCCCAGGCAGATTGACCTAAACTGGGACATCATCGCGCCAGACACAATGGACTTGGATGATCTAGCCCTGCCTTTCTCGGAGGATGAAATCAAGGCCGCCATTGAGGATATGCCTAAAGACAAAACCCCTGGACCTGACGGTTTCACCGTGGCTTTCTTCACCTCATGCTGGGACATCATCGAGGCTAACTTCATGAGGGTCATTGATGCCTTCTCTGACCTGTCTGTCAACAACTTCCAGGTCATCAACTCTGCGAACATTGCCCTCTTACCAAAGAAGGAGGGAGCTGACTCCATTGCTGATTTTCGCCCTATTAGCCTGATTCACATCATTCCGATGACGTATAATTCAAGTTTTCCTTACAAGCATGAATCGATTCGACGTCCCTCGTGGTTAATGGCACCACTTTCTCGCTGCTTTACAATCGTTGAGCGACCAGGTGCTTGCTGGACCGTCAATACGAACCCGGCTTACTTGAAGCACATACTTAAGTGCAAGTAATTCTATTGGAAGCGGCCCACTGCTGTTTGGTTCAAACGCCGACAGGCGGGCCCCGGCCCCAAGGCAGCGAAATCCCGCGCAGTTCTATATATATCCCACCGATGAAGAAAGAGATAGCCATCATTATATCTACTACTAGTCCGTCAGCCCATGATGCTCACGGCCAGGCGACCACTTGTTCTTCATTGCTTTAGTTCACAATTAATTAAATTTCAAATTTTTCTGTAGGATTAAATTTTTATAAAGCTATATACAATCAAGAATATATAGAGACCGAGCCGTATGAAGAATAGATTTGTGAGTAGTCGATCCCTTTTATATATGTGTATCAGTGTGCTCTATTGTTTGTGCTCGATCATGTGATAGCATAACTTTGAATCAGATTAGTTATCGGGGTCACATCGATGCACCCAACATATGATGCCAAGGGAGGTGGCTGTGATGTGACCGCGAAGCTTCTACCTACAAGACTCGATCGAAGAGCTTCTAGACAGATAGATGGCATCCATCGTCCAGAAGCCGTGTCCACCGGGTAATATTTTGGTGGTGTAATCGTGACCGGTGAGTACTCGTGAGACCGTCGACTTGCACTAGCAGCAGCGGAATCTCGCGCACGCCGGCCGCGCGGATCAGCTAGCTCTCGGAATTTCTCCGGCGGCAGTATGTGGTGGCCAAGTTGCTCGAGACTTTGACTCACGCACTGCCAACCGCTAGCTGTCGTGGCCAAGTTTGTTCGTTGGTGGATCGAGACTGCATGCACTGGTGCTCGTGAGACTGCTCGAGTTAAATAAGTGTAGGAATTTGTGTCTTGCAACATTTTATTTCTACACTACATTCTCCGGAATTAAACTTCATGTGAAAGTATCATGGAAATAACAGGGAACTAATGATGTGGAATTCTACTTAAGGAAATATACTTAAGGAAGCCGGTACGTCTATACTGGAATACAGTGTATGTGAATATGCTGGAATTATACCCGGGACAGTATAGAGTGGAAAGCCAGGTTGTTCATATGTTGGCTATATGAATTGATTAAAGCCTGCGAATTTGAATTATTCAAATTCGGCACGTGACTCACACACGTGTGCTCGTGGGACTAATTGCAGATTGAAACTCCTAGATGGTTACTGATGATCGTGGTTGGTTTGGTTAACCTGGAGTTTCTGGAATAAATATCTGCGGAATTACGGTTTAAATAAAACCGGAATTAGCACTATATAAAGGTCCCTAACCCCTAGCCTCAAATTGATCATTGTGAGCGGCACCACGAAAAAGGGTCGAGAAATAGGGGTTAGACCGGATTAGTGCTAAACCTAACAATGGTATCAGAGCTGATGGTGATCGTCGCCGGCGAGACACTGATCTCCTGTTTCGTCTCGGTGCATCGTCGTGTTCTTTGCCGATCCATACTCCGCGGCCAACTCTGCCTTGATCGACATGTGACTGCAGGTTCTAGGGTTCTGTGCCTGCACCGCGCTCCACCTGCCCATGCTGGCAACCGGAAAATCGATCGTTCGCCCCGTCGGGTCCCTCGATATGCTGGTCGTCTCCACGCTGGCATCGCTGCGCCACGGTTAAATCAATCGCCTGTTGCATCCCCGAACCACGAGCTGTGCGATGCTGCTGCCGATCGGAAGACGAAGAAGGAAGGAGGACTAATCCGACAAGAGGACAGTAATCAGATTCGTTTCATATTCTTTATGGGAGTCTAGCTCTATTTTTTATTTTATTAACTCGCACGCTGATCGAGGAAGGCAGGTGCAGATCTATTACACGGCTCCTGTGGTTGCTACTGCTTCAATTCACTCAATCGAGGAAACAAACCAAACACTACTTGATGATCTACATCAGGAAATTGCTGCACTGGATGGTACTACTTGGCCTGCTGTTGCTGGTATACGCCGAGTAGGAAAATCTCAGGCATACGCTAAGTATGGAGTCGTTGCCTACTTCTGCACGTGATTAACCATCACGGTCTACAGCTTCGATGAGTAGCTTGCTTCGTTTTTCTGCTTTATTGAGCCACTGAAGACATTGAGGATTTATTATATTAGTACATGAAGGCTGCACGCTAGTCTTGGCTGGTTTTCTTGGTTGATTCTAAAGATCGGAAACACTCTGTTTTGATTCCTTCATGGAGAACAGAGGAACCTGCCAGGGATTTCAGCAACGGATTTTCAGATTGGTTGGAAGTTGGAACATACAAGTTGCCTTTTTTTTCTTCTGCTGTTCGTGGAAGAACTTGGGCAAATAGTTGACCAAGGAACATAAATCTTGATGGAATTTACTGGTTTGTGATGTTTTCAGGTTTCATCTGGATTCTGTGATGATTGGAATAAACAGTTACTTTTATGTCAATCTGGCTACGGACATACTGTAAATTGCTTGAATACTCTGTACTCAGCTGGCTGTAACACACAAGTGCTGCTCCAAGCTGTTCCTGCTGCCATCGGATGCGTGGCCGCAACGGAAACTATTTATATATTATCCAAGCGTTACGTGATTAAGAAAGGAAACGATGATGCGTATTATTTGCTGCCGGTGTACAAGGACATATTACTTTGTCCGGAATGCAAATCCTTGGAAATATTATACGTGGTCTGGAAAGTTTTTTATTGGACCATAAAACAGTCATCACTTATTCAGGAGGAAGATGGGAATTACTAAAGGAGAAGGAAATAGACACTTCTCACGTACCAATGTTATTGTTTCATACCAAATATTTGTTTACCGCCACTTTTTCATATAGTTGGATTCTACCCTTTGGCATCTACGTCATAATTTGATGGAATATAATAGCAATTCATTTACATTTGAACAATTACAAAGGAAAAGTAAGTGTGCATAATTAGTCACTAGTGATAAGTTATATGTACTTTGGAATTGGAATGTATGGAACTCTATTTATAGAGGAAAGTTATTATTATTTTTATCTTACCTACGATGAGATGGAATTTAATCTATACTTCTCTATCGGAATTTTGTTGATTATGTATGCCATTTGGAAAAGGAAGAGCAGAATTATTGCTCAATGGAAATTAGTGCATATGAAATTTAATACAATGGTCTCATTTATTTTGACAAACCATTGGAAGTTGGAGGATAAGTTGTTTATTTCGTGAAGATAACTCCATATGGAGGAATACTTGTAATAGGAACACATGCTCGGAATTTTGTTGTTGATGGACGACTTAGTCTTACTCTATAAACATAATTATGCTTGTTAATTCTGGAATTATAAACTTTAAGTGGGAGGACTACCGGCTATGGAATTTTCCTTCAATGTGACATTTGTGGTATATTGGTTTTACGCGAATTATTACGACTTGGTCACATATCAAGGAATAGAATTAGTGGATTATTAATTCTGGAATTCTGAACTTAAGTGGGAGAATTATGATACTTCATCGGCATATATTTACGGTATATTTTGGATACTCCTACTTGAGGTGAATATATTTATTGTATTTCATGATTACACTTGGTATGGTCATTTATATCTTTTACAATGCAAGTCGGAAGTTTTTTGTCGTATTAGTATCTCATACTGAAGTGGAAAATCAGTTCATCAAAGGATTTATAGGTTTGAAAACTGATTGGTGGGGGAAGTACACTTCTGGAATATTAATTGAACTAATGTAATGAGCATGGAATTATTCATCGAATGTCTTATCTTCTACTCCATGGTTGAAAGGAGGAATACAACTCTTGATTATGAGGAAATGCATCACATACTACTATTGTTGTCTAGTAAGTTATTATCTATCACGGTCACTCTTTATATTTTGTGAACCGGAAGGAAATATTTTATTTATATTTTGGTAGTATGGAATTGGAATCATTGTTTACTACATAGCACACCAAGATTTTATTTTTTAATGTTTATATTCTAGTGGATCAAATGGTATTTCGTTTTTGATCTGGAAAAGGGAAAATTGGTGGAAAGTAGGAATATGATATTTTCTCATGAAGGGTGTGTTTATTAATAGTCACACCGAAATATGTGCTAAACTCAAAGGAAAACACCAAGTTACTCTCCCAACACTAACATGCTTAGGAAAAGTGGGAGGAATTAAATTGGGCCATCATATCTTGCTACTATTGTGTGTTATTTGAGGAAGTTACTCTATATTTTAGAGGAAAGAAAAATACTAAAACTTGTTGCTAATGTTAACTATGGGTGGAAACATTGCGGGAAGGAATAAACTCAATGAGGAATAATAAAAGTTTGGGAACTTGTTATTTTACCAAACAACCGCATGCCTATAGATTGTTATTGGATTTATTTATAAGGAAATTTAATGCAACATGCTTAGTGGATTTTAAAATTCTAAGCTTGTTATTTAATTCTTAACACAAAGAAAAAAAATTATACTTTGTGGAAACTCTGGAATTTAGAGGAAGGTGTTTTTTTGTTTGATTCTTTACACAAAGGAAATATTTATACTTTGTGGAAACTCTGAAATTTAGAGGAAGTTGTTGTTGTTTAATTCTTTACACAAAGAAAATATTTATACTTTGTGGAAACTCTGAAATTTAGAGGAATGTGTTGTTGTTTTATTCTTTACACAATGGAATTAATTATACATTGTGGAAACTCTAAAATTTAGAGGAAGTGGGAATAAAGATATGGTTTGCTAACTGATTAGGTTCATTCATGTTCTTGGAACAAGCTTCACATCAATGGTATATCAGGTCATACGGCTTTATTACTGATGGAAGATATTCATATACAAAGGTTAGTGTGAATTGTTTTTGTGTTATCATTATATGTGCTAACTATATTCTTATTGATTTTATAATATCACATTGATGGAAGTGAAATCTTGGTTTGGTTCTAACTTTCCTATGAAAGGAATGTTCAAAGCTTCCTGCATTTTGGGAATGGAATTACATAGTGAATGTTTTGATATATTTTTCTATGGAAAACTGCAAACCTGTCAAATACCTTTGGTAAAGGGAATGATACTCTGCGAGGAATTATACTTTGACTCGTGAGGAAAAAGGAATAGTAATTGTCATACCACTATTATTGTGGGACATTATTTGTGCGACCTGAACTTAGCCATTCCGATATAATTGTTGCTTTTGATTAGCATGGAAAACGATTTGCTGGAATTATTAGCAAACGGAATATGAATCTTATGAAAATTGTTTGAATCACATAATGGACTTGTCGTGCAATGTCAAGGAAACATGGATTACTCATTATTCATTGATGATCTCAACCTTCAACTACGTGGATATATTGACGCTATTTGTGATCTTGGTGAAAGGTAATCTATTTTATGTTATGTGTTAAGATTTACTTTTGTAGATCTTTATGGTGTATAAAGGAAACAGGATTTAGTACTTGTTATTTATGAAATATGAATACTTCAATGCATCTCAAGCATTGAAGGAAGGTCTATGGTTAAGGAATTTTCTTCGTAAACTTAAGGTCGCGGAAAGACGCATCATAACCTGTTACTTTGTGATAATATGAGTGCTAAAGTCACAAAGTTTATATGCAACATGAATACACTGAAGGAAGGAATTATTTTATAACCATGCTAATTGTGTGGGAATTCACTTGTTGAAATAAAATGTTTTCAGTCAAGTGGGAGATGTAGGAATTTGTGTCTTGCAACATTTTATTTGTACACTACATTCTCCGGAATTAAACTTCATGTGAAAGTATCATGGAAATAACAGGGAACTAATGATGTGGAATTCTACTTAAGGAAATATACTTAAGGAAGCCGGTACGTCTATACTGGAATACAGTGTATGTGAATATGCTGGAATTATACCCGGGACAGTATAGAGTGGAAAGCCAGGTTGTTCATATGTTGGCTATATGAATTGATTAAAGCCTGCGAATTTGAATTATTCAAATTCGGCACGTGACTCACACACGTGTGCTCGTGGGACTAATTGCAGATTGAAACTACTAGATGGTTACTGATGATCGTGGTTGGTTTGGTTAACCTGGAGTTTCTGGAATAAATATCTGCGGAATTACGGTTTAAATAAAACCGGAATTAGCACTATGTAAAGGTCCCTAACCCCTAGCCTCAAATTGATCATTGTGAGCGGCACCACGAAAAAGGGTCGAGAAATAGGGTTAGACCGGATTAGTGCTAAACCTAACAATAAGTACCATTACACCAGCGCCATTTCTCCAGGAAGCAAGAGTGCGCATACGTGCTACCGTGAGAAGTTAGTTTATATATAGTAACGCAAAAGAGGCAAGTAATATATGCACAATACTTCGTCGATGTCCGCTTTGTGTAAGGTTCTCAGCTTTATATGCGGAGCACTTCTTATCGCTGGTATGTATGTGTATCCATCAATTCAGGTGCTAGCTGCATCGTTTCTTCTACTATCAAAGTATCAGTTAATCGTATCTGGAGACTGGAGGAGTTGTTAGAACTGACTTCGGCCGCGCACAGCTCCGGCGACCCAGGGGCGCAGCGACAAGCAGGTGCTCCTGCAGCTGAAGAAATTTTTCCAGGCGCAGAACCCGCTGAACCGCGGCGTGTACGATGGCTGGTCGGAGTCGGATGCCGCGCCGTGCCGGTGGGCGGGCGTGGGCTGCGACGGCGCGGGGAGAGTCAGCTCCCTCGACCTCTCGAGCTCCAACATCTACGGCCCGGCCTTCGGCAACTTCTCGCTGCTCCCCCGGCTCAAGCGCCTCGACCTCTCGGCGAACAGCATCAACGGCCCGCTCCACGACGATCTCCGGCGCTGCGGCCACCTCCAGTACCTCAACCTGTCGAACAACTTCTTCGACGGCGACCTCGACGTGTCCAGCCTGACCAAGCTTCACGTATTAGACGTGTCTCAGAACCGGTTCCAAGGGAGGATCAACGGGAACTTCCCGGCGATTTGCGGGAACCTTATGTTCCTCAGCGTGTCCAGGAACAACCTGTCCGGCGACGTGGATGGGATGTTTGACGGGTGCCCGAGGCTCAGGTACGTGGACATCAGCTGGAACAGCTTCAGCGGCAGCGTTCTGCTGGGTGCTACCAGGTTCACGCATTTCATAGCCAACAACAACAACTTTACAGGGATGATTTCTCGGAGCATGTTTAGTACCAGGTGCAACCTGCAGACTCTGAACGTTGGTAGTAACTACCTGTTTGGAGAGTTTCCAGGTTCCGTTTCCAATTGCACGACACTGAAATTCCTGTCTCTTTGGGATAACGGTTTCCGTGGTGCTATACCATCAGGAATTGGGGCGATCACAGGCCTGGAGTTCTTGGTTCTCGGGAGTAACCGGTTTGGTACTGACATACCACTTGAGCTGAAGAATTGTAGTAGGCTGAAATACATCGACATCAGTGACAATGGTTTTGGAGGCGCGATACAACCGGTCATCGGGGAGCTGACAAGCCTGACAAGAATCGTGCTCCGGGAGAACAACTACACCGCCGGCATCGACTCCTCCGGCATCCTCCAGCTGCCAAACCTAACCATGCTTGACCTCGGCTGCAACAGTTTCTCCGGCGAGCTCCGCAGCAACTTCTCAAGAATTGCCAGCATCACGGTCGTCATGCTTGCTGAAAACAACTTTTCCGGTCCGATTCCACCGGAGTATGGACTGTTTGTCCGTCTCCAAATACTGGACCTATCGCAAAACAGCCTCTCCGGTCAGATTCCACCAGAAATTGGGAACCTCACATCCCTTCTCCTGTTGACGCTCGATGGAAACCAAATTTCAGGTCAGATCCCCAAGGAGATAGGGAACTGCACTAGCTTGCTTTGGCTCAACATCGCTGAAAACCAGCTGTCCGGGGAAATCCCTCCGGAGATTACAGCCATAGGGAGCAACCCCGATCCAACCTTCATGAAGAATCGGAAGAACCAAGGAGAGCCACTGGAACCCATCACCACCAACTGTGAAGGTGTAAGCCACTGGGTTCCAGCAAATTACCCGGAGTACAACTTCATCAATTTACAGATGAAGACTCCGATGTACTGTCGCACCGTATGGATCCGGCTCGCAACTGGATATCATCCTATCCCTATGGCTTCCTTTGATGAAGGGTTGGGATTCATCGTGTTGTCGGGAAATCAGTTGTCGGGAAAGATACCTGCGGCGATTGGTACCATGAGCAACCTTAGCATGTTGCTTCTTGATCGCAACCAACTCTCCGGGAACATACCCCCTGAGATTGGCCAGGTCCCACTAGATGACCTGAACATCTCACACAATTATTTTTCTGGCAATATTCCATCTCTGATTGGTCAAATGGATTCTCTTGTGAGTCTCGACCTATCTTGGAACAACTTCTCTGGTCCGCTCCCAGCAAGCTTGAACCAGCTCACTAGACTAACCAATTTCAATGTTTCGTATAATCCGCTTCTCTCAGGCAATACCACGAGAACTGGACAGCTCTCCACCTTCGATGAGAATTCCTTTCTGGGAGACCCACTACTATCATCTTCAAGCTCCGGTTCAAATTCGACTCAAAGCGAGTCGTCTTCCTATGACGCAGAAAAGAGAGAAGATATTTTTGTGGCTGGAGTTGCATTCCTAGCATTCATGCTTATCACCTTTGTTGTTAGAGAACTTCATTACTTCATCTACTTGTACGCCGTCGCTTCACGTAAGTTGTGCTGAACAGTTTTCTATTTTTCTTTCTGTTTATCGGTCTTATAGTAAATTTTACAAGACCACAACTATTTGTATTGATGTACCTGAAAACTTAACTAGAGTTTTTTATGTCAACTTTAGAAAACTAGAACTATTTTGATCCGGTTATATCAAAAAATTACAGCTTTGATATTGTGCTCCACTTGAGCAGAGAGGTCGGAAGACATCTTTGTTGGTCCGTAAAAAGAACTTGTTGCTCGATCTGTACTTGTTTTTTTCTTTTGAGCCTGCACTGTACGTGTTTGTTGCCAATGCCTTTTAAAATGTTGGGATAGATTCATTTAGTGCTTCACTTGTTCATTGCCTATACTTACCACATGACAGTCTTTGCAATGAAGAAAATGGCACTGCGTGCAGTTTGTCTCCTGGCCGGTGCGGCACTGCGTGCGTGTCTGTGGCGCAGTTTGTCTCCTGGCCGCGGTTCATGTGATCCAAAGTGCCTTTGTGGGGAATAGGACGAGATGTTTGTTGAAGCGGCGGTGCAAGTGCCTGCGTCGTCCGTTGATCTCGTGGTGTGATGCTGTGTGTCCGCACCGCACGAACACTGCGCGCGCCGCATCCGCCACTGTCGATTTTCCAGGCGGACGAGGAAGCTCTTCGGCGCCATGTCCGGAAGGATCGCATCGCGTTTCCCAAAGACAAGTGACGGCTCTTTGATCTACTGAAGTTGATAACTCTTGATATGGCGGCTCTTTGATCGGCATCCCAAAGAGACACAACGGGAGGATATATGCCCGACGCTGCCTAAACTCCCGAAGTGTGGAGTCGATGCACACGTAGATGAATTTGGTGGATACCACAGTGAGATGCGAACTGGCGTCCTTCTGGATATCATTGGCGGTGAATTGATCGACATGAGCGTATGCATCCGTTGAAGATTTATTGAAATCTTGACGAATCTTTAACAATGCGCCCCGTTTCCTATTGAAGATTTCTTGTACACTACCGGAAACCGGTTCTTTGCCAAGTGCACTGAGGTTTGCCGAGTGCAATTCCACGGGCACTCGACAAACTGGACGGTTGCCGAGTGTCACAACAACAACTCACGGTGTACAGAAAACACTCGGCAAAGAGTTTCTTTGCCGAGTGTCTTAGGTTCAGCACTCGGCAAACCTTTTGTTTACCGAGTGTCAGGTACCGTGCACTCGGCAAAACTGACGTCCGTTTGCGACCGTTACGGTTTGCCGAGTGTCTTAGGTCCAGCACTCGGCAAACCTTTTGTTTGCCGAGTGTCAGGTACCGTGCACTCGACAAAACTGACGTCCGTTTGCGACCGTTACGGTTTGCCGAGTGTCTACGTTTGACACTCGGCAAAAGGCTCTTTTGCTGAGTCTTTTTTGCCGACACTCGGCAAACAAATTGATTTTTTTTCCTCACCTGCCCTCCTAACTTTTTTTCTGCCCACATACTGTGTATGCTACTCCATGTTAAAATTTGGTACATTTTTTTTATCTTTTTGCTATATTTAGTTAATTTATTTCATTTAATAGAATTTTTGGAGATAAGTCAAATTTGAACTGGAAGTGATTCGAATAATGCAATAAAATGAATACAAAAATTATATTCATGTTATTGAGTTTAATGTGAAGCCTTATCCGGGAAGTAATAGAAAATTTCGAACATGTTTGTCATGAAACATGACCATAAATGTGTGGCCGAATTGTTTTAAAATTGTATAAAAAACAAACAAAGTCTGAAAATCATGAGATTTGTCAAGATCTCATGATATCATATGTGGAACATGTGATAAAAATTTGAGCACGTTTCGCCACTACTAGAAAATGCCTCTCCGCCGAGTGATCTCGGCTTCGCCGAGTGCTAAAACGCGGGGCAACTCGGCGAAGACGCCTACGCCGACGCAGGACAAACCAAACTCGGCGCAGCGGTAACCACTCGGCAAAAACGCACTTCGCCGAGACAATACGATCCCAGTACTCGGTGAAGACCATTTTCTCGGCAACGACCACAAAGACACTCGGCAAATCTCAGGTCTCGGCGAAAAGAACGGCCACGTGGCACCTGACAGTCGGACCCACGGGCGCCATGACGGGAGCTGGCCTTCGCCGAGCATCTCGCTCGGCGAAGAGGTAACCGCAAACAATAAAATAATTGGACATTTCTTTGCCGAGTGTCTCGCTCGGCGACGAAAGTGCGCGAAAGTTTTTTTGTTTGCCGCGCAAATTGTAGCCCCATTGCCGAGTTTGTCGGTGGCCAGCACTCGGCAAAGAATAGGGCGGGAAACGAAATTACGCTCCGCGCCATTTCGTCGCCGGGTGGTCTCCTTCGCCGAGTGTCTACCTCGGCAAAGATGGTGGGCGGGGAAAATATTTTCGTTTCGCGCCATTTCTTCGCCGGGTGGTGAGGTTCGCCGAGTGTCCCGCTCGGCAAAGATGGTGGGCGGGAAAAATAATTTCGCTCCGCGCCAAACCTTCGCCGAGTGGTGAATTTCGCCGAGTGTCCCGCTCGGCAAATATAACGACGCCTATAAATTGGCTACTCCTCAGACAGGCTACTCACTCACACAAAACATTCCAGCGTCACTCAGAGAGGCATCTTTGGGCAACCAGTGGCAAGACGTCTCTGATGACCTGCGACCGTTCCAAACGGTTGCAGATCATCAGAGATGTTTTGCCGGACGGTTGTAGATCATCAGAGACGTCTTACCGCTGCTTGGATCGAAGTGGTGCTCAAACACAAAACATTCGGATTCCCGAGCTCAGTCCCACACTGCATGTGATATCGCAGCCAGTGTGGGACTGTAGCTCGGGGAAATCATATGTTTTGTTCATCGATGTGTTGTGTCGCACTCCCGCAATGGTTAAGCTGGAGGAGAAGTGGAGCGGGCGCACACTCATGGCGACGGTGGGAGGTAGCCGGCCACCGGTGTCGCCGGAGACGGTCGTGGGGGCGGTGGTGGTGCAGTGCTGTGCGAACCCGCGACGCCACGGTGGAGGTTTGCGCGCCGCCATTTGACTTCTACGTGCGCTTCCGCTTGAGCGAGGAATGCACTCGCGTCCTCCATGCCTCCCCGGCCTCGTCGTCAACGGCGAGACGCTCGCGATGAGCCACTGGCATCGTGGGCACGGAGGGCGGGCATCGGAGCTTCCGTACCTAACGAAGCTGAGGTTTGAGAGGTTCCCACGGGAGGTGTGTGAGCCCCAAGCCGTGAACCAGTTCATCAACTGTTGTAATTTTTTTCTTTGTTTGTTAGTCAATTATGTTCGTTTGTTCCAAAATGTACTAGTGTTATTTGTTCATGTTAAATAAAATATGTCTTTAAGATTAAATATGTATGTGTTTTATAATTAAATTTATTCTCGTCAGCACATACCCTGTGTTCTTATCCACTCCACCGACAACCACCTACCACGCGTGTTTCACCGGTCGTCATGCAATTAATTAACAGAAAACAAAACCACACTTATCCCGCACGAAGGTTCTGCTCTTCTAGGTGGAAACTCCCATTTCGGGTGCAACGGGTGGAACCATGTGAAGACATGGGGCCAAACTGGGTTCCAGATGCTCCTATGACCTATCCAAACACAACCAAGGAGAAAAGTCCTTGGAGCTACCCCCTTTCGACGCCCGTGGAAGGGGTAGACGAGACGGTTGACTTCCGGTCAACCGTGGGGGGGGGGGGGGGGTTTCGACGGAACCGGGGGCCGCGGAGCATCGGAACCACACCAAAACCTAGGTGGTGCCCTATCATATGTGTTAGAGTGTGGTGGGAGGCTTGAAGATCCAACATGATACTCCGAGGTGTGACCGGCTTCACAAACCACACTTGTCCCGCACGAAGGTTCTGCTCTTCTAGGTGGAAACTCCCATTTCGGGTGCAACGGGTGGAACCATGTGAAGACATGGGGCCAAACTGGGTTCCAGATGCTCCTATGACCTATCCAAACACAACCAAGGAGAAAAGTCCTTGGAGCTACCCCCTTTCGACGCCCGTGGAAGGGGTAGACGAGACGGTTGACTTCCGGTCAACCATGAGGGGGGTTTCGACGGAACCGGGGGCCGCGGAGCGTCGGAACCACACCAAAACCTAGGTGGTGCCCTATCATATGTGTTAGAGTGTGGTGGGAGGCTTGAAGATCCAACATGATACTCCGAGGTGTGACCGGCTTCACAAACCACACTTGTCCCGCACGAAGGTTCTGCTCTTCTAGGTGGAAACTCCCATTTCGGGTGCAACGGGTGGAACCATGTGAAGACATGGGGCCAAACTGGGTTCCAGATGCTCCTATGACCTATCCAAACACAACCAAGGAGAAAAGTCCTTGGAGCTACCCCTTTCGACGCCCGTGGAAGGGGTAGACGAGACGGTTGACTTCCGGTCAACGTGGGGGGGGGGGTTCGACGGAACCGGGGGCCGCGGAGCTTCGGAACCACACCAAAACCTAGGTGGTGCCCTATCATATGTGTTAGAGTGTGGTGGGAGGCTTGAAGATCCAACATGATACTCCGAGGTGTGACCGGCTTCACAAACCACACTTGTCCCGCACGAAGGTTCTGCTCTTCTAGGTGGAAACTCCCATTTCGGGTGCAACGGGTGGAACCATGTGAAGACATGGGGCCAAACTGGGTTCCAGATGCTCCTATGACCTATCCAAACACAACCAAGGAGAAAAGTCCTTGGAGCTACCCCCTTTCGACGCCCGTGGAAGGGGTAGACGAGACGGTTGACTTCCGGTCAACCGTGGGGGGGGGGGGGGTTTCGACGGAACCGGGGGCCGCGGAGCGTCGGAACCACACCAAAACCTTGGTGGTGCCCTATCATATGTGTTAGAGTGTGGTGGGAGGCTTGAAGATCCAACATGATACTCCGAGGTGTGACCGGCTTCACAAACCACACTTGTCCCGCACGAAGGTTCTGCTCTTCTAGGTGGAAACTCACATTTCGGGTGCAACGGGTGGAACCATGTGAAGACATGGGGCCAAACTGGGTTCCAGATGCTCCTATGACCTATTCAAACACACCAAGGAGAAAAGTCTTTGGAGCTACCCCCTTTCGACGCCCGTGGAAGGGGTAGACGAGACGGTTGACTTCCGGTCAACCGTGGGGGGGGGGGGGTTCGACGGAACCGGGGGCCGCGGAGCGTCGGAACCACACCAAAACCTAGGTGGTGCCCTATCATATGTGTTAGAGTGTGGTGGGAGGCTTGAAGATCCAACATGATACTCCGAGGTGTGACCGGCTTCACAAACCACACTTGTCCCGCACGAAGGTTCTGCTCTTCTAGGTGGAAACTCCCATTTCGGGTGCAACGGGTGGAACCATGTGAAGACATGGGGCCAAACTGGGTTCCAGATGCTCCTATGACCTATCCAAACACAACCAAGGAGAAAAGTCCTTGGAGCTACCCCGTTTCGACGCCCGTGGAAGGGGTAGACGAGACGGTTGACTTCCGGTCAACCGTGGGGGGGGGGGGGGGGGTTCGACGGAACCGGGGGCCGCGGAGCTTCGGAACCACACCAAAACCTAGGTGGTGCCCTATCATATGTGTTAGAGTGTGGTGGGAGGCTTGAAGATCCAACATGATACTCCGAGGTGTGACCGGCTTCACAAACCACACTTGTCCCGCACGAAGGTTCTGCTCTTCTAGGTGGAAACTCCCATTTCGGGTGCAACGGGTGGAACCATGTGAAGACATGGGGCCAAACTGGGTTCCAGATGCTCCTATGACCTATCCAAACACAACCAAGGAGAAAAGTCCTTGGAGCTACCCCCTTTCGACGCCCGTGGAAGGGGTAGACGAGACGGTTGACTTCCGGTCAACCGTGGGGGGGGGGGGTTTCGACGGAACCGGGGGCCGCGGAGCGTCGGAACCACACCAAAACCTTGGTGGTGCCCTATCATATGTGTTAGAGTGTGGTGGGAGGCTTGAAGATCCAACATGATACTCCGAGGTGTGACCGGCTTCACAAACCACACTTGTCCCGCACGAAGGTTCTGCTCTTCTAGGTGGAAACTCCCATTTCGTGTGCAACGGGTGGAACCATGTGAAGACATGGGGCCAAACTGGGTTCCAGATGCTCCTATGACCTATCCAAACACAACCAAGGAGAAAAGTCCTTGGAGCTACCCCCTTTCGACGCCCGTGGAAGGGGTAGACGAGACGGTTGACTTCTGGTCAACCGTGGGGGGGGGGGGGGGTTCGACGGAACCGGGGGCCGCGGAGCTTCGGAACCACACCAAAACCTAGGTGGTGCCCTATCATATGTGTTAGAGTGTGGTGGGAGGCTTGAAGATCCAACATGATACTCCGAGGTGTGACCGGCTTCACAAACCACACTTGTCCCGCACGAAGGTTCTGCTCTTCTAGGTGGAAACTCCCATTTCGGGTGCAACGGGTGGAACCATGTGAAGACATGGGGCCAAACTGGGTTCCAGATGCTCCTATGACCTATCCAAACACAACCAAGGAGAAAAGTCCTTGGAGCTACCCCCTTTCGACGCCCGTGGAAGGGGTAGACGAGACGGTTGACTTCCGGTCAACCGTGGGGGGGGGGGGGGTTCGACGGAACCGGGGGCCGCGGAGCGTCGGAACCACACCAAAACCTTGGTGGTGCCCTATCATATGTGTTAGAGTGTGGTGGGAGGCTTGAAGATCCAACATGATACTCGAGGTGTGACCGGCTTCACAAACCACACTTGTCCCGCACGAAGGTTCTGCTCTTCTAGGTGGAAACTCCCATTTCGGGTGCAACGGGTGGAACCATGTGAAGACATGGGGCCAAACTGGGTTCCAGATGCTCCTATGACCTATCCAAACACACCAAGGAGAAAAGTCTTTGGAGCTACCCCCTTTCGACGCCCGTGGAAGGGGTAGACGAGACGGTTGACTTCCGGTCAACCGTGGGGGGGGGGGGGTTCGACGGAACCGGGGGCCGCGGAGCGTCGGAACCACACCAAAACCTAGGTGGTGCCCTATCATATGTGTTAGAGTGTGGTGGGAGGCTTGAAGATCCAACATGATACTCCGAGGTGTGACCGGCTTCACAAACCACACTTGTCCCGCACGAAGGTTCTGCTCTTCTAGGTGGAAACTCCCATTTCGGGTGCAACGGGTGGAACCATGTGAAGACATGGGGCCAAACTGGGTTCCAGATTCTCCTATGACCTATCCAAACACAACCAAGGAGAAAAGTCCTTGGAGCTACCCCCTTTCTACGCCCGTGGAAGGGGTAGACGAGACGGTTGACTTCCGGTCAACCGTGGGGGGGGGGGGGGGGGGTTTCGACGGAACCGGGGGCCGCGGAGCGTCGGAACCACACCAAAACCTAGGTGGTGTCCTAAGATATGTATAATAGTTTGGTCGTACACATTATAAAATGAAATTATAAAAAATAACCAACAAAAAGAGATTATATAAAATAAAATGATAAATTATAAAAGGGTCTTTGCCGAGTTGGACACTCGGCGAAGACGCCTACTCGGCAAAAAATAACGTTGAGGCGGGGACTTAGTGAAATTTGGCTGCCGAAATGCCAAAAATTCCCCATTTCCCCATCCCCGCGCGCGCCCTCTGCCTTTCTTCGCCGCCGCCGCCGCCAGCCCGCCACCACCCCCCACCCACGCCGCCCCCGCCGCCAGCTCCCTCTGCTGCCGCCGCCACCTCTCCCCGTCGCCACCACCCCCCACCGCCACGAATCCCAGGCCGCTGCCCGGCCCCCGCCGCCACGAGCCCGAACCCTACTCCGGCCTCCGCTGCACCCCTCAGCCTCTTCTGCTCCGGCTCGACGCAGCTCCGGCTCCGGCATCTTCGGCCTCCTCTACTCCGGCCTCCGCTGCACCCCCTCCATCGACCAAGGTAAGCATCAAGCAGAGATTTTGGCTACGGCTAGGGTTAGGGGAGGTGTTGCGCATCGCCTGGAAATGATGGCAACTCTGCCCAGTGATGACGGGTATGAGGAGACTGATGAAGAAAGGGCGGCCTTCAATGTCGTTTGATGATCTTGATGCTCGGTGGAGCCTGATGCTTGTTCGTTGGCTGTCTAGGTTGTCTGTCATCTCTGTAGGTCTAGCTGGGCAAGAATCCTGTCGTTTTTGGATCAGTATCTCTGTGTAGCTTCTGTAGCTTTTTTATGTCCGGTTCGCATAGTTCTGTGTGGCCTGTGTGGTTGTAAAACTCTATGGATGTGTGGTGGTTTCAATGAAACCGGGGGAGAACCCTTTTATCTAAAAAAATAGTTTGGCTACGGCTACGGCTAATGGATGTGTGGTGGTTTCAATAAAACTCTATGGATGTGTCTGAAAACTCATTTTTGTCCAATGCTGTTTAATTAAGGCTAATAAGATCAATTAGTCACGGTATAATTAAGACATATCATGTTAATGGTGAGATGATGTTATGCACAATTATAAAGATGTGTCGGTTCATCTTTGTTGATAATAAGGTTAATAGATAATTGAATTTATAGAAGCCCGTCTATCTATTTGTTCTACATTCTCATTTACATGCATCGTTGTACCATATTAGGATGATTCTCCCGTCCATACCAACAACTTCTTTTTCCCTAACAATTTGTGATCCCACCGTTGGTAACATGCATGGTACATATAATTTCACAAAAAAACAACCGCCAACAACACTAATGAGACATGATGTAAAGTTCCAACAACCATCTAGGAGTGTAGGTATCTCTTTATGGAGTTCGAAGCTTAATTTGTTTTTTGTTGTATTAATATGAGTTTTGGCAATTTCTTCTTATGGGTTTTAAGCCTAATCAACACATTCTTTGTGATGACAGGTGATTGAGACATGGCAGGGCGGACTCACAAGCCGGGCGCCAAGGAGAAGCAGCTCGCGTCGAAGAAGAGTGTTGCCAAGGAGAAGGAGCTCCTCATCAACAAGCGGCCCCTCAGCCGGGTCGTCAAGGAGAAGCGGACTCACAAGGTGGGCAATGTGTCTAAACTATACGCGCAGGGTGCTGATGGGACTCCCGTGCTCATTGGAAGGAAGCGTGACCGGGCAGCTACGGAGGAGACTTCCGCACGGCGTGGTAGACCCACGGGATCCACCAAGGCGCCCCGGGGTAGGCGCCCTCCTGCTCGCTTGAGTAGTCCTCTGCCCTCGGTGTCGTCTTCCGAGTCAGAGGAGGGGGAGCAGCCCGAGGAGCCCTTGGTGGAGGAGGATGCGGGCTCTTTGCCTAGTGATGATGACTACCAGGACCGGCTCTCGGAGGTGTCAGAGGAGGAGGAGCAGCAGCGTGAGGAGAGTGAGGAGAGTGAGGAGGATGAGGATGCCGTGGCGGATGAGGATCTCTTGACAGATCATCCACTAGACTTGATCGGTGTTGTGCGCGAGGGTAAGGTGTACTTGCGAGGGCCTTCGAGCTTTCCAGAACGCAAGTCACATGGCCTACTTGATGTCTCATCAGATGCGTAAGTGTTGGTTGAAAATGTTGTTACCTTCTACTTTAGTTACCTTTTCATCACAAGCATTCTGACTTATGTTTTCGGTATGTGCAGGTCATTCAAGTGGGTGGGCCCAAAGTGGGAGCGCTTACCTTCAGGCGTCCTTGGCCTTCTTATCAAGAGGCTTTACCCTGGCATTATCGCCTTGAAGAAGGATGGAGTCGCCACTGGTGAAAAGGTGCCCGCTTGGTCTTGGAACCACTTCACGATGGTGCCCGACTCCACCCACGGCCACCTCGGCATGCGGCTGATCACCGAGTTCTGGGTTAGTAATTTATATAACTTTACTACCTTAATACCAAGAGTTTGGATTTCATCGTGCTAACCCCTTTGTCGTATGCTCAATGTTTGTAGGACTTTTTCACACTCGTCGATGGTGAAGGTAAAGCGGAGGCGGCTGAAAAGGTGCTGATTAAAATGGCGAAGAAGCTCATCCCCGACCAGCTTTACGAGGCCCGTATTGCCGCTGTTGTCCAGTTCTATGCAGAGTATATGCACAGGACAATCACCAAAGAGGACGCTAGGCCCATACACATGTCGAGAGCCCAGTACTTGAAGGTAACCACATATATTTCCTACTATTCTCCACATGACTTGATGAATAGTTCTACTCATATGGATCTTTCTTGTGTCAAATAGGTGATTCCTCAATGGCTAGCCGCCCATAAGCCTTGCTACAAGAAGATTGTAGACAAGTGGGTGTCAGGAGGGTTCCAGGTGCAAAACAAGTCGGCACGGGAGAAGCGGAAGATGGTAGGCGACCACGGAGTCCACCGTCAAGGCCCCCTCACACTCGACGGCCTCGTGGCACACAAGGTAAGAAATCATTTTTGTCCTTTCCATTCAAGTTTTTATTTCTGTCCCATAATATTTTTATTTTTTCTTTGACCTCAATTGTATGCTTCCTTTTGGTGTCAATTAATTGTAGGAGTTAAAGGAGGGAGTGAAAAAGACGAAGATGCAAGTGTTCGTTGAGACCCGGAGGCCAAAGAACCCGGATCCGGCTAAACCCTTGGAAGAGCAGTGGATCACCACCACCGCGAAGAATCAACACAAGAACTACTGCTCCAAGTTCAAGGAGGTCAACGGTGACGCGTCCGATCCTTTGACCTCTCCTTTCGACCCCAAGGTTGCTATGCTCGCGGGACAAGGCAAGCTGAATGGCCGGCCTTATATTGGCGGTGCTTCATTCGATTCATCGGGCATCCCATCACTTGCCGAGATTCGTGCTAGGCGTACGAGCTCAGCGCCCGAGATCGAGCGCCGCCCAAGGGTCGGACTTGATGCCATTGCTGCAATGGAGGTACACGTGTCGTTTTTCAACCATCTTTTCCACTATTGTACATGTTTGCATCGCCATGACCGCTTCTTTTACATGGTTGCAATCCTCTAGGCTGAAGTTGAGAGAAATAGGAATCTCGCGGCGGAGGCTACGGCGAGGGCGCAGGCTGCAGAGGAGAACAACAAGCAAATGCATTCACATATGTCAAGCCAACAAGCATGCCTCCAGGCCCTTATGTCGGTAAGTGCTTTAACTTTTTCTTTCAACTAAAGCATGTGCTTGAACTTTGCGAACTAACCCTCCTCTTCGGTTTGCAGAGGATGCCCGCGGATTCGTCGCTTCCTCCTTTACCTCCTCTTCCTCCACTAGTTGCCCCCCTACTCCTCTTGGTAAGTGCTCTTGGGACTAGATAATAATATGATTATGAACCATATGATACACTAGCTAGGCAATAATTCATCTTTTGTTTGCTTACTCGTCTAATGTGAATCTTCATAGGAGCATCGATCGGCTGGATCCCACACTCCCACGGATGGTCAACACGGAGGGAATGGTGGAGGTCAAGACGGAGGGAATGGTGGAGGTCAAGACGGAGGGAATGGTGGAGGCGGAGCTGCAAGCCCATCATCGGCGCCAACGGCCTCCAACAACCCGAGCAACTCTAGGTAAGCTCAAGTCCCATGCCTCTCAAATAAATACGAACACATGCGCATCATTTGCAAGAGGGTTACATCATTTCCAAGAGAGAACTACCTTGACAATTTTAAATTTCTTATCCTTGCGGAATGGCCTGTTGCTACACAGGTCTGAGCAGCGGCAACTCTTGGAACAACTCATAGAAAGACCCCTGATAAATGACAGCCACATTGTAATATTAAGTAAATACAAGTATGGTTGTTCGGGTAAAAAACAATAATTGACAGCATTGACAGTACATGAATGTACGATGCAGTATTCAATTCAAAATTCGATCCATTCTAATATAAAGCTATTGTTCACTGCAGGATACTGTGGTAGTATATTACATTTCTCCATTTTAATACAAAGCTATTGTTCACAGAAGAATTTACCATTTTTCTTGTTCTTGTTTTATTGATCGGAATTTGAAACAGATTGATCTTTTGTCAATGGTATCAAAATAATTCTTTTGTATTTTCCGAGCAACAGGAGAGGGAATGAGGGATAGTACCTAGGATATAGTACTTGATGTAGAAACAGTAAAACAATTGTGAATTAACAGTGACATAACCTCATAACATAAACTAGATAATGAAATGTTAAATTCCTGGTGAGGTTCTATTTAGATCAAAGTAATTTTCAACCCAACTCCAACATTAACTAACTTTCATTGCCACACATCTTAACTAAATCAAACATTCCGTTGTTTTGCCATGTAATCGAGATGAACTCCTAAACAGCAAATGTGAACTATATCGCTCCTGACCCACAATCTCGCTTAGTATGGTCAGTACAATAGATGAATATCGAGGGAATTTAAGTACCCACGAAAGTGTATGCTTGCTCTTTTCCCAAATACATATCTACCCACATTTCCACACTCATGTCTTGAAACTAATGCTTAGAGTTTTCAAACTTGTAGGATTGCATCCACGAGGCCTTCGGTGACTACTAGACTTGTGGACTTGTGCTACTGGATGCATTTGTGAACTTTGAACTTGTTGGCTGGATGTATTTTGAACTTGTGTTGTGTGCTTAGAACTTGTGGACTCTATTTGGTGAACTTTTGGACAATGTGTGATATATTTTGTTATATGTGTCTCATTTTAATGTTCTGGGTGTGCTGGGAGTGATCCAGTGATATAATTGATATCTATATATGCATACTGTTTTTTGCAAATGCAGGGATTAGTAAAAAGCAGGGAAAATTTGGACCAAATTGCATCTTCGCCGAGTAAAGCACTCGGCGAACACGCCTTCGCCGACACAGGCACTCGGCGAAGACGCGCCCCAGGTGCCATTTGGTCACCTGGGAAGACACTTCGCCGACAATTACTGGTTTGCCGAGCAGCACACTCGGCGAAGTGGTGCCAAATGGTCACCTGGGAACAAATTTCGCCGAGATGTACAGTTTTGCCGACACGTACACTCGGCGAAGGAGCGCCAAATGGTCACCCAGTGTTGTCCCTTCGCCGAGCCGTGCTGATGAACGGGCACTCGGCGACGTCCGGCACTCGGTGAAGGATATGCACGGCGAAGCTTGGCGCCGGCACTCGGCGAAGGGATGCCACGGCGAAGGGTCCACACGGCGAAGATCGGCACTCGGCGAAGCGTAGCACGGCGAAGATGTTCGCCGGCACCCAGAAGGAGGACACGTGGCGCCATCTGTGCGATCCTTCTTCGCCGAGAGCCTTCACCGCCGAACTCGGCGAAGCTCTGACACACGCCTGACGCCCATCTGACAAGGGACGCTCCAGATCGTCTTTTCTTCGCCGAGTGTCAGGTACAACGTCTCGGCGAAGCTGTCGCCGTGCATCCCCGACAAAATGCACCCGGCGATGAGGCGTCGCCGAGGCATACTGCGCCGAGTGGGCTCTGCCGAGTGCCAATCTCGGCGAAGTGTTCGCCGAGGCCAAATCGAACGTTCGCCGTGTGTTTTGACCACCCGGCGGAGAGGCATTTTCTAGTAGTGCGCACAAGTTGTCATGTACGCTGCTTAGAAATCGAAGCATCTCCAAACAAGAATCTTACTATTGCGAAGGATTCCTTGAGATTTAGAGTCAAAGTGATGGTCGAGTTGAGGTTTCACTTCAAAACTTTTTTTATAGGAAATAACCAACATAGATTGTCTCATGTGAAATTTTGGTGAATTTTCGGATCCGTTTGATAATTTTAATCAATTTACTACAATTATAGAACTTTAATTCGTATAAATTGATTTTGAGTTATAACTGCATGAAATAATGGTCTAATATTCGTGCAAGCGTCGAATATGCATTGTTGAGTGAATTTGACAAGGTATTTTAAAAGCACATTCGAATAAACTTAGTAAAACACGTTATAGAAAAGAGTAAAAGAGTAAAATAAAAATACAGTTTGCCGAGTGTCAGCCAGTAGACACTCGGCAAACACATAGTTTGCCGAGTGCCGTTGGATGGACACTCGGCAAACCAGGCGGTTTTCAAAAAGAATACTCTATGTTTGCCGAGTGCCAGGATCCGGGCACTCGGCAAAACGGATCCGGCACTCGGCAAAACGTTGCGACACTCGGCAAACATAGAGTTTAAGAGGACTTCCCGGTTGTCGCTCTGCCTCACACACACACACCGTAGGAACGACATGACGTCGAGAAATTAAGACATAAGGTCTCTCACAAAAAGCTCAGCACAAGATGATTATTTTTTAAATTTTTGTTTTGACCCTTGCTCAACAGTCGAGGACTGCAGACGTCTTACCGGACGTGGACAAATTTAACCCCTGAATCATGACATTGGATTGAGGTGCCAGCTCAATGTAAAATTTTATGGCTTGCAAATATTTTATATGTCTATTAAATCGTTCATAATTAAAATTTCAGTGCAAAAGTATCGTGAGAATAACAGGAATCAATGATGTGAAATTATATTTAAGGAAATATATTTAATTAATCCCATACGCCTATAATGTAATACAATATATATTAATGCGAAGAAGTTATACCCGGTAACAGTATAGAGTGAAATGTCAGATTGTCCATAGCATTAGATTTATGTATTGTTATAACCCGCGAGTTTAGTTTGATTGTGAATTCAAACTGGGCGCACGACACGTCATGCCCCATAACCTGGACGATGGCGCCCCGCTCCGAGCTCGTAGGTAGGCTACGCGACGTGAGCCAGAAGGTTAGCCAGACCAGGAAAGAAAAAGAAAAGCACATCTCGTCCGCTGCTGAGCCCAAAACCCACCGAACCTTTAGGCTGCAGCCTACTCGAACTAAAGCCACTATCCATGATCCCAATGCTTGGCAATGGCTCGTGTTTATGTTTTGTTTTCTGAGCGGAGTTCGTGTTGTTGTTGGTGACGGCAAACTCTTGACCACGCTAAGCCTGCACTTACTAGTACTCTGTAATCTCAAGAAATGAACTCTGATTTGCTGACGAACTTCGGGATCGTATCCTTACCCCTGCATAAAAATATAGTTCGGGTAACTTTGTGGTCCATTTAAAGGTCGGAAGGATAATCTGCAATCAACTTTCTTTTGCAAAGAATACAATATCAACTTGAAAGCGAGATAAAAAAAATCAACTTGTAGGCAACTGCCTCAACATTGTGTACGAGGACAATAGTAAGAGCTAGTTGATATACCCATGACCCCCACACCAAAGAGATGGGAAGACATGATTCAAACACAAAACACCCGTTGACACTACATAGAATCTAGAATTATCTATTTAGTTTTACGTAGACTAGTATATACTCCAGAAACCTCCGCCAAGTTATTAGTTAGATTTATACACTCTTAGGAACTCTATCGAAGTTCTGTACAAATCTAAGTGTACTATGGAAAATCATACATCTGAACACGTAAAATCATGTTGGTTTTCTGATTTTAAGAACTAAATCCATTGTAATAAGGGAATTTCTTAAACACCGTAACATAAATAAAAAATTGCTTCTAATGATAAATGTTTGAACTGTGTGACATGTGAACGTTTGCAATGTTTTGCTAAATTATACATGAGAAATAGTATTCGGCATGCTATACGAAATTACATACTAATAAAAGAACATTACTTCAACGGCGATAGGAGCTATGGAAAAGTAAAATGTTTAGTATAACCGAGTTGTAGTGGTTGTTTGGATAGCTTCGATTAGAATTGGTTTTAACAGGTTTTCTATAAGAATTGGTTTTACTAACTTTTCTGTTAAAGTCGGGCTCATAGAAAATCATGTTTGGGTAGTCTGAATTTTTTATGACAGAATGGAAGGCTAACCATTGGCATGTGGCGAGTTGGACGCATGAGTAGGAGAAGGTGAGGAGGGTTAGATGCGTGAGTGGGACGGTGATGTCTCCGCCGACGTAGTGGTTGACGCTACAATTATGGTTCACTACGTTGTCGCACAGAGGCATCGGCGTGAACCGTAAGGAGAGAGTGATACATGTCACTTAATTTCATAGAATGATTTGTACATTTGTTTATTTTCTGTCATTTTAATAGGGTTATTTGGAGAGTGATACATTTCACGTTCAATATTATTAATATTTTAGTAGATGACTAAACGGGATTGATAAGTCTACTAAAGCACAAATTAGATTTGATATTTTTGATTTTCTTCGAGAAATTTGAAACTGTCGCAATAATGTTGTGTTTAACAAAGATGGAGCTTCTCATTTTTTACAAGTTATTCACAGAGTCTTGTACTGGATCCACATGTGGTTTTTTCTCTAGCCCGTTGAGCAACGAGAACTTATGAATACTGGGAGCACTCGGTTGATAGCAGTCATTCGGGCTGTCTACAACTGACGGCATACTAGGAAATTATATATGTGTAGTCCTCATTCGGTGCTAGGACTGCGGTGGTACTTCGTGGTGAGGGCGCATCAGTTGCGGGTCACCGTCGTTTGGTCAATCCACTTATGTCTCCATTTTGTTCTTTTTTTTCTTTTCTTTTCTTTGGGTTTATGTTTGCTGCCGCCCCAACATTTCGAAACTGTTGGTTGTATCGGGAGGTTGCTATATTAATATAGCGGGGCTACTGCCTATTTCGAGGATGTGTAGTCGCCATACCTTTTTGTATTTCGGTGGCTGATCTTCGTAGCTGAGTCATGAGCTGTTATATTTTACTCCCTCCGTACATAAAGTGTGTAGATACCTGCAAATTTGGTTTAGGTTGAGACATCTTTTTATAAACGGTTGTAAACGGAGGGAGTACTTAATATTTCCTTAGTGGCACTATAGTCCAATAAACGGCTGTAGACGGCCAGGAGCATCCCCATTTAGGAAAAAATATACGTTTTGTTAACACGGTCGCGCGTATTATGTAGAGAACATGTGATTATAGAAAGCGGAGCAAGAGAAATCGTTCACTGAAAAGAAATCAAGTCGATTTAGAAAAAACAATGTCAGGAGGTGGTCCGGTTGCCTTTGCTCCAAAGCCAGAAGAAAAGCATACCAGGAGGTCCATCGTTGTATTCGTTCCGTTGCAGTGCAGGTCGAGTGTGCGCTCACGTCATGTATGTACAGTGCGATCACTGTCCTTACCGTGTAAATGGTGCTGATCAATGCCTTGCTCGTTCTTAAATACCATAGGAAGCACGTGACGTGGAAAATAAGAAGTACGTTCTCTCACAAAAATCCTAAATACAAGATGACCTTTTTGATAAACATTTTTGGTTTTGACCCTTGTGCTCAACAGTCCAAGATTTGAGGGGTGTGTTTGGTTACGTTCAGCCTTTTTAGGCATTTTGCATCCGTGTCACCCGGGGGCCTATCCCTTGGCAAAAACGAGGCATGAATCACGTTGTGCAACTCGTTTGTTTGCCCACAAATCAGTAGCCAGACCCGTGTCCCTAGGACCAAGTTGAAATACACCGGTTGTTTGGTTACATGTCTGCCTATCAGCAGACCAATTACCTAGTGTTTGGTTGCTAAACGATGTTGGTTCCGGTCACCTCTTCACAGCAGTGGTGACCTTACCATGAAGTACGCTAAAGGGGATAGATTATACGAGCTTAATAACTAGCCCTGACTAATACAAATAGCAGTTCATCACGACATATAAGTTCTCCTACCTACTAGCAAATATATGTTTTTATCACACATACTGGTTAGGAGGACAAATTCTGGTGGTAAGGACAACAGATCATTGCGGTCACTTCTTCTTCTTCTTATCAGATCCTCTATTTACCCACATAGGTGCCTCTATTTTTTGGAAACAACACCGATAGAGCCCACGTAAAAAATTGCGTGTGCCAAATGAGACCTGCCTGGCCAGGCGGACCGTGGCCCGACATTCACCGACAACAGACGTTTTTCTATAACCTTTGCCAATATATGGTAAACGGACAAATATTGTTCTCTATTTTCGACATCAGCCTCTATGCAAACAGAGTTTGCGTCGGCCCGTTTCTAGTAGTCGACGGCCTTTATAAATAGTCATGTAACTCTCAGAGAAATCCTACCACTCACCCTTCCCCCCGCGCTCTATTCCGATCTTTACCGGCATAAAATGTTCGACGCCGTTTCTAATGGTCTGCGTCTGCATCTTCCTCGTCCACTGGGACAGTACGGTGCACCTAACATGTGTGCCTTGGCGTATACTGTGCCTTCATCAGGCCCCAGACGTGTTACGTATAGTACGAAGGGAGCACGTACGTACGTACGCGTCGGCTCATCCATGTGCTTGGCAAGTTGCGACAGATGCCCTTCCTCGATCGGCTGATCTAGCGTGGGGGGATATCTTCGTGTTGGGCGTGTTGACTTTTCGACGCATGAGACCACTTGGCCCAACGAAATGTCAAGCAATAAGTTTGTGGCACAAGCATAGTCGTGGGCGCCGCCGTCGCCCACGGCGGCCTCTGCCACGTGTCGCTTGGCCAGGAGGCCGCCACGGTATTTTTGCCAATTTGATTCAGAGGTGGTCCTTTCTAGCATTTCACTCAACCAGGTGGTCCCTTGTGTCACAAATTCGGGCATGTGGCGCTGGAACAAGGGTCAGCCTGGATCCGATCGACCTGGTCACGTACGCCAGGTTGAGATCCATGGACGCGCAGGTGCATGGGACCATTTTTGTAGCCGTCTGCTGCACCTTCCGCGTCTAAACATTTTTTCTTTTTTGCGAAAAGACTCTGGTATTAAAAGAAACACCGAACAGTACAAAACATTTCAACAAAAAACGAAATTACAACGAGATCCTTGAGATGTCCTTCGTCTTCAACCTCCAGACCGTGTCGACGGCGCGCCGCCGCTGCCGCTCCTCCCAGAGCCAGCCTGACGTTGTTAGTCGCGGACAGGAAATTGTCGAACGGGTAAAAAAGACCGCATCCGTCCCAGAGCCGAAGAAGAAGGATGAACCGCCGATGAAGCTCCATGACGATACGGAGACCGCCCCCGCCAAAAGAAGTCTCAAAGAACCACACCACTCCCACGAGCTTCTCGACGTCGCCGCTGAGATGAGGCTGAAGCCGGGGAGACCTTATTGCAAGAAGCGTCGCCGCCACCAACAGAACGCAGCCCCAGCAAACCTGAACACTAAACCAAAAAAACGGAGCTCTCATGTCGACAAGGGCCGAGATCCACCGCGTCTCCATGGCTTGAAGGCCACCGATCCAGGGGCAGACCTGCGGCGGCCGCCGACGGGAGACGCGTATCACTGTCCTTACCATGTCTATGATGCCGATCAATGGCTTGCTCGTGCTTAAATACCGTAGGAACCACATGACATAAATTAGAAATATGAAACCCTCACAAAAAAAGCTCAGCACAAGATGATCCTTTTTGATAAACAGTGTTTGTTTTAACCCTTTTGCTCAACGGCCCAAGACTTGAGACGTCTTGCCGGCATATCTAGGCTTACGTGGACAAACTTAACCACTCAATCGTGACATCGAGGTGCCCAGCCCAAGGTAGAAATTTATGACTCACAATATTTTATATATCTATTAGATCGTTCAGACTTACAATTTCAGTGTAAAAGTATCATGAAAGTGACAGGAAATTAATGAAATGAAATTGTATTTAAGGAATACTAGCAAAATGCCCGTGCGTTGCAACGTTAGACAATATCAATGTATTGAAAGTGCACGGAATTGTTCTCGTTAGTTTTCTACAATTCAATTCCACGTTATGTCCAAAAATAACAAACATGAAGAAAACAACTTTCAACAATAATTTGACAAAAAATACCAATGTAAAATTTGGAAATCAGCTTTACATTCGCCTTTGCATGTACATCTCTAACATACAAAGATGATCTCATGTTGACATGAAGCCTGCTATTTGAAATGCTTTGCTTTGTTCTCGTTAGTTTTTCTATAATTCTATTTCAAGTCATGTCCAGAGACAACAAACATGAAGAAAATATGATGCAAAGGCGAACCCAAATTTTCTTATATATGCCTCCCATATAAACAAGAAAAGAAATACCAGAGATGAGTCTCCAAGGAATTATTAAGGTCAAGGTTAGTGTAAAATTCAAGTGCTCCAAAGCTGCAATATGCGGGCCCTGATTACTTGCAATATGCAGTATTGAACTTTTATTTCAGTGCCTACTTTCTAGAAGAATCCATTACTGTTGTTCACTTGGTAATGCAAGAATTCACAATAAATTATTCACAGACCATACAGTTTCCGCAGCCAGTAAGATACTTGGAACGTGAGGTAATATATCAAGAATATAGGCAAGGAATATAATCTGCCACATCGGTATTGTCATTGGCATGTATTCGATCTTGGAACAGCTGTGACGTATCTCTGAATCTGAAATCATCAAAACAGTAAGGTTTTGGCGATTGGCTAATCCTTGCATTGTTGTTGCTGAAGCCGTACGCCAAAAAGTAAATTAGAACCAGCAGGGCTGCAGGTCAAATTGCTAGAGATATTAACCTTGTCGGGACCTAGGAATTAGAACACACGATATGGGGAAGTTAATAACCTTGCAGGGATTTACCTTGAGCGTTAATAAACTGTTTTGTTATGTTCCGTCTTTTCTCAATGAAAATTATACTCAGATATGCTGCGTTTTTGCGAGAGAAAAGCAATTAATTAATATCTTGCAGGCAAAAGAGAGAGCATATATCGTGATGTGATTTTTGTACCAATAGGATTATAGGACATGGCGTCTATACCTTGCAATATGCAGTAGATTGCTCAGTGCTTCCCATGGGGTGTTTGTCGACAGAAGAAGAAGATTCACCGGTCTAAGACAAAGCATTCCTAGACTCAGGCAGGGATATATTTATTTGGTCACTAATTTCAGAAAGTAGCCACTATACTGAATTACTGATGGACATATTAATAATCGCCTAGATTCAATCTGGGAATTCGTTCAAAACATTAGTGTTATTGGTCTAAATTCTAAATGATCTTTCAGGTTGGAGATAATTCGTATTTATGTTTGGATGCACAAAAAAATAGATTGAGCGTGGCTCTCACCGGAGATAGGGACCAACCGCGGCAGAGTTATAGTTTAGAATTATAGACAGACCGGATATTTTAACTATAGCCTATATTATCAGAGTTATAGTTTTGTCACCAGCGAAAATAAACAACTGAGGTACCACCCTTACGCTCCCAATTTGACTGTTAGTACAAATCCTCCCACTTGGTTGAAAATAAAGATAGCTTGCATATGCCACAAGCATAATACAACTACTGAACCTTGAAAGAGAAATCTCATAAGCTCCTTGCTGATATCTGAATATGTGAAATGAAAAACATCAATCCCGTAACAGCCATCAACACTAAATCTTTACAAGATCACAGCAAATAAAATTTTGGTTTTACTATCAGAGACTTACCATGGAATTTTTTTCTTCTTTTCTCGAATATTTGAAAGGCAAAATCCGCGGAAGTGAAATGAACAAATGTCAAATAAAACACTAATACCTAAGATATTATAAATACTTCCATATACTTCTACATACACACTGATACAAAATTAAGGTGAAAAGTACAGAGACGACATCAAAAGTGGCGCATAGAAAAGGCGAAATTAAGAAAAACACGAGGAAGAAACCTCACTCTCTTGGAAAAGGAATTGGTTGTCTTTATAAGTATATCCAACAGAAAGATCGCTTGAATCACCATGTTATCCACACGATTCTCATTGAAGTTAACCTTGCATGCTATAGCTATGCTCAGATCAAGCTGAGCCTTTTCCAGGTTAGATGGCTGCAACGAAGTAACCAAAACAAGTAAATGAACAGACAATATTTAAAATAACACCGTTGATAAATTAATCATATAACAGTAGGGCAATGAACATGCCAGATATAAAAGAATCAAATAGCCCACCTGCAAGTTTTCAAACAACCCACTTCAAAGTATAGAAGAACTTACGCAACAAAATGTTGTATAAAGCAACAAGTAAATCTGCATATATGCCATCATGGTCTATAGTGTGACCAAAGCCATGCAACATCGAAATTTAAGATACACAGGGTGTCGTTTCACCAGAACTATAGACTTCTCAACTGCTATGAAACCTCTAATAAGCAAGCGCACACAAGATACCATGTACCCTACTAAAGTCTCAACTTCCTGTTCGGATCAATTAAGCGACAATTTCAAGCATGCATATACAACAGAAGTAAGCACAACAATAAATCAATCACCTTGATTTGGCCAGTGAACTGGTTGAAATGCAGTCGCAATGCACGAAGCAGCACATACTCGTTGGAGTGGCAGGGGATTCTGGTTGACTTGGTGATGTGGGACTCTACCTTGGGCTCCATGCCTCCATGACGCCGACGATGAACTTGGGCTTCTTCCCCTCCTTTTAGTTGGGCAGATTGAGCTCCAAGAAGTTCCTTAGCTCATCCGTCATGATCCCTGCGCCACCAAAATCAGCAACCACCCACAATTCCCTCATATTGGAAACTTGAAGCTGTAAGGGTCTGTGTGTGGGGCTAGAGGATACGATACCTTCTGACATGGCGTTGCACTGGTTGAGCGCGTCGATGGCGGAGGAGACGGGGGTCAAGCCAACGACTTGTAGGCCTTGCTGAACCGCTTGAGGTCTAGCACGGAGGAACGGAAGACGTTCACGCTCTGCCTAATCTCGTCGATGCCATAGGCGTGGAAGAGCGCGTACCCCAAAGCGAACTCGGAGACCGCGGTGATCGGACTCGTCCGCAACCAGCGCGGGTCGTCGTCGGCCGGGAGCACACAGCTCGGGGATCAGCAGGAGACCGTGCTCTAACGACTCCCGCCGTGGCCGGAGGACCGGGGATGCGACTGCCGCGGGGAAGGTGGCTAGGTGCAGGCGAGGGCGTGGTGGCCGAGCCGCGGGGTTGATGGAAGCTGCGCGTCGCAGAGAGGATGGTGGAGGAGGGCAGAAGTGTGCGCCTTCGTAGATGAGAGGGTAAGGGAGCAAACGCCGCTTGGGTATCGAGATGCCATGGGGATGGCCGGATGGGGTAGCGTAAGTGATTATTGCTGGGGTATCGACCGGATACTTATATCCCACTGGTTGGACGAGGTTTGATATTGGAATGCAACACGTAATCAGTGGCATTTAATAATTAGGGACAGTTTTGGTAGGTTTTGCTCCATGCAATCAGTCGATTGACCTGTGAAGAAAACCAGCGTAGAAATAATTATTGGCATGTAAGTATTGGTTTGTGAGACAGTTTTGGTAGATTTCGCTCCATGCAATCTTCTGTTGATTAGAATTTAGCCTGTAATTAGTGGCATTTAATAATTAGGGACAATTTCGGTAGGTCTCGCTCCATGCAATCCTTTGATTGACATGTATGCTTTGTTATCCTTTCGTCAAAAATTAGTGGCGCTCATAAAATTCAGCTTGTGTTTTAATGCTGATTGGCTAGATTAGCGAGATTTGACTGTCGCGTGTAATAATTATCGTCTAATGCTGATTGATGCACTACCGTAGGGAGTTTCCTTAGCAAGATCTGATTTGGCGCTTGACGTGGTGGGGAAAAACCATTAGTGAGGTTTGACTGACGCGGGAAAAAAAAAATCAGAGCGGGGAAAAACCATGTTGACGAAAGGATGGGAAGCTTGACGAAGGAACGAATCGTTTCTTTTAGATAGTATATAGATAGAGAAGAGATATTTAATTAAGCCGGTATGAGCGATACTGAAACATAGTGTATATTATACACGACAATTATATCCAAAAATAGTATAGAGTCGAATGTCAGGTTGCCATAGGATTGACTCTATAGATTGTTAAAACCCGTGAGTTTGATTTTGAACTCAAACTTGACGCAGGACTCACACGTGCGTGTTTGCAACCTAATTGATTAACAATATTTGGTCTCGGTAATCAACTAATAATTACTGTGACTGGATTTAACAAGTCATGAGTCCTATCTGGATGAAGGCGGCGGAAGCACGTGTGGCGGCAGAACTACGGCTGCGGAAGAAGACGAGGAGGGCGCGCGATATTAGGCAGATTAGATCGTATCCGATTGAGTCGGTACGTTTTCCTTGTATAGCTGTTGTAAACCTTGTTGTACACGATTTGTCTTGTATATAATGAGCAGAGCCAGCCGTGGGGCAACTACGGCAACCAAATCAATCTATCAATTTTCTCTTGGTATCAGAGCCAATCGCTCTAGGGTTCCTCTCCTCCGCCGCAATGGTGATGACCACTACCGCCGCCCAATCCTCCTCCGCCGCAGGTGCCCTCCCGGCCGGCGAGCCCAACACCATCACCGTCCGCCTAGACTGGAGCAACTTCCTTCTCTGGAAGACCAAGGTCATCCCCAACCTCACAGGATCGAGCCGGCTCGGGTTCATCGATGGAACCACTCCTGCGCCACCGAACACCATCATCACCGGCACCGGCGCGGATGCAAAGATCATCGCGAACCCTGACTACAACACGTAGGTGCGCGCTGATCAGCGCGTTCTTAGCGTACTCCTCGGATCCATGACCGAAGAAATCCTCGCCCAGATGGTCGGGCACACGACCTCCGCCTCCGTGTGGAGCTTTCTCACCTCCATGTTCTCCGCCCAGGGACGGGAGAGTATCCGCGCTACCGCCGCAAGTTGGCGACGACGCAGCGGCATGACATGGGTGCGGCTGACTACTTCCATCTGATGAAGGGATTCGCCGATGCCATGGCGACCGTTGGTGCCCCCTTGCCCGACGAGGAACTGATCGACTACATCTTGGCCGGGTTGGGCAGTGCCTTTGCCCCTCTCTAGGCATCACTCAATCACTACTACAGAAAAGGCTATCAGTGGCGCACCAAATTGGATTTCTGTGGCGCACCCGCCAAATTGCTGGGTGCGCCACAGAATTCTCGCCACAAAAATTTATTCTGTGGCGCACCAAGGTTGGTGCGCCACAGAACCTGGTGCGCCACAGAAGTCTCAAAAATTCAAAAAATTCAAAAAATGCAAAAAAAATATAAAAAAGTTTCAAAAAAATTCAGAAAAATCAAAAAAAGAAATAATATGAAAAATCCTATATAATGGAATTATTTTCATATTTTTGAACTGATACCTTCCCGCTAGGTCACCCATCCTCAAACTGCTCCAACCCTAGCACACTTAACGTCTAAGTTCCACCCAGTTCACCTACCCTTGTGCTACTCAAGTTCTTATTGATATATATATCATAGAACCCTCTTAACTCTTGTATGTGTATATGTGTGGTATGTGTTATAAATGTGTGTTTTTAAATTTCATATTTTTCAAAAACTTCTAAAGTTTCAAAAGGAGATTCAAAAGTTTCAAAAGATCCAAAAAAATCAAAAAACTTAAAAAAATCAAAAAATCCAAAAAAATCCAAAAAATTCAAAAAGTCAAAACACTTCAAAAAAATCCAAAAAATTCAACAATCTTCTTTGTTATACATTTCTGTGTCTTTTTTGCACTTTTTGAATTTTTTAATTTTTTTAATTTTTTTCTTTTTTTCTTTCTTTTTGATTTTGCTGCGAAAAATCGTCTGTTTGAAATAACTTTTTTTTTCTTTTGGAATTTGAGTAATCTGTGAATTGCTGACCGGGTAAACCCG